>CM054936.1:26813380-27046359 GCA_029168755.2 Tillandsia fasciculata | reverse complement strand
CATTACACAAAGCTTTGAATACACCAACAGCTATCTATGGAGATAGAAAAGAAAAACGAAAAATGAAGGAAATGAGTGAAAAGAAAAGTTTACAAAACGAGAAAGGAAGAGAAACTTTGCTCCAACAACATATATAAATCAATACTACAGTAAAAAAAAAAAAAAACATTGCCAAAAATCCTAGAACTTAGAAATCATCACATTAAAAGTTAAAGAAGAAAATAGGAAAGATAGGCAATAGCATGTTAGAAGAGAGAGACAATAAACCATAATTTTCTCGGAATAAGTAATCCAACTCATAGGTGGAATGCATTAGTATCGAAAATCATAAATTTTACCACACAGAACATGCCCATTTCAGCCCAAAAACTCTGTCTCATTAGTAAATACGTTTACAATCTAATTCATTTAAATAAAGTTTAAATACTGAGAATAAAATGCATATACGTGAATAAGACTCAATATTATTATGAAGGTTGGATACACCAAGAAGAATAGAATGGCATGGGTTGGGCTCTTTCTTATTTATCTTATTCATAAATTCCATCTCATTCATAAATGCATGCCTATGGTAATGACATATGTTGGGCCCTTATTTAGCTTAGAGATCCATTCTCATTAATAAAAGCATGCTTCAAAAGTGGGTTGGGCCGTTAATATATTATATGATTGTATTGAGTTAAAACCTATATAATATGTATAAATTATATTTCAATACATAGTGTATTAATTTAAAATTGACAATTAAAATAAAACTGATTAAGAATTAAAAGAAGTAAAGATATTCAAAGGGTCCTTTCCAACTTACTAAGATATTCAAAACAAATTTTTTTGAAAAAACACTCACTAAGAATTTCTTTACATTTATCCTTATCCACTATACCTCTAGTTGATAATTGATAGGCTCTCTACATAAAAGAAACTCTTTATCCCTAATTTAATTCTAGTCAATTATCCATTCACCGTAAATTTTGCCCTGACTTACGTTTTCTTTTCTTTTGCATTTTTAACCGCAATATCATCCCTCAATCAAGTTGTTCTATCCTAGTTTAAAAGTATACGACCTATAGTTCACTTTGGGCACCACACTACCTATCTAACATGCAAGTTTTACAGTTCTAAATCTATTTCAATTAAAGAAAAACAAACACTATTGAACTTTACAATAACAACAAATAAGCTTTTAATCAAAAATGTGTGTAATCGAAGAACGAAATAAAGGGGTCAACATCACCTGTCGGAAAAGGTCAATCTTTTGCTAGAAAGCTTTTGATAGTCTTCCCATACAAATAGCAAGTTAGCAATGGATGTTTCCTTCCGCCGTATCCTAACGAATCCTCCGAAACAAATAAAAAGAGCACGAAGAGAAGATTTAGATGAAAGAAACCGGAGAGACACAAGAGTAGGCACAGAAATTTTAGAAAAGGAAACAAATAGGAAGAAAGAATCTTGTTAACAATAAGAACTCACAATATTAGACGTCTTGATGAGACCTTCAAAGCATGAATCGTTCTTGATGCTGATAGAGTTGATCTTGATATGTCAGTTGCATTTAGATCCTTTGATTGCAGCAGATCGGACATGTTGATCACACTTTCGTCCTGAATCTGCGAGAAGTATTGAGTAAAATTCGAAATGCAACTTGAAATAAGTCAAGAATAATGAGTGCTCGCCAAGAAAAGGTGTAGAAAAAGAGACGTGTCAAGTCAGGAAGATCGTGGATTCATCATATAGATATAGCACCTACGAACTAAATTGCAGGATTTTAATATCAATCAGCACGAGAGATCGCTTACCTCTTCAGATCAGTTCCGACAAGCACGCTCTTGGGTTTCTTGATTGGAGGAGCCAAGCGATTGGAGGGATAGAGGGGTTCGCTCTGGGGTTTTTCTTGATTAAAGGAGGGTCCAGGTACAAAGTATAACACAGAAAACACCCCCTTCAAATTTCAATTACAATCCAAGAAAGGCAAATAAAGTAATTATAACAAGAACACTTGATGATACATCATCTAATTCTATATTCTTCACATAATAAAAACAAACCTATGTATTACTTATGCCCACTCATCCATTAAAACAATCCAATTACACCATCATCAAAGCCCATGTACATGTAGCATTGCTCTAACTACAAAGTTTCTTAGATTTGTCACGTACCAAGAAGAATCCTTTTACAATAGGTATACCAAATCCATGAAAACAACCTATATCCCCCATGAATTTAATTTATCTAGTTCCTATGCATTCATGGGAAACAAGGAGAGCCAAATGATGGAATATGATTTGCTATTAGTAACTAAGCCTACAAGTGAAAGATAAAATAAAATAAACTATGGAAAGTAACCTTGTTATGTTGTTATCAATTTCTACTCTTGAAGCATATGACTAGTTAAGATTTGTATCTGGATTAAAACTTTCCTAATTATTGTTAAAGATTTCCATAATTATTGAACTGCAATTGTAGTTTTGGAATTGAGAAAAAAATTATGTCTAGTTTTAGAGGTTTATGAGAGAACAAAAATTTAAGAGCAAAATATGATTTAGCACATAATCAGCATATATTTTTATCAAATTACTAGAATATCTTTAGGTTTAGGAAAGCAAAACTGTGCTAGCTGGGTCACAAAAAATTATGCAGCCAATAAATAGCTAATATACTAATTTGGGAGAGCAAAATGAAATAACAGGCCACAAAGCATAACTACCGCATAACAAGTATCAAAAGAATGCCGAGAGATACAGGATCTTTTTTCCAGATTGCAGGGTGTAGTGCATTTCAACGATGTGCTATTAAGCAACGATATTTAAAAAACACTAACTATTTTCTCATTAAAATCGTCTCATCTCTTGTTAAAAACTTTTTAAAGATGTTTTTCTAATTTTGACGCTAGCACGCGCATTACAACTTTCGAACATAGCAATAGATACAAACTCTTTTGTGCAGTGTTAGTTATCAAATCTATCCTTTGAAGGCACATCCTACTTAAAAAACGAAACTTATCTCCATGTTGTTTTTATTTCTAAACTCCATAGTTTAAAAATTGCAAGGCCGCCAAGGATGATGTTTAGAAACAAGTAGCATATTTTTCGCACAAAATCAGTTTGTTAATCTAGTGCTTCTTTCTTATTACTAAAAAATGTAAAACATCAGATACCTTTAGTTTTGATTACCTAACTAGACTTCACAATACAGGAAACAATAATTTCTCCAAGAAAATATAATTTATACTTCAACAGTAAACAAACAATATCTCCTCAAGAATCTATTTAATATACAATAGAGATTCTACTTTTAAATCATTAACTTAAAAATTGAATCAAAAAAACGTGACCCCGTTTCTTGATCTGCCTGATTTCGAACCTCAGTCCATCCTTTTACCAAATTTTTTGGTCAAAATTGAATCCTAAAACTCTTAGAGAACTCCCACATAGAAGTAAAAATTGAACAAAACAAATTAAAGATATTAAAGAAATCTTCTACGCAAGAATCAAACTCAACTACCAAATTTTGGAAAAATAAAATCTAATCTCTCCAAGAACCGTCGAACATTGGGAAACCACAAATCAGTAATCAAATTCGGACTAAACCCTAAAAGCCCCACAAATAGGCGAAAATTGAAATAAGTAAAGAAAATAATTACAAATCTGCCGGGCAAGGATCAAATTCCAATACAAAATCCAAATTAAACACTAGTAAAACCCTCCAAGAAGCCTCCAAAACCATACCAGATCTCGCAAAAATTGAAGAAAAATTCAAAGAAAACAACAAATCTTTCCCACAGAAGCTGAATCAAAGGTGAGAACGGATTTTGGGGGTAGCGGGAATTACAGGGTTGATGTATTCTTTTCCGGAGACGGTGTGGAGGAGGTGGAAGTCGAGGAAGTGACTTTCCTGGAGCTTCTGGGCGAGCTCGACGATGCTACGCTCCGAGAGGCACACGCTCGACCGCGTCCGTCGCCTTGTACCCCGATCCCAAGCTTCTACGAAGAAGGAACCCGAGGAGGAGAGCGAACGGAAACGAGAGAGACGAGTGGATGCGTTTCGGGGTTCGCGTTAAGGTGGGTTCTTGAAAAGGATACCCGTCTCGTCGAATTGGCCCGGGCTAGAATTGATTCGGCCTCTTTTAATGTGTTTGGTTTATAATGGGTCAAAAATCTAAACCCGTTAATTTCAATCCGTATACTTACTAATTATTTTTATACAAAAAATTATGAGTAAAATAAAAGGATACACGTAATCAAACTTAAAATATAAATTTAGTTTTAAATTTAAATAATTTACAATTTAAATATTCAAATAAAAAATTTAAAAATTTAAATTTAAATTTTAAAAATTTAAAATTTGGACAATAATTTAAAATAGAATTTGAAATTCAAAACTTTAATTTTTAAATTTTAAATCTTAACATAAATTTTTAATTTAAAATTTAAAATCTGAATTTAAAATTTCAATTTCAATTTTAATATCTAAATTGAAATTTATAATTTAAAATATTGGTATTTTATATTTAAAATTTAAAATTTGAATATTTAAATTTAGAACTTAAAAATTAAAGTTAATGTTTGAAAATTTTAAATTTGAATTATAAAATGTCTAAAAATTCAATGTAAATTACACTATGTAATTTACATGCTTAACATAAGATTATATAATTTAAAATTAAATTATATAAGATTAAATTCATAATTTTTTAAAAATTTAAATTCATAAATTTGAACTAAAAAAAAAAAACAAATTCATCTGCTATATTAAATTAAAATATATAAATTATATTTAAATTTAAATTCACATTATTTTTGATATATATTGAATATTTTGGAATGATTTTATAATTCATATTTGAATTTAATTATATTAAATTATATTATATTATATATATATATATATATATATATATATATATATATATATATATATATATATATATATATATATATATATATATATATTAATTTTATTTGATTTTAAATTCTTATTTCACTTGAAATTCAAAGTTGAAATTTAGTTGTATAATTTAAATTTATAATTTTAAAACTAATATTTTATTTTAAATTGTGTGTTTAATTTATTTTTGGATATGAAATTTGAATTAATAATTAAAAAATTTTAATTAAAGTGGATTAAAATTAAATTATAATTTACATTTAAATTTATGGATCAAACTTAAAATATAAATTTAATTTTCAATTTGCTATTTGAATTTAAACAATTGTTGATTTGGTATATTTATTATTTTTGTATAAATAATTACATTTTTTAAAATTTTAATTATTTTGTCCTTCAGCATGATTTTCTATTTGCCTGAGCCCAGCCCGGCCAGGCCCGGTATAAAAATCAGGCTAAGCCGGGCCTGGCCAGGCCCGGCTGGTCCAAGCCCAGCCCAGCCACACTGAGCCGCGCCGAGCCGAGCAGCGCCGAGCCGGACTGAGCCGCTCCCACCGCGTCGAGCCGAGCCGTACCGACCCGCGCCGAGCCTAGTCGTTCCGATCATAAAAGGCGGGCCGGGCCTTCACTTTAAAATTGTTGGGCCGAGCCAGTCCGGGCCTTTAAAAAAGGCTACGATAGGCCCCGCAGGCCCGTATCATCCGCGCCGAGCCGCGCCGAGCCGCGCCGAGTCGACCGAGCCGCGCCGAGTCGAGCCGAGCTATTCTGGTCATAAAAGGCGGGCCGGGCCTTCACTTTAAAATCATTGGGCCGAGCCAGGCTGGGCCTAGTCCAACCTTAAAAAAAGGCCACCATGGGCCCCGACCACCTGTATCATCCATGCTAAGCCGACCCGAGCCGAGCTGCGCCGATCCGAGCCGAGCCGAGCCGAGCCAAGTCGTGCAGGCTGAGTATAGACCTGTTTAAGCCTTTAAAATGTACACGGAGGCCTGTTTAGAATTATACCGGGCTGAGCCAAGCCGGGATCATTGAAGCTGGGCCTAATACTCCCTTAAGAGGGAAAAATTCCAATAACCGCCTACTTAATCCAATTCAAAATTTAAATTTAATATTTCAATTAGAATTCTAAAATTAAAATTTAAAATTTTCAAATTCAAATATAAAATTAAAATTTGGAGAAAGATTTAAATTTTATATTTTAATTTTAAATATGAATTTAAATTTTAAATTTTAAAATATAAATTTAAATTTTCAATTTCAATTTCGAAATATAAATATAAATTTTTTATTTCAATTTTAAAATTTAAAATATTCGAAATTGAAATTGAAATTTTAAATTTTAAAATTTGAGAATTAAATTTTAAAATTTGAAACTAAAAATATAAAACTTCAAATTTTAAATCTAAATTTAAATTTTATATTTCAACTTTTAAATCTAAAATTGAAATTTAAAATTTAAAATTCATGAATTTACGATTTATAATTTAAATTTTAAAATTTATGGTTTAAAAGTTAAAATTTTAAAATCTTAAATTTAAATTTTAAAATTTTATATTTTATAATTTATAATTTATATTTTATATTTAAAAATTAAATTTCACATTATTTAATTTTTCAAATTGAAACTTTAATTTGAAAATTAAGGGTGCAATAGGGCTTTTAGGGCAAAAAATTTCATTAGCAGCCCACTTAATCTACTTAATCCAAGATGATCCATTGTATAAATCAAATTTAAAATCTAACTTTAAATTTTCAATTCAAATTTTAAAATAAAAATTTGAAATAAAAATTTAAAATTTAAAATTTGTAGCTTGAAATTTAAATTTAAAAATTAAAATTTTGATACTTGAATTTCATCTAACCATCATTTTAATAATATTTTTTTTTTTTTTTTCTGGTGCCTTCTGGCTTCATACTTTTATTAATTGGGACGTTATAAAATAATAAAAAAATTTAGATGTAAATTAAAAATTTTAAATTTTAGATATTTATCTAAAATTTACATTTGAATATTTAGGTATGATTTTTGAATTTAGATTTGAATTAAATTTTAAATATCTATTTAATTATTTTATTTTAAATTTTTATTTCACTTGAAATTTAATTAAATAAATTAAATTTAAATTTATAATTTTATAATTAAAATTTTAATTTAAATTGTGAGTAGTTCTGGACTTTAAATTTGAATTGACAAACAACAAATTTTAATTAATGCAGATTAAAATTAAATTAAAAATTATATTTAAATTTATGAATCAAACTTAAAATACAAATTTTATTTTGAATTTACTATTTGAATTTAAACAATTATTGATTTGATATATCTATTTTTAAAATCATTTGATAAATATATTTATGAATCATTTTAAATTGTATAAGATTAAATTCATAAATTTTTTATAAATTTAAATTCATAAATTTGAACTAGAAAAGATAAATTCGTGTGCTATATTTTATTAAAATATATAAATCATATCTTAATTTAAATTTACATTATTGCTGATATATATTGAATATTTAGGTATGATTTATGATTCAAAGTTAAAATTTAGTTTTGTAATTTAAATTTCAATTTATAATTAAAATTTTAGTTTAAATTGTGAGTTAAATTTAGTTTTGGATATTAAATTTGAATTAACAAACAACAAATTTTAATTAATGTAGATTAAAATTAAATTAGAAATTATATTTAAATTTATGAATCAAACTTAAAATATAAATTTTATTTTGAATTTACATGGCTCTTTGACGACTGTATTAGCCGATACAGTTGTATTAGCTGATAAATTTCAATATATAATTAAAATTTTAGTTTAAATTGTGAGTTAAATTTAGTTTTGACGATATTAAATTTGAATTAACAAACAACATATTTTAATTAACGTAGATTAAAATTAAATTAGAAATTATATTTAAATTTATGAATCAAACTCAAAATATAAAATTTTATTTTGAATTTACTATTTGAATTAAAATAATTACTGATAGGTTTCGACGAGTCAGACGTCGTGACGAAGTCTGTTTTTTCGTTTGACGACTCAAGTGTCTCGAGAAGCGCGAAAAACGATGAAAAATGTAGTATTTTGCACAGAAACCCCTATATCTTATGCTTCGAAAAGCGTACGAATTCATGGAGAGGGAGTTTATTGCGAAATCAAACTTCTGTAAAGGACCTAGTTCTAAATACCTTAAGTTGAGGGGTTAAGGAGCATTTTGTTACAACTTATTATAAGTAAATACTGGGGTTCTCTCTTGTAACCCTAAATCCAGAAACCTAGCAACCAACCGCCTCCACTAGTCTTTTCAAGTCCCCCTGCTGTTTCCCCGGAGAGGAAGAAGAAGCAAAGGTTGTGGTTGTCCTCGGGTTAGGTTGGAGAAAAAACAACCAGAGAAGCTTAGACAATTCAAAAACCGCTTCTGGAACTCGTTCTCTGTGGTGTAGTCCCAGCTCGAGGCATCACGGCGTCCTGCTCCGCCGCGCGCGACCGGCGGGGGATTCTTCTTCTTCCTCTTTTCCGACGAGGTAAGATCATCTTGTTCTTTCGTTTTTGTTGGGTCTTGAACCCATTCAATCTCTTCCTAACACCGAGAGGGTCCTCTCTGTGAAGCCCCGAACCTTCGTGTGCTCCGGTTAACCGGCGATAGCTTCTTGGCGGCAGGAACCCTACTTTTGGCCGGATCTACGCGGGGAGTCCATCCGACCGTTGAAACCAAGATCAGCCACATTAGAAACCTTCCTCTGGTAGACTGCAGCCTCTCCAAAAAGTCTGAGGACCATCGGTTGAGGATCGAAGCCTTGCGGGCGTGCCCTAGCTTTCGGGTTGTCTTCCTCACGGTCGAGTTTCGCCGCCCGGCGCCGCCGCTGCCCCACACCACCGGCTACCCCCTTGGCAAGCTTCACAGCACCCATAAGCTCGATCTTGTGCAAGTTGTTGGACTTAAAAACCTACGGTTGGAGATCCACCATTGTTGAGCTCCAAGCTTGCCCAAGCTTGGATTCCGGCCGCCGCCGCCGCTCCTGGCCGTCAGTGGACCACCCAGGTAATCTTATTTTGTCGAGAGTATAGCGTTTATGCCCTTGCATGGATTAAAAATGCATAGTTCTCTTAGCCTCCATTGTTGCACTTAAGGGTGACCGAGGTGATCATCTCCAGCCAACCGCCGTGTCCAGCCGCCGGCGACGGGTCTGGTCGTGACTGAGCCTCATCTGTGATCAACCTCTCACTGTTGCTTGCCTCAGATTGCACCTTGAACCCGAGTCGAGCAAGGTTGGGCCAAACCGAGCACTTGCCTTATTGGAAGTTGCACCACCTTGCTCCGGCGACCTCTCCGGCCGGTCTCCGACGTGCCTAAGGTGAGCCCTCAACTCAGTGACCCTTCCAGAGCATGATGCTCATGTTAAAAATCAATTTGATCAAGTAGTTTAATTGTTGTAGCACAGTAGCTATTGTGGACCTAGTTTGTTGTGGGCCAACTTTGCCCTCGGGTCTCGTGCCAGCCCAAACCAATGAGCATGGGTTTAGTCGCATCAAGATCTACCTACTGCAATTTACGGCATAGTTTAAGACCTCCCGGATTGGGAGATCGAGTCGAATCAGTAGTTAATTTGGTGTAATTATGCAATTTTAATGAACCATAGGGACTAAATTGCAAATATGACTTTATGATCTGTCTCGGGCAGCGTGCACGTGACCTCTAAGCTTTTTGTTAGAGGTCCGTTGGTTTTCGTTGAGCGGGAATCGGCTAACGATCCGTAAATCGGCAAAATCATCGGTTTAACGGCTTTTGGCGCGAGTTCGCGTACTTCGATGTAAAAGAATAGATCATAGTGGTTGTTATCTATCTCTGGTTATCCCCGACGTTGTCCTGGCTGGTCCAGTGGCATTGGTTTTCGTCGGAAGCCCCCGAAGCCAAAACCGGCTTTTCGAGAGTTTTGCGAGTATTTATGGCGACAATTCAACACTGATATTTACGATTTGGTCCTAGCTACCCGAACGTCTAAAATAAGTTGTTAGGGTCCGCAGGTGAAGTTTTGTAGTATCTGGACACTCATAGACTGTGGTCGGGTCGTAGTTAGTGTCTCAGTGGATTTTCGGGAAATACGATAAAAGCCTAGATTTGGCTAAAGTTCTCTGTTTAAACGACATGTCCTTGTAGTGTTGTCGGGTTGGGTATGAGTAAGTCGATTATTGATGATAGTTGTTGTTCAGGGCCCAGCAGTTCAGCACCAACACCCCAGTAGTCTAGCGGGATTCGGGATCTGCCTACATTGAGGTGGGTTTATCTTCGGTGCGAATTTTATCTTTTCGACCCTCTGGGTGCTCTAGTTTAGTCGGACACCTGTTTTTGACATTAACCCTGATTTGCATTTATGCTATACTTTCACAGACTACTTATATCCTGCTTTGCTTGACTTATCCTGTTATTTGTTATCTGATTCTTATACTTCAGCACAGTAGCTTGCTTGGTCTTATCATGCCTGTTGATAGTTATACTGCTTTCATTTCGAGATATATTTGCTTTTATAATCCAGATATGCATGATAGGCCCATGATTGATATATACAGACATCTGCCTCCCTGTTGGGATCTCGGCTTGTTGCCGACTACCCGGTCATTTGACCGCGAGTTTGAGCATAACATTTTGACCGCCACGCACCGCTGTACTTCACGTACACTGACGGTTTGGCCACCGTCACAGTGTTTTTTACCGGTAAAGTGGTCGACAGGATGACCCGTGGACCCCCAGATAGGCACCTGTAGGTGCGGGGTTATGTCAGCCAGATAGGTGCCAGATAGTGGCATGAGCCTGAGGTCCTCGTGACCAATAGTGGCATTGATTGGGTACTTGCTGTTCTTTGGTTGATGCATAGCTTATATACTTCCATGTTCTAGCATGCTTTATTTCAGTACCTATTACTGTTCAGTTATACTTTGATTATCAATAGACATATTATTTGATCATTCAGCCTTTATTCACTAATCTGTTACTATCCGCAAATTATTGTATCCAGCAGGTACGATTAGCTATTTCTCGGCTCGTCGTGCCCACTGGGATACATTGTATGTTGTATCTCACACCCTCTTGTGGTGACCACTATTTCAGGTCCGTCGGGTGGTGGAATGTCGGGACGGTCCAGTGAGGTGATTACGATAGAGCTGTCCCCGTGATGACTTTCTAGATGTTTTATGATCATATGACTAGTAGTGGATTTATACTCATGCTTACTTTGGATCTGATATTTAGTAGTTTATTCATTATGATAGTAGTGGATTGTGGATTGATGTTATGTGAGGTTAGTTTTATATTTATGTATGTTGAAGTTAATTATGTTGTTTAGTTTAAGTTATGTACTTAACTCTGATTGTGCGATCTTATACATGCCTAGCCGTGCATGTATAGGGGAGACTCTGTCCGTGTGGACAGAGAATTTTCTATACATGTGGCGGTCTGTTGCGACCAGTTTTTATAACTCTGATTTCGAAAGAAAAAAAAAATTTAGACTGATTTTAAATCTCGGGGCGTGACATTGTCTCTGAAACTAAATGTAACGACCCGACCCACTAACAATAATGGCCCAAACCACAGCCTAAAATACTTAAGCCTAATTATTATTTGGGTCCAACTTTCCAGGAGGTCATCCATCCTGAAACTACTCTAGCTCTAGCACGCTTAACTCTCTTAACCTCTTGGGTCTTACTACCATCTAAAATGGTATAACCGAGTTAAGAGATTTAGTCTTATTATATTATTTATATATAGGACTAATACACATTTCGGGAGTGTCACAACGGGTCGAACCATAATCGGACCGGAATCAGGGTTTAGGATATTATCTTTGGTCTATAAGTAAATTAGAAATTAAACTTTCTTTATCAGCAATAAACACTTGACTACACATGTAGTATTACTGAAAAATGTCAAACATTTAAGGAACACCGAAAAAAATTATAAATAAGTATGAGGCTATGATATTATAAGCATGTATGAGACTGTAAACATGCATGATATTATAAACATGTACGAGGGACTATGAGATTATAAATATTTGAGGAACACCCAAAGGAAAGACTTCAAATCATTCATAGCAAAATTGACTAGCGTTATGATATGATTAATTACATTACCATGACATGTATGAGACTATGAGTACTAGAGTCCTACCACGCGTAAAACGATACAAGCTAGTAAACTCTTATAAATCAACGTCCTCAAGAGTGGCATTGATATTTAGGTACTGCTCTTCCTAAAACCTCAAATGCAAGGAATAGCATAAACTCTATTTGTAATAGATCCACCTTACCATTGTACAACTTCATATGGAACCTCCTTAGAGAATAACAACAATAATCTGTCTATGACCAGGTGTGCTGACAAATCATTCTCAAAAATTATTCCAGTTCTACATTTTTACTGTCCACAAATCTTCGAAAGCAACAACTCTTTTACTTTTTTTTATAGAATTCCCTGATAGCTTCTCCATTTGTAATTGCATATCAGAATTCACAAAGGTTAAAGAGTCATCACTCAAAGAGAACCCTGAGAAGAATCCGGATTCACATTCTTCAACTCCATTTATAATAGGCTAAAAACTAACCGCGTGTTCTTTAAAATCCCCCGACAGCTTACCTCTGCATAAGAAACAAAAGCTCCAAATTACAGTTTTCTTGTCTGAAGGCTCATAGGCCTGAACTACGGCAAGATGTATCTTAAGTTCATGACTGAAACTAAAAATTTCTGCTTTCTTAATGACTAAGAAACACTTGACTAAAATTGTGTGGTGTTATGATACGACCCACAACGTACAATACTTACCGGTGGCATGTATGCATACTAAAGTCATGCCCAACATCAACCAAAACAAATCATAGTTCCTTAAGAGTCAAATTGGCATCCAGTTCCTGCTTCTTCATAAAACCTCAGATGTGAAAAATAACATAATCGATTCTCTTGCTAATAATGGATCTACTATTATATCCAATGTACAACACAAATAAGCTTTACATTTTTATTATCGAATTGGGTGTACTATCATTTCATCCTCAAATAGCATCCTAATTCAACATTTTTAGTGCTCTTGTATCTTAGAGAGTAACATTTATTTAACTATTTTGATAAAATCCCATGAAAGCTTTGCCATTTATAATCGCATATCCGAATTCACACTTTCGAGTTTCATAAATCTTAAAGAATCATCACTTGAAGAGAATCCTGAAGAACGCCCTCAATCATATTTTAGACTCCACATATCTTAGAAACTATCAACTAACTACATTTTGTTCCCCAAGCAACTTCTCTGAAGAAGAAAATCAAAGCTCCAAATTGATATTTCTGCTCTAAAGAATTATAAGCTCCAGACATTTTCTTCCAAAGCGCTCTGGTAGAGATTCATGTAGTTGAAAGCAGAGGCAAAATTTAGATCTCACACTACGCCAAATGGGCACTATACCAACCTTCACCAATCTAGAAAGCAATGCCACAAATGACATTGCGAAAACTCAAAATCAGGTTTTAGTACCTATTCCGCCTAGCTTTCTCTCCAACTTTCGGCTGTAACCATCAATACAAAACTAAACCTGATTTGGAGCTTTCGCTATGTTTAAAAGTACTTTGGAGGGTTTTAACAAGCAACGAAGAGGGTTTAACAAGAAGTCCCTCTAATACAAGGACCCAATGTCGCTCGTCATCCCTCTAACACAACAAGATCAAATTTTCATCCTCTAGACTCAAAATGAATTCCATCTCCAAAATTTTTAATATCATAGTAGTTAAAAACCCAATTCAAATTTTCAATTGCAAAAATAGATTCAGAATTTTGTGAATCAAAATACTCAAAAAACTCAATTATCCTCCTTAAGAGAATACGAAACCAACACATCTTTATCAATATACAAGACTTGTAATTCTGCTACATAGGGTCAACTAAACAAACATCTATTCTATGTTGTCAAGTCTATTGTCATAGTTTTGTGCAATGTTAATTATATATGGCCAGTACATACCCTCTAAAGGCACCTTCCACTTAAAAAAACTAATTTTCATGATATGCATTGTGGTTTTTGCCCCAGGTATTGAAGCCATCTAAATCATTTCTCAAGCAACCATCCACTATCTTACTAGAGCAAAAATTTACCAAGTATAAAGCTCAATCCTTACAAATCAAGGCCTTTCCTATTCAGCAAGACACTCAAGTATAACATTTTTAGTACATCTACTCTACAAGTACTTGAATCGTGGAATCTTTAGTCCGTTACGCAATTAAGTCTTTTCAATACTAGGCATCTTCAATCAACACTACAATATCAATTACTTTCATGCAACCACGCTCCATTCACAATTGCAAATATGTAAGACTCGTTCTTCAACATCGATCAAAACAAATAATTACATGATATCATCTCAGGATCAAAGAAAAAAAAATTAAAAAATTCCACTCAATCACTATGAAACACTTGATTTAACACGTAATGTTATAAAAAAAAACATCAGAGCTCAAACCACAAGACTACACCTAACATCTCTGGAATTTGTTTACGTCCTCCGAATTGCAGATAAAAACAATCATATTAACGAATCAATAATGCCTAACTTCCATCGATGAAAGTGATTAAGCTCTATCTTCTACGCTAAGCTACAACCTGAGAGAATTGCAATATATTAATAGAGCAAATAAACCTAAAGAAAAAAACATGCTAACAGATACATCCACAAATCAGTTTTAACATATAATGGTAAAATTAACTTTTCGGACTCAACTCGTATCAAATAAGCAGAGCAGAAATGACCAAAGAACAAAAACATTAGAGGTCTCGTATAAGAAACTCTACCTCAAGCTTCTCAGGTAACATATACATATGGCAGTCAAAATTAGGAATCTAGTTACAAATTATCTCCAACACAAAGCATATTTAGGAATAGTTAATTGAACAAATTAACTGACGCCTCAAACACAGCTAATGTCATTATTCTAAAAGAGAATACCTTGTGCATGAGGAAAAAATATAAGCCAATTATGAAAGATAGTAAAAGGATATCATGGGAACCAAATTCAATCATTTGAGCCTTATTTGGTATCATTATCTTTCTTAATTTGTTTAAACACACTGTGCATGGATTTCTCTACTTTTGTCATGGCTGGTTAGTTTGCAATGAACCGCAGCCGGCCGAGCGAGAGATAACAACTTCTTCAAAAAAAAATTAAGGAAATAAAGAGAAGTACCTTCCAATTTTTTGTTTTTTATTGCCAAGCAAACACCTCCGATGCAAGTGTGTGCTAGCAATCCACAGTATACTCCCATACTCTTCACATAAAATTGCTATTTAAAAAGATAAAAGAATGGCAACGACATTACACAAAGCTTTGAATACACCAACAGCTATCTATGGAGATAGAAAAGAAAAACGAAAAATGAAGGAAATGAGTGAAAAGAAAAGTTTACAAAACGAGAAAGGAAGAGAAACTTTGCTCCAACAACATATATAAATCAATACTACAGTAAAAAAAAAAAAAAAACATTGCCAAAAATCCTAGAACTTAGAAATCATCACATTAAAAGTTAAAGAAGAAAATAGGAAAGATAGGCAATAGCATGTTAGAAAGAGAGAGACAATAAACCATAATTTTCTCGGAATAAGTAATCCAACTCATAGGTGGAATGCATTAGTCTCGAAAATCATAAATTTTACCACACAGAACATGCCCATTTCAGCCCAAAAACTCTGTCTCATTAGTAAATACGTTTACAATCTAATTCATTTAAATAAAGTTTAAATACTGAGAATAAAATGCATATACGTGAATAAGACTCAATATTATTATGAAGGTTGGATACACCAAGAAGAATAGAATGGCATGGGTTGGGCTCTTTCTTATTTATCTTATTCATAAATTCCATCTCATTCATAAATGCATGCCTATGGTAATGACATATGTTGGGCCCTTATTAAGCAATTAAGTCTTTTCAATACTAGGCATCTTCAATCAACACTACAATATCAATTACTTTCATGCAACCACGCTCCATTCACAATTGCAAATATGTAAGACTCGTTCATCAACATCGATCACAACAAATAATTACATGATATCATCTCAGGATCAAAGAAAAAAAAAATTTAAAAATTCCACTCAATCACTATGAAACACTTGATTTAACACGTAATGTTATAAAAAAAAACATCAGAGCTCAAACCAGAAGACTACACCTAACTTCTCTGGAAGTTGTTTACGTCCTCCGAATTGCAGATACAAACAATCATATTAACGAATCAATACTGCCTAACTTGCATCGATGAAAGTGATTAAACTCTATCTTCTACGCTAAGCTACAACCTGAGAGAATTGCAATATATTAATAGAGCAAATAAACCTAAAGAAAAAAACATGCTAACAGATACATCCACAAATCTGTTTTAACATATAATGGTAAAATTAACTTTTGGGACTCAACTCGTATCAAATAAGCAGAGCAGAAATGACCAAAGAACAAAAACATTAGAGGTCTCGTATAAGAAACTCTACCTCAAGCTTCTCAGGTAACATATACATATGGCAATCAAAATTAGGAATCTAGTTACAAATTATCTCCAACACAAAGCATATTTAGGAATAGTTAATTGAACAAATTAACTGACGCCTCAAACACAGCTAATGTCATTATTCTAAAAGATAATACCTTGTGCACGAGGAAAAAATATAAGCCAATTATGAAAGGTAGTAAAAGGATATCGTGGGAACCAAGTTCAATCATTTGAGCCTTGTTTGGTATCATTGTCTTTCTTAATTTGTTTAAACACACTGTGCATGGATTTCTCTACTTTTGTCATGGCTGGTTAGTTTGCAATGAACCGCAGCCGGCCGAGCGAGAGATAACAACTTCTTCAAAAAAAATTAAGGAAATAAAGAGAAGTACCTTCCAATTTTTTGTTTTTTATTGCCAAACAAACACCTCCGATGCAAGTGTGTGCTAGCAATCCACAGTATACTCCCATACTCTTCACATAAAATTGCTATTTAAAAAGATAAAAGAATGGCAACGGCATTACACAAAGCTTTGAATACACTAACAGCTATCTATGGAGATAGAAAAGAAAAAACGAAAAATGAAGGAAATGAGTGAAAAGAAAAGTTTACAAAATGAGAAAGGAAGAGAAACTTTGCTCCAACAACATATATAAATCAATACTACAGTAAAAAAAAAAAAAAAAAAAAAACATTGCCAAAAATCCTAGAACTTAGAAATCATCACATTAAAAGTTAAAGAAGAAAATAGGAAAGATAGACAATAGCATGTTAGAAAGAAAGAGGCAATAAACCACAATTTTCTCGGAATAAGTAATCCAACTCATAGGTGGAATGCATTAGTCTCGAAAATCATAAATTTTACCTCACAGAACATGCCCATTTCACCCAAAAACTCTGTCTCATTAGTAAATACGTTTACAATCTAATTCATTTAAATAAAGTTTAAATACTGAGAATAAAATGCATATACGTGAATAAGACTCAATATTATTATGAAGGTTGGATACACCAAGAAGAATAGATTGGCATGGGTTGGGCTCTTTCTTATTTATCTTATTCATAAATTCTATCTCATTCATAAATGCATGCCTATGGTAATGACATATGTTGGGCCCTTATTTAGCTTCGAGATCCATTCTCATTAATAAAAGCATGCTTCAATAGTGGGTTGGGCCGTTAATATATTATATGATTGTATTGAGTTAAAACCTATATAATAGGTATAAATTACATTTCAATACATAGTGTATTAAGTTAAAATTGACAACTAAAATAAAATTGATTATGAATTAAAAGAAGTAAAGATATTCAAAATGGTCCTTTCCAACTAAGATATTCAAAACAATTTTTTTGAAAAATACTCACTAAGAATTTCTTTACATTTATCCTCCACTATACCTCTAGTTGATAATTGATAGGCTCTCTACATAAAAGAAACTCTTTATCCCTAATTTAATTCTAGTCAATTATCCATTCACCCTAAATTTTGACCTGACTTTCGTTTTCTTTTCTTTGCATTTTTAACCACAATATCATCCCTCAATCAAGTTGTTCTATCCTAGTTTAAAAGTATACGACCTATAGTTCACTTTGGGCACCACACTACCTATCTAACATGCAAGTTTTACAGTTCTAAATCTATTTCAATTAAAGAAAAACAAACACTATTGAACTTTACAATAACAACAAATAAGCTTTTAATCAAAATGTGTGTAATCGAAGAACGAAATAAAGGGGTCAACATCACCTGTCGGAAAGGGTCAATCTTTTGCTAGAAAGCTTTTGATAGTCTTCCCATACAAATAGCAAGTTAGCAATGGATGGTTTCCTTCCGCCGTATCCTAACGAATCCTCCGAAACAAATAAAAAGAGCACGAAGAGAAGATTTAGATGAAAGAAACCGGAGAGAAAATGAGACTAGGCACAGAAATTTCAGAAAAGGAAACAAATAGGAAGAAAGAATCTTGTTAACAATAAGAACTCACAATATTAGACGTCTTGATGAGACCTTCAAAGCATGAATCGTTCTTGATGCTGATAGAGTTGATCTTGATATGTCAGTTGCATTAGATCCTTTGATTGCAGCAGATTGGACATGTTGATCACACTTTCGTCCATGAATCTGCGAGAAGTATTGAGTAAAATTCGAAATACTACTTGAAATAAGTCAAGAATAATGAGTGATCGCCAAGAAAAGGTGTAGAAAAAGAGACCTGTCAAATCAGGAAGATCGTGGATTCATCATATAGATATAGCACCTACGAACTAAATTGCAGGATTTTAAGTTCAATCAACACGAGAGATCGCTTACCTCTTCAGATCAGTTCCCACAAGCAATCTCTTGGGTTTCTTGATTGGAGGAGCCAAATGATCGGAGGGAAAGAGGGGTTCGCTCTGGGGTTTCTTGATTGAAGGAGTGTCAAGGTACAAAGTATAACATAGAAAACACCCCCTTCTAATTTCAATTACAATCCAAGAAAGGCTCGACGCTGCGGTGCAGTGGCGCGGCGGCTCGGCGCTGCAGCGCGGCAGCGCGGCTCGGCTGCTCGGTGCGGTGATGCGGAGGCTCGAGGCGGCGGAGCTCCCCGCTTTGCATGGCGCCGCAGCTCGGCTCGGCTCGGCTCGGCTTGGCGCGACGGCTCGGCTTGGCATGGCGCCACGTCTCGGCTTGGCGCCGCAGCTCGGCTCAGCGCGGTGCTGCGCCGGGGCTCGGCTCTGCTTTTCGTGGTTCGTCCCGGCCCGCCAGGCCGGGCTGGGCTTTGGCAAAGTGAAAACAATGTATAAGCACAATTCTCAAGTTTTCTGGTCGGGCTTTGTACGGCCTATTGCCTAGTGTTGAGGTGGAATTTGGGATATTACAAAGACAGGATAGAATATTTTTACATGGGCCCAATTTGGGCCTAATTCTTTTTTTTTGAGTAGAGAACACCAAAAAAGTTCTGCATCGTATTACGCCCATTAAGGCCCAATACTCTTGTCACATATTTGAAACTAACAGGGCTTTTTAAATTAGATAATAAATTACTCTATGCTCAAATGTATCTAACATAAGATGTACCCCTAAATATTATTGATGAGAATAATTTTTTTTTTTTTTTTTTTTGAAATGTTAACATATCAATACTCACTGATGCACAGAAATTTCGTTGATTCACGCACAAAATTATTATGTTAATTTATTGAATTATTAATTATTCACTTAATTTTTTTTTCAGGTGTCTATCCCAAAACTTCATAATATAATATATTTATTTATGGAATGAGTGCATTATGCTATTTTCTTTTGTTTTCTCCACAAATTACAATCACTCAATCGGAATCCTATATATTATTTCAGCATTTTCTGAAATTTCGGCGTATCTAGCTCCAATTTTGACGTATATAGTCAGCACCTTCTGAAATTTTGACGTATCTAGTTCCGAATTTACCCGATAATCCAATAATCCAAAAATAGCCTAATTTATCGGATCTGATAACAACTCTTTTACCCGAAACCCATGCAGTGTTGTAAATAGAACATCATCTTGCAAATTTAACAACTCTTTCATTTGAAACCCATGCAAGGCTCGGCTCCTCGGCTCGGCGCGGTGCTGCATGTGCTCGCTCCACCATGGCTCGGCTGGGCACCACAGCTCGGCTCGGCTTATTGTGCGTCGGCCCGGCCCGAATTTTAATCCGGGCCAGGCCGGGCTGGGCTTTGGCAAAGTGAAAACAATATATAAGCACAATTGTCAAGTATACTGGGCGGGCATAATACGGCGTATTTTATTTATACTGAATTTTCTTATTAGGCCGAGTGAGGTCCAGCTCCGTTAACGGTCGTATTCATCTTGGATTATTATGAAAATACATTTATTTTTTATATCATATTTGAAGCGACAATTAAAAAAATTAATTAAATTGGATAAAAAATAGATTTTAATTTTTAAATTAAATATGAATTAAATTTTCGATACATTTATTTGAAAACATATACTTATATTTTATTTTTGTCTCAATTCAAAAAACTTATCAAAATATTTACTATATATCAACATTAATGTAAATTTAAATTAAGATAATATTTATATTTTTTAATAAAATATAACATATGAATTTATTTTTTTCA
Organism: Tillandsia fasciculata; assembly: GCA_029168755.2. Lineage (NCBI taxonomy): Eukaryota > Viridiplantae > Streptophyta > Magnoliopsida > Poales > Bromeliaceae > Tillandsia > Tillandsia fasciculata. The sequence continues at coordinate 27,025,840 of CM054936.1, read as the reverse complement.
TTCAAATTTAAGAATTTAAATTTATTAAAAATTATAAATTTAATCTTATATAATTTAAATACAAAAAGGTCTTATAAAAGTAAAAAATTTAAAATTAAGTTAGATAAAAATATACTGAATCTATCGAAACTATACATTATTTTAAATCGGAACTTTTTAAAATTTTGTTTTAACTATCAAACTTTTTTATTTAATTTATTTAATAATGTATAATTTAGGGTATAGAGAGTCGCTCCAACCCTCGTATCCTCTCTGCTGCACTCCTCCCCTCTCCACTTCTTCCTTTCCCGACGCACGCCCTTCTCAACTCCCTTTGCCACTATCCTATCTGTTCATCCCGCTCATTCGTCGTCCCTCTTATTTCTTCTTTCCTCCTTAGCCGCCAACATCACCAAGGTATTCTTCTGACTCTACAGCGCCGAGTGAACACAACCAAAATTACGGATTCTAGTGGTATGTCGTTCCCAAGGTTTGTCCGTGCAGCCGAGTTTTAGATTTAGTTCAGCAAATTCGACTCCGATTCAATCCTAGTCAAATCCCGATTCGATTCCGGTCCAATCCCGATCCAAACCTGGCCCAATTATGGTCCAATCCCATTCGTTTCCGGTTCAATACCGGTTTGGCCAGTGCCTGGGTGTTGGCCTAGTATTTATTTTTTTCGAAATTTTTATATTTCAAAATAAAAAAGAATTCTAAATTTTTTCTAACAATTAAAAAATATTATTATGGTTAAAAATAATTAAAATTATAAAAATTTGAAATAAAAGCTTAAGATCAAATAAATTTTAAATTAAATAGATATTTAAAATTAAATTCAAATATAAATTCAAATCGTACCAAAATATTCAATATGTATCAACAATAATGTAAATTTAAATTAAGATATGATTTACATTTTTTAATAAAATATACCAGATGATTTTTTTTTATTCAATTTTATGAATTTGAATTTCAAAAAAATTATGAATTTAATTTATAAGACTTATATTTAAATTATATAATATTGTATTAAACATTGTAAGTTACATAGTGCAATTTATGTATATAAAATTTAAAATTTTTAATTTACCATCTATATTTACGTTACGTTCTAATGTCCCAATTAACAAAAAAAAGTGCAAAGTGAAACTTTCTATTTTTTTAATATATATTAATTATTTTGTTATTTTTTTTGAATTCGGATGAATTCAAAAGGTAGGTATGCATTTTAAAATGAATGCATCAAAATTTGAATTCTATAAAATTTAAACTAAAATTTAGTTTAACTCGCAGTTTAAACTAAACTTTTAATTTAATTTCCATAAAATTTATTTTAAATTATATAAATAAATTTCAACTATGAATTTCAAGTGGAATAAAAATTTAAGATCAAATAAAATTAAAATTAAATAGATATTTAAAATTAAATTCAAATGTGAATTCAAAAATCATACCAAAATATTCAATATATATCAACAATAAAGTATAATTTAAATTAAGATATGATTTATATATTTTAGTGAAATATAGTAGGTGAATTTGTTTCTTTTTAATTCAATTTTTTGAATTTAATTTTTAAAAAATCACGAATTTAATCTTATATGATTTAAATTTAAATTATATAATCTTGCATTAAACATGTAAATTACATAGTTCAATTTTTAAATAGATATATAAAATTTAAATTTTTTAATTTACTATCTAAATTAATTTTTAAAAATAATGAAGATTACACACGTGTATCCTTTTATTTTACTCATAATTTTTTGTATAAAAATAATTAGTAATTATACGGATTGAAATTAACGGGTTTAGATTTTTGACCGATTATAAACCAAGCACATTAAAAGAGGCCGAATCAATTCTAGCCCGGGCCAATTCGACGAGACGGGTCTCCTTTTCAAGAACCCATCTTAACACGCGAACCCCGAAACGCATCCACTCGTCTCTCTCGTTTCCGTTCGCTCTCCTCCTCGGGTTCCTTCTTCGTAGAAGCTTGGGATCGGGGTACAAGGCGACGGACACGGACGAGCGTGTGCCTCTCGGAGCGTAGCATGATCGTCGAGCTCGCCCAGAAGCTCCAGGAAAGACACTTCGTCGACTTCCACCTCCTCCACACCGTCTCCGGAAAAGAATGCATCAACCCTGTAATTCCCCCTCCCCCCAAATTCCGTTCTCACCTTTGATTCAGCTTCTGTGGGAAAGATTTGTTGTTTTCTTTCGGTTTTTCTTCAATTTTTGCGACATCTGGTATGGTTTTGGACGCTTCTTGGAGGGTTTTACTAGTGTTTAATTTGGATTTTGTATTGGAATTTGATCCTTGCTCGACAGATTTGTAATTATTTTCTTTACTTATTTCAATTTTCGCCTATTTGTGGGGCTTTTAGGGTTTAGTCAGAATTTGATTACTGATTTGTGGTTTTCCCAATGTTCGACGTTTCTTGGCGAGATTAGATTTTATTTTTTCAAAATTCGGTAGTTGTGTTTGATTCTTGCGTAGAAGATTTCTTTAATATATTTAATTTGTTTTGTTCAATTTTTACCTCAATGTGGGAGTTCTGGAAGAGTTTTAGGGTTCAATTTTGACCAAAAAAAATTGGTAAAAGGATCGACTGAGGTTCGAAATCAGGCAGATCAAGAAACGGGGCCACGTTTCTTTGATTCAATTTTTAAGTTAATGATTTAAAAGTAGAATCACTATTGTATATTAAATAGATTCTTGAGGAGATATTGTTTGTTTACTGTTGAAATATAAATTATATTTTCTTGGAGAAATTATTGTTTCCTGTATTGTGAAGTCTAATTAGGTAATCTAAACTAAAGGTATCTAATATTTTTCATTTTTAGTAATAAGAAAGAAGCACTAGATTAACAAACTGATATTGTGCGAAAAATATGCTACTTGTTTCAAACATCATCCTTGGCGGCCCTTGCAATTTTTTAATTATGGAGTTTAGAAATAGAAACAACATGAAGATAAGTTTATTTTTTTTAAGTAGGATGTGCCTTCAGAGAGTAGATTTGATAATTAACATTGCACAAAAGAGTTTGTATCTATTGCAATGTTCAAAAATTATAATGCGCTTGCTAGCCTCAAAATTAGAAAAACATCTTTAAAAAGTTTTTAACAAGAGATGAGACGATTTTAATGAGAAAATAGTTAGTGTTTTTTTAAATATCGTTGAAATGCACTACACCCTGCAATCTTGAAAAAAGATCCTGTATCTCTCGGCATTCTTTTGATACTTGTTTTTTGTTTTTTTGGCTAAGCTATCAAGGCCCTTTATTTGTGAGGAGTGAGCATTATACTTGCAAGTTTTGTTATAAGTTATAATGACCATATCAGATTTTTTTTCTCAAAAACTGATTTAGAGTTTGGATTGTTGGACAAAATAATAGGAGCAACTGCTTGTTATAATTTTAAAATATAGATATTTTACCTAACTAACTAGCATTAAATCATTAACTTATAATATTGTGTAATGTTCTATTAATGAAGAAACAGAATAAATAAGTTAATATGCTAATTAGTTATCTGTCTGGAATTCTGGCATTGTAGGCATGGAGGCTAGGATCTTTCCTTGCAACGGTCATATATTCATTAGGTGCCATTTATAAAAATGATCCTCAGCTGGGATGAATGATTGGCTAGGACATAAGACTTAGAAAAGAGAGCTAGTACATTGGGATGGGTGGCATACGTGAAATCTATTAAATCTAAGCCAATTTTAATTTCAAAAATCAAACGTGTATTGCATACTTCAACTATCTCTCCCTAACGTTTAATATTGAGTTAGCTTAATAAAAATATACTCTTCTTATATATTAAATGTTGTCTCTTTATTTTTCTCTCAACTTAGTTTTCTATAGCAAACCTCTAATTTTGAGTTAGAAATACAAGATAGTTATGCTAGTTATGTGATAATCATACGCTCATAGTTTGTTATTTCAGTTGGCTAGCCTAAACTTCTAATTAATAGTTCGTTTCGTGAGTGCATATGCTGGTTGTGTGTTGAATCATTTCTTGCTATTTAGTTAGCAAATTTTTCTCGGCTAACCCTCTAATACTGAATCCGTTAAATAAAAATATGCGTTGGTGATGTGCTAAATCATATTTTTTTCTCTCTAAATTATTCGTCTTTTCTTGTAAACCTCTATTTCAGTTTGATTGAATCAAATCTTCTTGCCAGTTAGCTCAATTTGCTATGTATAAACCTTTAATTTTCAGCTAATTTGATGAATATATATTCTGTGTATGTGCTGAATCATATCTTGCTGTCTAGTTAGTTTATTGTGTTCTCATAAACCTTTCACTTAAGCCTCCAACAGTCAGTCGATTTGATGGAAATATATATTGTATGTTTGCTGAATCATATCTTGTTTAGTATAGTTTGTTGTATTAAACCTCTAACCTTCAATTAGTTTGATAAAAATATATGGTGGTTAGTAATCATAATTGCCATTGTGTGAGCCAACTTTAATTTTGCTCACACTATATTTTTGCTCACCATGCATAAACAAAATTTAAGAGCAAAATATGATTTAGCACATAATCAGCATACTTTGTTCATTTTGCTCCTTAAAAACTGTGGCACAACCTCCATCCACCGCAACCACCATGCATAGAGGATGCATCTTTTGTGTGAGCCAACTTTAATTTCTAAAATCAAGAGTATATTCGATACTTCTTGCTCTCCTTAATCTCTAATTTTGACCTATTTTGAAGATATTATATTTTATATGTTTATGTTATATGCTGAATCACTAATTTTCTATTAAGTTAGTTTATTCTTTAGTAAACTGTCTTTCTATGATTTAGTATGCATGCTAGTTATGCGGTAGTTATGCTTTTGTGGCCTGTTATTTCATTTTGCTCTCCCAAATTAGTATAGTAGCTATTTATTGGCTGCATAATTTTTTGTGACCCAGCTAGCACATTTTGCTCCCCTAAACCTAAAGATATTCTAGTAATTTGATAAAAATATATGCTGATTATGTGCTAAATCATATTTTGCTCTTAAATTTTGTTCTCTCATAAACCTCTAAAACTAGACATAATTTTTTCTCAATTCCGAAACTACAATTGTAGTTCAATAATTATGGAAATCTTTAACAATAATTAGGAAAGTTTTAATCCAGATACAAATCTTTAACTAGTCATATGCTTCAAGAGTAGAAATTGATAACAACTTAACAAGGTTACTTCCCATAATTTATCTTATTTTATCTTTCACTTGTAGGCTTAGTTACTAATAACAAATCATATGCCATCATTTGGCTCTCCTTGTTTCCCATGAATGCATAGGAACTAGATAAATTAAATTCATGGGGGATATAGGTTGTTTCATGGATTTGGTATACCTATTGTAAAAGGATTCTTCTTGGTACATGACAAATCTAAGAAACTTTGTAGTTAGAGCAATGCTACATGTACATGGGCTTTGGATGATGGTGTAATTGGATGTTTTAATGGATGAGTGGGCATGATGTAATACATAGGTTTGTTTTTATTATGTGAAGAATATAGAATTAGATGATGTATCATCAAGTGTTCTTGTTATAATTACTTTATTTGCCTTTCTTGGATTGTAATTGAAATTAGAAGGGGGTGTTTTCTATGTTATACTTTGTACCTTGACACTCCTTCAATCAAGAAACCCCAGAGCGAACCCCTCTTTCCCTCCGATCATTTGGCTCCTCCAATCAAGAAACCCAAGAGATTGCTTGTGGGAACTGATCTGAAGAGGTAAGCGATCTCTCGTGTTGATTGAACTTAAAATCCTGCAATTTAGTTCGTAGGTGCTATATCTATATGATGAATCCATGATCTTCCTGATTTGACAGGTCTCTTTTTCTAATTTTCTATGCATGGTGGTTGCGGTGGATGGAGGTTGTGCCACAGTTTTTAAGGAGCAAAATGAACAATATATGCTGATTATGTGCTAAATCATATTTTGCTCTTAAATTTTGTTCTCTCATAAACCTCTAAAACTAGACATAATTTTTTCTCAATTCCGAAACTACAATTGTAGTTCAATAATTATGGAAATCTTTAACAATAATTAGGAAAGTTTTAATCCAGATACAAATCTTTAACTAGTCATATGCTTCAAGAGTAGAAATTGATAACAACTTAACAAGGTTACTTCCCATAATTTATCTTATTTTATCTTTCACTTGTAGGCTTAGTTACTAATAACAAATCATATGCCATCATTTGGCTCTCCTTGTTTCCCATGAATGCATAGGAACTAGATAAATTAAATTCATGGGGGATATAGGTTGTTTCATGGATTTGGTATACCTATTGTAAAAGGATTCTTCTTGGTACATGACAAATCTAAGAAACTTTGTAGTTAGAGCAATGCTACATGTACATGGGCTTTGGATGATGGTGTAATTGGATGTTTTAATGGATGAGTGGGCATGATGTAATACATAGGTTTGTTTTTATTATGTGAAGAATATAGAATTAGATGATGTATCATCAAGTGTTCTTGTTATAATTACTTTATTTGCCTTTCTTGGATTGTAATTGAAATTAGAAGGGGGTGTTTTCTATGTTATACTTTGTACCTTGACACTCCTTCAATCAAGAAACCCCAGAGCGAACCCCTCTTTCCCTCCGATCATTTGGCTCCTCCAATCAAGAAACCCAAGAGATTGCTTGTGGGAACTGATCTGAAGAGGTAAGCGATCTCTCGTGTTGATTGAACTTAAAATCCTGCAATTTAGTTCGTAGGTGCTATATCTATATGATGAATCCACGATCTTCCTGATTTGACAGGTCTCTTTTTCTACACCTTTTCTTGGCGATCACTCATTATTCTTGACTTATTTCAAGTAGTATTTCGAATTTTACTCAATACTTCTCGCAGATTCATGGACGAAAGTGTGATCAACATGTCCAATCTGCTGCAATCAAAGGATCTAATGCAACTGACATATCAAGATCAACTCTATCAGCATCAAGAACGATTCATGCTTTGAAGGTCTCATCAAGACGTCTAATATTGTGAGTTCTTATTGTTAACAAGATTCTTTCTTCCTATTTGTTTCCTTTTCTGAAATTTCTGTGCCTAGTCTCATTTTCTCTCCGGTTTCTTTCATCTAAATCTTCTCTTCGTGCTCTTTTTATTTGTTTCGGAGGATTCGTTAGGATACGGCGGAAGGAAACCATCCATTGCTAACTTGCTATTTGTATGGGAAGACTATCAAAAGCTTTCTAGCAAAAGATTGACCCTTTCCGACAGGTGATGTTGACCCCTTTATTTCGTTCTTCGATTACACACATTTTTGATTAAAAGCTTATTTGTTGTTATTGTAAAGTTCAATAGTGTTTGTTTTTCTTTAATTGAAATAGATTTAGAACTGTAAAACTTGCATGTTAGATAGGTAGTGTGGTGCCCAAAGTGAACTATAGGTCGTATACTTTTAAACTAGGATAGAACAACTTGATTGAGGGATGATATTGTGGTTAAAAATGCAAAGAAAAGAAAACGAAAGTCAGGTCAAAATTTAGGGTGAATGGATAATTGACTAGAATTAAATTAGGGATAAAGAGTTTCTTTTATGTAGAGAGCCTATCAATTATCAACTAGAGGTATAGTGGAGGATAAATGTAAAGAAATTCTTAGTGAGTATTTTTCAAAAAAAATTGTTTTGAATATCTTAGTTGGAAAGGACCATTTTGAATATCTTTACTTCTTTTAATTCATAATCAATTTTATTTTAGTTGTCAATTTTAACTTAATACACTATGTATTGAAATGTAATTTATACCTATTATATAGGTTTTAACTCAATACAATCATATAATATATTAACGGCCCAACCCACTATTGAAGCATGCTTTTATTAATGAGAATGGATCTCGAAGCTAAATAAGGGCCCAACATATGTCATTACCATAGGCATGCATTTATGAATGAGATAGAATTTATGAATAAGATAAATAAGAAAGAGCCCAACCCATGCCAATCTATTCTTCTTGGTGTATCCAACCTTCATAATAATATTGAGTCTTATTCACGTATATGCATTTTATTCTCAGTATTTAAACTTTATTTAAATGAATTAGATTGTAAACGTATTTACTAATGAGACAGAGTTTTTGGGTGAAATGGGCATGTTCTGTGAGGTAAAATTTATGATTTTCGAGACTAATGCATTCCACCTATGAGTTGGATTACTTATTCCGAGAAAATTGTGGTTTATTGCCTCTTTCTTTCTAACATGCTATTGTCTATCTTTCCTATTTTCTTCTTTAACTTTTAATGTGATGATTTCTAAGTTCTAGGATTTTTGGCAATGTTTTTTTTTTTTTTTTTTTTTTACTGTAGTATTGATTTATATATGTTGTTGGAGCAAAGTTTCTCTTCCTTTCTCGTTTTGTAAACTTTTCTTTTCACTCATTTCCTTCATTTTTCGTTTTTCTTTTCTATCTCCATAGATAGCTGTTAGTGTATTCAAAGCTTTGTGTAATGCCGTTGCCATTCTTTTATCTTTTTAAATAGCAATTTTATGTGAAGAGTATGGGAGTATACTGTGGATTGCTAGCACACACTTGCATCGGAGGTGTTTGTTTGGCAATAAAAAACAAAAAATTGGAAGGTACTTCTCTTTATTTCCTTAATTTTTTTTGAAGAAGTTGTTATCTCTCGCTCGGCCGGCTGCGGTTCATTGCAAACTAACCAGCCATGACAAAAGTAGAGAAATCCATGCACAGTGTGTTTAAACAAATTAAGAAAGACAATGATACCAAACAAGGCTCAAATGATTGAACTTGGTTCCCACGATATCCTTTTACTACCTTTCATAATTGGCTTATATTTTTTCCTCGTGCACAAGGTATTATCTTTTAGAATAATGACATTAGCTGTGTTTGAGGCGTCAGTTAATTTGTTCAATTAACTATTCCTAAATATGCTTTGTGTTGGAGATAATTTGTAACTAGATTCCTAATTTTGATTGCCATATGTATATGTTACCTGAGAAGCTTGAGGTAGAGTTTCTTATACGAGACCTCTAATGTTTTTGTTCTTTGGTCATTTCTGCTCTGCTTATTTGATACGAGTTGAGTCCCAAAAGTTAATTTTACCATTATATGTTAAAACAGATTTGTGGATGTATCTGTTAGCATGTTTTTTTCTTTAGGTTTATTTGCTCTATTAATATATTGCAATTCTCTCAGGTTGTAGCTTAGCGTAGAAGATAGAGTTTAATCACTTTCATCGATGCAAGTTAGGCAGTATTGATTCGTTAATATGATTGTTTGTATCTGCAATTCGGAGGACGTAAACAACTTCCAGAGAAGTTAGGTGTAGTCTTCTGGTTTGAGCTCTGATGTTTTTTTTTATAACATTACGTGTTAAATCAAGTGTTTCATAGTGATTGAGTGGAATTTTTAAATTTTTTTTTTCTTTGATCCTGAGATGATATCATGTAATTATTTGTTGTGATCGATGTTGATGAACGAGTCTTACATATTTGCAATTGTGAATGGAGCGTGGTTGCATGAAAGTAATTGATATTGTAGTGTTGATTGAAGATGCCTAGTATTGAAAAGACTTAATTGCTTAATAAGGGCCCAACATATGTCATTACCATAGGCATGCATTTATGAATGAGATGGAATTTATGAATAAGATAAATAAGAAAGAGCCCAACCCATGCCATTCTATTCTTCTTGGTGTATCCAACCTTCATAATAATATTGAGTCTTATTCACGTATATGCATTTTATTCTCAGTATTTAAACTTTATTTAAATGAATTAGATTGTAAACGTATTTACTAATGAGACAGAGTTTTTGGGCTGAAATGGGCATGTTCTGTGTGGTAAAATTTATGATTTTCGAGACTAATGCATTCCACCTATGAGTTGGATTACTTATTCCGAGAAAATTATGGTTTATTGTCTCTCTCTTTCTAACATGCTATTGCCTATCTTTCCTATTTTCTTCTTTAACTTTTAATGTGATGATTTCTAAGTTCTAGGATTTTTGGCAATGTTTTTTTTTTTTTTTTACTGTAGTATTGATTTATATATGTTGTTGGAGCAAAGTTTCTCTTCCTTTCTCGTTTTGTAAACTTTTCTTTTCACTCATTTCCTTCATTTTTCGTTTTTCTTTTCTATCTCCATAGATAGCTGTTGGTGTATTCAAAGCTTTGTGTAATGTCGTTGCCATTCTTTTATCTTTTTAAATAGCAATTTTATGTGAAGAGTATGGGAGTATACTGTGGATTGCTAGCACACACTTGCATCGGAGGTGTTTGCTTGGCAATAAAAAACAAAAAATTGGAAGGTACTTCTCTTTATTTCCTTAATTTTTTTTTGAAGAAGTTGTTATCTCTCGCTCGGCCGGCTGCGGTTCATTGCAAACTAACCAGCCATGACAAAAGTAGAGAAATCCATGCACAGTGTGTTTAAACAAATTAAGAAAGATAATGATACCAAATAAGGCTCAAATGATTGAATTTGGTTCCCATGATATCCTTTTACTATCTTTCATAATTGGCTTATATTTTTTCCTCATGCACAAGGTATTCTCTTTTAGAATAATGACATTAGCTGTGTTTGAGGCGTCAGTTAATTTGTTCAATTAACTATTCCTAAATATGCTTTGTGTTGGAGATAATTTGTAACTAGATTCCTAATTTTGACTGCCATATGTATATGTTACCTGAGAAGCTTGAGGTAGAGTTTCTTATACGAGACCTCTAATGTTTTTGTTCTTTGGTCATTTCTGCTCTGCTTATTTGATACGAGTTGAGTCCGAAAAGTTAATTTTACCATTATATGTTAAAACTGATTTGTGGATGTATCTGTTAGCATGTTTTTTTCTTTAGGTTTATTTGCTCTATTAATATATTGCAATTCTCTCAGGTTGTAGCTTAGCGTAGAAGATAGAGCTTAATCACTTTCATCGATGGAAGTTAGGCATTATTGATTCGTTAATATGATTGTTTTTATCTGCAATTCGGAGGACGTAAACAAATTCCAGAGATGTTAGGTGTAGTCTTGTGGTTTGAGCTCTGATGTTTTTTTTTATAACATTACGTGTTAAATCAAGTGTTTCATAGTGATTGAGTGGAATTTTTTAATTTTTTTTTTCTTTGATCCTGAGATGATATCATGTAATTATTTGTTTTGATCGATGTTGAAGAACGAGTCTTACATATTTGCAATTGTGAATGGAGCGTGGTTGCATGAAAGTAATTGATATTGTAGTGTTGATTGAAGATGCCTAGTATTGAAAAGACTTAATTGCGTAACGGACTAAAGATTCCACGATTCAAGTACTTGTAGAGTAGATGTACTAAAAATGTTATACTTGAGTGTCTTGCTGAATAGGAAAGGCCTTGATTTGTAAGGATTGAGCTTTATACTTGGTAAATTTTTGCTCTAGTAAGATAGTGGATGGTTGCTTGAGAAATGATTTAGATGGCTTCAATACCTGGGGCAAAAACCACAATGCATATCATGAAAATTAGTTTTTTTAAGTGGAAGGTGCCTTTAGAGGGTATGTACTGGCCATATATAATTAACATTGCACAAAACTATGACAATAGACTTGACAACATAGAATAGATGTTTGTTTAGTTGACCCTATGTAGCAGAATTACAAGTCTTGTATATTGATAAAGATGTGTTGGTTTCGTATTCTCTTAAGGAGGATAATTGAGTTTTTTGAGTATTTTGATTCACAAAATTCTGAATCTATTTTTGCAATTGAAAATTTGAATTGGGTTTTTAACTACTATGATATTAAAAATTTTGGAGATGGAATTCATTTTGAGTCTAGAGGATGAAAATTTGATCTTGTTGTGTTAGAGGGATGACGAGCGACATTGGGTCCTTGTATTAGAGGGACTTCTTGTTAAACCCTCTTCGTTGCTTGTTAAAACCCTCCAAAGTACTTTTAAACATAGCGAAAGCTCCAAATCAGGTTTAGTTTTGTATTGATGGTTACAGCCGAAAGTTGGAGAGAAAGCTAGGCGGAATAGGTACTAAAACCTGATTTTGAGTTTTCGCAATGTCATTTGTGGCATTGCTTTCTAGATTGGTGAAGGTTGGTATAGTGCCCATTTGGCGTAGTGTGAGATCTAAATTTTGCCTCTGCTTTCAACTACATGAATCTCTACCAGAGCGCTTTGGAAGAAAATGTCTGGAGCTTATAATTCTTTAGAGCAGAAATATCAATTTGGAGCTTTGATTTTCTTCTTCAGAGAAGTTGCTTGGGGAACAAAATGTAGTTAGTTGATAGTTTCTAAGATATGTGGAGTCTAAAATATGATTGAGGGCGTTCTTCAGGATTCTCTTCAAGTGATGATTCTTTAAGATTTATGAAACTCGAAAGTGTGAATTCGGATATGCGATTATAAATGGCAAAGCTTTCATGGGATTTTATCAAAATAGTTAAATAAATGTTACTCTCTAAGATACAAGAGCACTAAAAATGTTGAATTAGGATGCTATTTGAGGATGAAATGATAGTACACCCAATTCGATAATAAAAATGTAAAGCTTATTTGTGTTGTACATTGGATATAATAGTAGATCCATTATTAGCAAGAGAATCGATTATGTTATTTTTCACATCTGAGGTTTTATGAAGAAGCAGGAACTGGATGCCAATTTGACTCTTAAGGAACTATGATTTGTTTTGGTTGATGTTGGGCATGACTTTAGTATGCATACATGCCACCGGTAAGTATTGTACGTTGTGGGTCGTATCATAACACCACACAATTTTAGTCAAGTGTTTCTTAGTCATTAAGAAAGCAGAAATTTTTAGTTTCAGTCATGAACTTAAGATACATCTTGCCGTAGTTCAGGCCTATGAGCCTTCAGACAAGAAAACTGTAATTTGGAGCTTTTGTTTCTTATGCAGAGGTAAGCTGTCGGGGGATTTTAAAGAACACGCGGTTAGTTTTTAGCCTATTATAAATGGAGTTGAAGAATGTGAATCCGGATTCTTCTCAGGGTTCTCTTTGAGTGATGACTCTTTAACCTTTGTGAATTCTGATATGCAATTACAAATGGAGAAGCTATCAGGGAATTCTATAAAAAAAAGTAAAAGAGTTGTTGCTTTCGAAGATTTGTGGACAGTAAAAATGTAGAACTGGAATAATTTTTGAGAATGATTTGTCAGCACACCTGGTCATAGACAGATTATTGTTGTTATTCTCTAAGGAGGTTCCATATGAAGTTGTACAATGGTAAGGTGGATCTATTACAAATAGAGTTTATGCTATTCCTTGCATTTGAGGTTTTAGGAAGAGCAGTACCTAAATATCAATGCCACTCTTGAGGACGTTGATTTATAAGAGTTTACTAGCTTGTATCGTTTTACGCGTGGTAGGACTCTAGTACTCATAGTCTCATACATGTCATGGTAATGTAATTAATCATATCATAACGCTAGTCAATTTTGCTATGAATGATTTGAAGTCTTTCCTTTGGGTGTTCCTCAAATATTTATAATCTCATAGTCCCTCGTACATGTTTATAATATCATGCATGTTTACAGTCTCATACATGCTTATAATATCATAGCCTCATACTTATTTATAATTTTTTTCGGTGTTCCTTAAATGTTTGACATTTTTCAGTAATACTACATGTGTAGTCAAGTGTTTATTGCTGATAAAGAAAGTTTAATTTCTAATTTACTTATAGACCAAAGATAATATCCTAAACCCTGATTCCGGTCCGATTATGGTTCGACCCGTTGTGACACTCCCGAAATGTGTATTAGTCCTATATATAAATAATATAATAAGACTAAATCTCTTAACTCGGTTATACCATTTTAGATGGTAGTAAGACCCAAGAGGTTAAGAGAGTTAAGCGTGCTAGAGCTAGAGTAGTTTCAGGATGGATGACCTCCTGGAAAGTTGGACCCAAATAATAATTAGGCTTAAGTATTTTAGGCTGTGGTTTGGGCCATTATTGTTAGTGGGTCGGGTCGTTACATTTAGTTTCAGAGACAATGTCACGCCCCGAGATTTAAAATCAGTCTAAATTTTTTTTTTCTTTCGAAATCAGAGTTATAAAAACTGGTCGCAACAGACCGCCACATGTATAGAAAATTCTCTGTCCACACGGACAGAGTCTCCCCTATACATGCACGGCTAGGCATGTATAAGATCGCACAATCAGAGTTAAGTACATAACTTAAACTAAACAACATAATTAACTTCAACATACATAAATATAAAACTAACCTCACATAACATCAATCCACAATCCACTACTATCATAATGAATAAACTACTAAATATCAGATCCAAAGTAAGCATGAGTATAAATCCACTACTAGTCATATGATCATAAAACATCTAGAAAGTCATCACGGGGACAGCTCTATCGTAATCACCTCACTGGACCGTCCCGACATTCCACCACCCGACGGACCTGAAATAGTGGTCACCACAAGAGGGTGTGAGATACAACATACAATGTATCCCAGTGGGCACGACGAGCCGAGAAATAGCTAATCGTACCTGCTGGATACAATAATTTGCGGATAGTAACAGATTAGTGAATAAAGGCTGAATGATCAAATAATATGTCTATTGATAATCAAAGTATAACTGAACAGTAATAGGTACTGAAATAAAGCATGCTAGAACATGGAAGTATATAAGCTATGCATCAACCAAAGAACAGCAAGTACCCAATCAATGCCACTATTGGTCACGAGGACCTCAGGCTCATGCCACTATCTGGCACCTATCTGGCTGACATAACCCCGCACCTACAGGTGCCTATCTGGGGGTCCACGGGTCATCCTGTCGACCACTTTACCGGTAAAAAACACTGTGACGGTGGCCAAACCGTCAGTGTACGTGAAGTACAGCGGTGCGTGGCGGTCAAAATGTTATGCTCAAACTCGCGGTCAAATGACCGGGTAGTCGGCAACAAGCCGAGATCCCAACAGGGAGGCAGATGTCTGTATATATCAATCATGGGCCTATCATGCATATCTGGATTATAAAAGCAAATATATCTCGAAATGAAAGCAGTATAACTATCAACAGGCATGATAAGACCAAGCAAGCTACTGTGCTGAAGTATAAGAATCAGATAACAAATAACAGGATAAGTCAAGCAAAGCAGGATATAAGTAGTCTGTGAAAGTATAGCATAAATGCAAATCAGGGTTAATGTCAAAAACAGGTGTCCGACTAAACTAGAGCACCCAGAGGGTCGAAAAGATAAAATTCGCACCGAAGATAAACCCACCTCAATGTAGGCAGATCCCGAATCCCGCTAGACTACTGGGGTGTTGGTGCTGAACTGCTGGGCCCTGAACAACAACTATCATCAATAATCGACTTACTCATACCCAACCCGACAACACTACAAGGACATGTCGTTTAAACAGAGAACTTTAGCCAAATCTAGGCTTTTATCGTATTTCCCGAAAATCCACTGAGACACTAACTACGACCCGACCACAGTCTATGAGTGTCCAGATACTACAAAACTTCACCTGCGGACCCTAACAACTTATTTTAGACGTTCGGGTAGCTAGGACCAAATCGTAAATATCAGTGTTGAATTGTCGCCATAAATACTCGCAAAACTCTCGAAAAGCCGGTTTTGGCTTCGGGGGCTTCCGACGAAAACCAATGCCACTGGACCAGCCAGGACAACGTCGGGGATAACCAGAGATAGATAACAACCACTATGATCTATTCTTTTACATCGAAGTACGCGAACTCGCGCCAAAAGCCGTTAAACCGATGATTTTGCCGATTTACGGATCGTTAGCCGATTCCCGCTCAACGAAAACCAACGGACCTCTAACAAAAAGCTTAGAGGTCGCGTGCACGCTGCCCGAGACAGATCATAAAGTCATATTTGCAATTTAGTCCCTATGGTTCATTAAAATTGCATAATTACACCAAATTAACTACTGATTCGACTCGATCTCCCAATCCGGGAGGTCTTAAACTATGCCGTAAATTGCAGTAGGTAGATCTTGATGCGACTAAACCCATGCTCATTGGTTTGGGCTGGCACGAGACCCGAGGGCAAAGTTGGCCCACAACAAACTAGGTCCACAATAGCTACTGTGCTACAACAATTAAACTACTTGATCAAATTGATTTTTAACATGAGCATCATGCTCTGGAAGGGTCACTGAGTTGAGGGCTCACCTTAGGCACGTCGGAGACCGGCCGGAGAGGTCGCCGGAGCAAGGTGGTGCAACTTCCAATAAGGCAAGTGCTCGGTTTGGCCCAACCTTGCTCGACTCGGGTTCAAGGTGCAATCTGAGGCAAGCAACAGTGAGAGGTTGATCACAGATGAGGCTCAGTCACGACCAGACCCGTCGCCGGCGGCTGGACACGGCGGTTGGCTGGAGATGATCACCTCGGTCACCCTTAAGTGCAACAATGGAGGCTAAGAGAACTATGCATTTTTAATCCATGCAAGGGCATAAACGCTATACTCTCGACAAAATAAGATTACCTGGGTGGTCCACTGACGGCCAGGAGCGGCGGCGGCGGCCGGAATCCAAGCTTGGGCAAGCTTGGAGCTCAACAATGGTGGATCTCCAACCGTAGGTGTCACGCCCCGGAACCCGGGCTCGTCTACAGATCCGCCGTGCACACGGAATTTTTCGCGTACACGAAGCGCTGGTAACCTGCTCAGACATAATCTAACAATAAAAGAGCATAATACAGAGCTGAAATAGGAGAACCACATAGTATCTCAGACTGGGACTACAAATAACACAGTAATAAGTACAATAATCTCCCAGCTCACCAAAATAGTACAACCAGCTGGCTAACGCCAGACCCAAAATAAAAGGAGAATATCACAGTCTGAGTGAAGGGTACAGCCTCTATCTACAGCTCTCAGTCTCCCAGGAGATCTATCTATTCGGTGATCCCCTTACCTCGATCCGCTGCCGATGGCCTAGCAGCTCCCGCAGATGACTCTGCAAAATAAGGGAGAAGGAAGAAACAGAAAATAACAATGGGGGTGAGAACTACCAGATAAACCAATAGCCTCCCCTAGTGGGTAAAACCTCAACTCTGACGCACCCACTAGGACTACTAGAGACAAAAGGGAAAGTGGTAAGATAAGTAAGGTACTGAAACAGTAAAACTACCACTACTATGCCTCTACTGCGGTACTGGCTATAAAAACTGTATGCATGCATCCGTAAACAGAACTGTCCAAAATAACCCAATTCGTCATCTGATCCACGATCGGTACTGCCTGCTCCGCTCTCATCATCGGGCAAAAATCCGCGCCGACGTGATAGCAAAACTGTCAATAACTGTCTGGCCCCAGCCTCTAGAGTGGAACTCGAGGGGAGCGACCCACACGAGTAAAGCATCACCGGGCAACAACCGCGCCGGTATGATAAGTCTCAAAATTCACCGGGCAACAACCGCGCCGGTATGATAAGTCTCAAAAGCAGGACTGGATCATGACTATGATCAAAGTGGGAAAAACCGTCCACTAAAGAAGCCTGATACCCAATCAGATGCAATAGTACTCAATAAGTGGGAAACATCATCCACTAGAGGAAATCCAACCCCCAGCTAATGCAAAATAAACCAGGCTCAACCCCTATCTGATGCAAGGACAACATCTGGTCGACCGCCTACCGTCCGCGGTCACCGCAATACCCCACAAATCCACAATCTAATGCAAAATAAACCAGAATTAACCCCTATCTGATGCAAGGACAAACATCTGGTCGACCGCCCACTGTCCGCGGTCACCGCAATACCCCACAAATCCACAATCTAATGCAACCTTGGCTACACTATCCCAAACCCCTGCTCACACTTGAGCAACAACATATGAATGCAAAGGACAACAATGAAAACATGTTCAAATCCCAATATGATAGTGTAGCAATAAATAGTGGCCTTACCTGATGTCCGGGCATGCATGCAACTGTCTTTATTTTTAAAAGTTGTAAAATAGTGTCAAAGGTTTAAAACAATTGATTTACTGAATAAAAGTCATTTGCATGCGAGATCATAGCCTTTGTCTCAATCACAGTGTCCCAATATAAGTCATCATATCTTTTGTGGGGTTATATTAAATTTTAGGGGAGTTTGTCCCAGCGGTCCTTGTCATTTGTCATATTAATTTGTCCCAATGGTTCTCATTAATTGTCCTGTTAGTTGTCCTGTTAGTAGTCCTGTTAGTAGTCCTGTTAGTAGTCCTGTTAGTAGTCCCAATGGTTCTCATTAATTGTCATATTTGTATGTCCCAATGGTTCTCATCAATTGTCGCATTATTTTAGGGGATTTCTAGTAATCCCAGTGAGCTTGTCAAAAATGAGGTAAGCAACAACCGCCCACCTCGAAAAGCTCAAACAACACCCCAGGTAGTCCCCTGGTTGTCCACAGTCCTCAAATCCTGCAAATCAACGTTCCCGGTATAAATACAAATCCCAAAAAGCACATTATTTGCTGTTTTTCAGACAGCACGAGAAAAGAGGAATTTTTCACCTCTAAAAAGAGCTCCTAAAATCCCAGAAAAATCACGGTTGCGTTCCTCGCGAAGAGTAGATCAAAATCGACTCTTTAAACGCCTCGATCTGACGCTCCTACGTCAAGATAAAAATCGGAGAAGTCGGTGCTGTCCAAAAACCATCACAGTAAAAAGGGGGGTCAAAGAGGACCTAAAAACTGTGCCAAAAGTACGAAACGGAGCAAAATGATCAACACGGAAATCGAAGCCCTACCTCTTACGGTCGCGCTGCCACAAAAATCGTCCAAAAATTCCACCCGGTTAGCCCGCAGTGAATTTTCGACGGAACTGCGACGGGAAATGGGCCTAAAAGAAAAATCGTCGCAGTGTGCCGCGTCGCAGATATCTCACTATCTGTAACTCCTAAATTCCTGAGATTGTAGAGAGAGAAAGAGGAGAGAGAGAGGAAAAACTTTCGTTAGAGGGAGTTTTCTCTGATTCTCTCTCTATGGCTCGGAATCCAAGGTGCAAAGAGAGGGGGGGGGGCTTCTCTTATATAATGGGCCAAAAGGGAATATTCCCACAAAGGATCGGATCCGAACACGAAACACCAAAACGGGCCAACCAAAACGCGCCACGCGTTGCCCAAACAGGAAACAGCCGGTGCAAGGGCCACTGGGAGGCTGCCACGTGTCCCACGTGGTGCACATGGCCGGTCGCGCGCCGGGTCTTCCGGATCCTGTCGGCCAATGGGGTGCCGCCACGTGTCATCCATCTAGATGCTTCTAGAAGCCGGCCAGCCAATGGGGAAGCGCCACGTGGCAAGGGGAATGTTCGGTGCTCCCGGTGCACGCCAGGCCCATGGACCGCGCACCCGAGCCCTGCCCGCGCCTGCCCGCGCCTGCCCGCGCTGCGCGCCTCCGCGCTCCGCCGCTGCGCCGCTGCCCGCCGCCGTGCGCCGCCGCCCGCCGCCGCTCGCCGGCGGCCGCCGCCGGCCGGAACAGTAATTCCGGCCGGCCGGGAACTGTTCCGGTGAACAGTAATTTTTGCCGAAAAAATTAAGCGAATATACCGTTTCGATCGTTTTCGCGCGCTGAGTCCAAATACGACGTCCGTTTCGCCAAATTCTCATCCGAAATTTTCCAAAAGCTCCCGGAAAATCCCATTTGCTCCGATTTTCGCGCAGAGTCAATTAAAAATATCCAATTTCGTTTCTACAAGCTCCGTTGCACAGTACAAGCCTTCTACAGTCACTATTAATGTTACGGAGGTTCTGCGGGGGTCCGGATCATTACATTCTCCCCCACTAAAAGAGTTTCGTCCTCGAAACGAGACTAAACAATAATACTCAGTCCGACGTCTCGAATAAGTAGGGGTGAGCATCCCTCATCTCCGACTCGAGCTTCCAAGTAGTCTTGCGCTCGTCATGATTGCCCCGTTGGATTTTCACCTAAGGAACGGCCCGATACGCTCCAATACCTCAATGGGTCTAATATATCGGGGGCTAAGTTTCCCACGAATGCCGAATCTCCTGATTTCTTTGGACGGTGAGACTTACAGGAATACATGATCTCCAACCTGAAATTCCAAGTCTCGTCGCCGAACATCGGCATAGCTCCTCTGCCGGCTTTGGGCGGTCTGAAGATACTTCCGACTCGCTCGGATCTTCTCCTCTGCCTCCAACAATACGTCTGGTCCCAAGGTCCGCCTCTCGCCCCCATCACTCCAAAAAAAGGGGTGACCGACACTTGCGTCCATACAACGCTTCAAACGAAGCCATCTGAATGCTCGCTTGAAAACTGTTGTTGTACGCGAGCTCAGCCGAGGGTAAGTGTCGAATCCACCCTCCGCCGAAATCCAAGATGTATGCTCTTAGCATACCCTCCAAGATCTGCATAATCCGCTCTGACTGCCCATCAGTCTGCGGAGGAAAAGCCGTACTAAACCTGAGTTGAGTCCCCAAGGCTCAAATCTTGGGTCTCTAACGGATACAAAATAGAGGCGGGCTCTTAGATAACCGCACCACCTCATTTAAGTACAGCTGGACAAGTGACTAAGTAGTCTACACCAGCAAATGCATCCGCTCCTCCCAGGGCACCTGGTAATCCAATCCTCATGTCCACGGGCACAAATGCTCGATCCGAGTACCTCTGTACTCCTGAGGTTCCTAAAAAATCCCCCAAATGATCACTTTATCTAATTCCCGGTAATCCCTTACAATGCCGAAGTGAACCTACTTCCTACATCTCAAAAAGCACCGGCGCCCCGTAGGCCCCAAACTATGCTAGCCAAAAACAATTCCGCACCCAAAGCGAAACATCCGCCTCGCTAGCGAAGTCAAAACTTCAGAGGCAAAGAAAGCCCTGCGGCAACCCACACAGACCTCTCCTGGCCTGGCTCCCAAAAGATCGTCCTCGCAGCACAATCAACCGCCGCGAAAAGGGATACTGAGCCAGCCAGTTTATCTATGTACCATGATCAAGTCCCGCAGCTGAGTCATGACCATCTGGTCTACTGGCATAATCCAGGACTCATCTGCACCGGTCAGGACCAACGACACACCTCCATGTGCTAAAAGATCGGGAATACGTACCTCCCGTGCATAAGGTGACCGTCCTACCCCTAACCCATACAATGAAGTAAATGTACTCCTAACGCATATCTAGCATGCTCAAGTGCAATACAATGCAAAATCTAATGCCAAAAAGCAAAATAATTAATAATACCTGCCACCACATGGTCGGCTGCTGCAAAGTCCTCCACCTGAGCGGCATAAACCCGACCGCTCTGAGCTGGTGGCGGGTGATCAGCAGGGTAAAAAGATGGGGATCCGCTCACTGGAGCATAAGGCCGTTGAGCTGACGACCGTTGCTGAGATACGAAGGGAGCCGAAACTGAAGAAGGTGCTGCTGGGGTCGAAAAGGGGCATGAAGCTCGAACATGGCCTGACTGTCCACATTTATAACAACGACCCCACCTCTGATCACAGGTGTGTGACAAATGAGGTCCTCCACAGAATATACATCTGTCTCTATCGCGAAGCCGTGGCTGTCCCGACTGCTGCTGCTGATGTTGCGGGGGTCTCTGGGATCCACCAGGCCCTCGCTGCTCCGAACGTCCACGGCCCGTGAACTGAGGCGGTGGCGGTCGGGGCGGCCTCCAGGAACTGGCCTGTCCCTCGTCGTGCTGTGCTGGACGCTTTTTGTCAGAACTCTGAGCGACCAAGCCCCCACGTCTGGCAATGACGTGGTCTCCCCTTTCAACCCACTGTGCATGCTCTGCTGCCTCCTCCAAGGTCTGCAGCCGCTGAGCGTGCACCAAAGTATAGGTTTCTGGGCGCAGGCCCGACTCAAAGAGCTCCACCTGGTGCGGTCCGTCCCTGGCGACATAGGGTACGCAGTTGAGCAACCGCCTGAACTCTTGAAAGTAGTCCAATGCTGTCCGGTCGCCTTGCTGAAGATTCTTCAAATCATCTTCTAGCTTTTTCTTCACACTTGTGGAAAAGTACGTATCCAGAATCATCTTCTTAAACTCTGCCCAGGGTAGCTGTCGAGTGATCCGAAACTCCAGGGGCTCCACCCGACGCCACCATGCATCAGCATCCCCGTCTAAACAGTGTACAGCCATATGTACCCTGTACTTCTGGTCTATGAAGAAGTCCCGGAATAACTTCTCCATTGACGAAAGCCAAGTCCCAATCTCCCAAGGCTTAGTATCCCGCCCTGAAAACCTGGGCGGTCCCCGCTTACAGAACTGAGTAAGTTTGTCAGCAAACTCCTGCTCCTCTGCAGGAGTCAATGGCCGGATTGCTCCCTGAGCAACAGGGGATGCCGGGGTCACTGGTACAACTGGGGGATTCACGGCAGGGGAAGAAGGTACGGGAGAATTCTCCGAGGGTGCTACAACAGGCTGCGCCCTCTGTTCTAACATCTGCGTCAGCCGGCTTATGGCCTCCTCCTGACGCCGAACAGCCTCTGACATCTGGGCCATCTGAGCCTGCAACTCTTGCACCTCACTCTGCTGGCCCTGCTCGGACTCCTCCTGATCGGGCTCAGGGGAAGAAGGCTGCGAACGCGTCAACATTCTACGTCGCGGAGGCATCCTACCACAAGAAACCACACTCAGTATCATCACCCCACACGACCCAATCTTAGCGAAAGTCAAAGACATTCTCCTATTTCTGTGACTTTATGTTGTCTGCAGCCAACATAACTGTCCACCAGAAGTAGGCTAAGTCGATCCCTCTTCTCTCACTGGAAAAGTCAAACCAAATAAATCAGCGACTTTCGCGAAATGTCACGTCTCTCATGCCCTATTATCCTAGGGTCTGCTCAAAAGCCTAGGGTTTCCTAAGTCCCAACTGACCTATCCCTAAGCTCTGATACCAACTTAATCTGTCACGCCCCGGAACCCGGGCTCGTCTACAGATCCGCCGTGCACACGAAATTTTCCGCGTACACGAAGCGCTGGTAACCTGCTCAGACATAATCTAACAATAAAAGAGCATAATACAGAGCTGAAATAGGAGAACCACATAGTATCTCAGACTGGGACTACAAATAACACAGTAATAAGTACAATAATCTCCCAGCTCACCAAAATAGTACAACCAGCTGGCTAACGCCAGACCCAAAATAAAAGGAGAATATCACAGTCTGAGTGAAGGGTACAGCCTCTATCTACAGCTCTCAGTCTCCCAGGAGATCTATCTATTCGGCGATCCCCTTACCTCGATCCGCTGCCGATGGCCTAGCAGCTCCCGCAGATGACTCTGCAAAATAAGGGAGAAGGAAGAAACAGAAAATAACAATGGGGGTGAGAACTACCAGATAAACCAATAGCCTCCCCTAGTGGGTAAAACCTCAACTCTGACGCACCCACTAGGACTACTAGAGACAAAAGGGAAAGTGGTAAGATAAGTAAGGTACTGAAACAGTAAAACTACCACTACTATGCCTCTACTGCGGTACTGGCTATCAAAACTGTATGCATGCATCAGTAAACAGAACTGTCCAAAATAACCCAATCCGTCATCTGATCCACGATCGGTACTGCCTGCTCCGCTCTCATCATCGGGCAAAAATCCGCGCCGACGTGATAGCAAAACTGTCAATAACTGTCTGGCCCCAGCCTCTAGAGTGGAACTCGAGGGGAGCGACCCACACGAGTAAAGCATCACCGGGCAACAACCGCGCCGGTATGATAAGTCTCAAAATTCACCGGGCAACAACCGCGCCGGTATGATAAGTCTCAAAAGCAGGACTGGATCATGACTATGATCAAAGTGGGAAAAACCGTCCACTAAAGAAGCCTGATACCCAATCAGATGCAATAGTACTCAATAAGTGGGAAACATCATCCACTAGAGGAAATCCAACCCCCAGCTAATGCAAAATAAACCAGGCTCAACCCCTATCTGATGCAAGGACAACATCTGGTCGACCGCCTACCGTCCGCGGTCACCGCAATACCCCACAAATCCACAATCTAATGCAAAATAAACCAGAATCAACCCCTATCTGATGCAAGGACAAACATCTGGTCGACCGCCCACTGTCCGCGGTCACCGCAATACCCCACAAATCCACAATCTAATGCAACCTTGGCTACACTATCCCAAACCCCTGCTCACACTTGAGCAACAACATATGAATGCAAAGGACAACAATGAAAACATGTTCAAATCCCAATATGATAGTGTAGCGATAAATAGTGGCCTTACCTGATGTCCGGGCATGCATGCAACTGTCTTTATTTTTAAAAGTTGCAAAATAGTGTCAAAGGTTTAAAACAATTGATTTACTGAATAAAAGTCATTTGCATGCGAGATCATAGCCTTTGTCTCAATCACAGTGTCCCAATATAAGTCATCATATCTTTTGTGGGGTTATATTAAATTTTAGGGGAGTTTGTCCCAGCGGTCCTTGTCATTTGTCATATTAATTTGTCCCAATGGTTCTCATTAATTGTCCTGTTAGTTGTCCTGTTAGTAGTCCTGTTAGTAGTCCTGTTAGTAGTCCTGTTAGTAGTCCCAATGGTTCTCATTAATTGTCATATTTGTATGTCCCAATGGTTCTCATCAATTGTCACATTATTTTAGGGGATTTCTAGTAATCCCAGTGAGCTTGTCAAAAATGAGGTAAGCAACAACCGCCCACCTCGAAAAGCTCAAACAACACCCCAGGTAGTCTCCTGGTTGTCCACAGTCCTCAAATCCTGCAAATCAACGCTCCCGGTATAAATACAAATCCCAAAAAGCACATTATTTGCTGTTTTTCAGACAGCACGAGAAAAGAGGAATTTTTCACCTCTAAAATGAGCTTCTAAAATCCCAGAAAAATCACGGTTGCGTTCCTCGCGAAGAGTAGATCAAAATCGACTCTTTAAACGCCTCGATCTGACGCTCCTACGTCAAGATAAAAATCGGAGAAGTCGGTGCTGTCCAAAAACCATCACAGTAAAAAGGGGGGTCAAAGAGGACCTAAAAACTATGCCAAAAGTACGAAACAGAGCAAAATGATCAACACGGAAATCGAAGCCCTACCTCTTACGGTCGCGCTGCCACAAAAATCGTCCAAAAATTCCACCCGGTTAGCCCGCAGTAAATTTTTGACGGAACTGCGACGGGAAATGGGCCTAAAAGAAAATCGTCGCAGTGCGCCGCGTCGCAGATATCTCACTATCTGTAACTCCTAAATTCCTGAGATTGTAGAGAGAGAAAGAGGAGAGAGAGAGGAAAAACTTTCGTAGAGGGAGTTTTCTCTGATTCTCTCTCTATGGCTCGGAATCCAAGGTGCAAAGAGAGGGGGGGGGGCTTCTCTTATATAATGGGCCAAAAAGGGAATATTCCCACAAAGGATCGGATCCGAACACGAAACACCAAAACGGGCCAACCAAAACGCGCCACGCGTTGCCCAAACAGGAAACAGCCGGTGCAAGGGCCACTGGGAGGCTGCCACGTGTCCCACGTGGTGCACATGGCCGGTCGCGCTCCGGGTCTTCCGGATCCTGTCGGCCAATGGGGTGCCGCCACGTGTCATCCATCTAGATGCTTCTAGAAGCCGGCCATCCAATGGGGAAGCGCCACGTGGCAAGGGAATGTTCGGTGCTCCCGGTGCACGCCAGGCCCATGGACCGCGCACCCGAGCCCTGCCCGCGCCTGCCCGCGCCTGCCCGCGCTGCGCGCCTCCGCGCTCCGCCGCTGCGCCGCTGCCCGCCGCCGTGCGCCGCCGCCCGCCGCCGCTCGCCGGCGGCCGCCGCCGGCCGGAACAGTAATTCCGGCCGGCCGGAACAGTAATTCCGGTGAACAGTAATTTTTGCCGAAAAAATTAAGCGAATATACCGTTTCGATCGTTTTCGCGTGCTGAGTCCAAATACGACATCCGTTTCGCCAAATTCTCATCCGAAATTTTCCAAAAAGCTCCCGGAAAATCCCATTTGCTCCGATTTTCGCGCAGAGTCAATTAAAAATATCCAATTTCGTTTCTACAAGCTCCGTTGCACAGTACAAGCCTTCTACAGTCACTATTAATGTTACGGAGGTTCTGCGGGGGTCCGGATCATTACAGTAGGTTTTTAAGTCCAACAACTTGCACAAGATCGAGCTTATGGGTGCTGTGAAGCTTGCCAAGGGGGTAGCCGGTGGTGTGGGGCAGCGGCGGCGCCGGGCGGCGAAACTCGACCGTGAGGAAGACAACCCGAAAGCTAGGGCACGCCCGCAAGGCTTCGATCCTCAACCGATGGTCCTCAGACTTTTTGGAGAGGCTGCAGTCTACCAGAGGAAGGTTTCTAATGTGGCTGATCTTGGTTTTAACGGTCGGATGGACTCCCCACATAGATCCGGCCAAAAGTAGGGTTCCTGCGGCCAAGAAGCTATCGCCGGTTAACCGGAGCATACGAAGGTTCGGGGCTTCACAGAGAGGACCCTCTCGGTGTTAGGAAGAGATTGAATGGGTTCAAGACCCAACAAAAACGAAAGAACAAGATGATCTTACCTCGTCGGAAAAGAGGAAGAAGAAGAATCCCCCGCCGGTCGCGCGCGGCGGAGCCGGACGCCGTGATGCCTCGAGCTGGGACTACACCACAGAGAACGAGTTCCAGAAGCGGTTTTTGAATTGTCTAAGCTTCTCTGGTTGTTTTTTCTCCAACCTAACCCGAGGACAACCACAACCTTTGCTTCTTCTTCCTCTCCGGGGAAACAGCAGGGGGACTCGAAAAGACTAGTGGAGGCGGTTGGTTGCTAGGTTTCTGGATTTAGGGTTACAAGAGAGAACCCCAGTATTTACTTATAATAAGTTGTAACAAAATGCTCCTTAACCCCTCAACTTAAGGTATTTAGAACTAGGTCCTTTACAGAAGTTTGATTTCGCAATAAACTCCCTCTCCATGAATTCGTACGCTTTTCGAAGCATAAGATATAGGGGTTTCTGTGCAAAATACTGCATTTTTCATCGTTTTTCGCGCTTTTCGAGACACTTGAGTCGTCAAACGAAAAAACAGACTTCGTCACGACGTCTGACTCGTCGAAACCTATCAGTAATTATTTTAATTCAAATAGTAAATTCAAAATAAAATTTATATTTTGAGTTTGATTCATAAATTTAAATATAATTTCTAATTTAATTTTAATCTACGTTAATTAAAATATGTTGTTTGTTAATTCAAATTTAATATCCAAAACTAAATTTAACTCACAATTTAAACTAAAATTTTAATTATATATTGAAATTTATCAGCTAATACAACTGTATCGGCTAATACAGTCGTCAAAGAGCCATGTAAATTCAAAATAAAATTTATATTTTAAGTTTGATTCATAAATTTAAATATAATTTCTAATTTAATTTTAATCTACATTAATTAAAATTTGTTGTTTGTTAATTCAAATTTAATATCCAAAACTAAATTTAACTCACAATTTAAACTAAAATTTTAATTATAAATTGAAATTTAAATTACAAAACTAAATTTTAACTTTGAATCATAAATCATACCTAAATATTCAATATATATCAGCAATAATGTAAATTTAAATTAAGATATGATTTATATATTTTAATAAAATATAGCACACGAATTTATCTTTTCTAGTTCAAATTTATGAATTTAAATTTATAAAAAATTTATGAATTTAATCTTATACAATTTAAAATGATTCATAAATATATTTATCAAATGATTTTAAAAATAGATATATCAAATCAATAATTGTTTAAATTCAAATAGTAAATTCAAAATAAAATTTGTATTTTAAGTTTGATTCATAAATTTAAATATAATTTTTAATTTAATTTTAATCTGCATTAATTAAAATTTGTTGTTTGTCAATTCAAATTTAAAGTCCAGAACTACTCACAATTTAAATTAAAATTTTAATTATAAAATTATAAATTTAAATTTAATTTATTTAATTAAATTTCAAGTGAAATAAAAATTTAAAATAAAATAATTAAATAGATATTTAAAATTTAATTCAAATCTAAATTCAAAAATCATACCTAAATATTCAAATGTAAATTTTAGATAAATATCTAAAATTTAAAATTTTTAATTTACATCTAAATTTTTTTATTATTTTATAACGTCCCAATTAATAAAAGTATGAAGCCAGAAGGCACCAGAAAAAAAAAAAAAAAATATTATTAAAATGATGGTTAGATGAAATTCAAGTATCAAAATTTTAATTTTTAAATTTAAATTTCAAGCTACAAATTTTAAATTTTAAATTTTTATTTCAAATTTTTATTTTAAAATTTGAATTGAAAATTTAAAGTTAGATTTTAAATTTGATTTATACAATGGATCATCTTGGATTAAGTAGATTAAGTGGGCTGCTAATGAAATTTTTTGCCCTAAAAGCCCTATTGCACCCTTAATTTTCAAATTAAAGTTTCAATTTGAAAAATTAAATAATGTGAAATTTAATTTTTAAATATAAAATATAAATTATAAATTATAAAATATAAAATTTTAAAATTTAAATTTAAGACTTTAAAATTTTAACTTTTAAACCATAAATTTTAAAATTTAAATTATAAATCGTAAATTCATGAATTTTAAATTTTAAATTTCAATTTTAGATTTAAAAGTTGAAATATAAAATTTAAATTTAGATTTAAAATTTGAAGTTTTATATTTTTAGTTTCAAATTTTAAAATTTAATTCTCAAATTTTAAAATTTAAAATTTCAATTTCAATTTCGAATATTTTAAATTTTAAAATTGAAATAAAAAATTTATATTTATATTTCGAAATTGAAATTGAAAATTTAAATTTAGATTTTAAAATTTAAAATTTAAATTCATATTTAAAATTAAAATATAAAGTTTAAATCTTTCTCCAAATTTTAATTTTATATTTGAATTTGAAAATTTTAAATTTTAATTTTAGAATTCGAATTGAAAAATTAAATTTAGATTTTGAATTAGATTAAGTAGGCGGTTATTGGAATTTTTCCCTTTTAAGGGAGTATTAGGCCCAGCTTCAATGATCCCGGCTCGGTTCAGCCCGGTATAATTCTAAACAGGCCTCCATGTACATTTTAAAGGCTTAAACAGGTCTATACTCAGCCCGACTCTGGTCTGCACGACTTGGCTCGGCTCGTTGCGGCTCGGCTCGGCTCTGATCGGCGCAGCTCGGCTCGGGTCGGCTCAGCTCGGCGCAGCTCGGCTCGGGTCAGCTCAGCATGGATGATAAAGGTGGTCGGGGCCCATGGTGGCCTTTTTTTAAGGTTGGACTAGGCCCAGCCTGGCTCGGCCCAATGATTTTAAAGTGAAGGCCCGGCCCGCCTTTTGTGACCAGAATAGCTCGGCTCGACTCGGCGCGGCTCGGCTCGACTCGGCGCGGCTCGGCGCAACTCGGCGCGACTCGGCGCGGATGATACGGGCCTGCGGGGCCCATCGTAGCCTTTTTTAAAGGCCCGGACTGGCTCGGCCCAACAATTTTAAAGTTAAGGCCCGGCCCGCCTTTTATGATCGGAACGACTAGGCTCGGCGCGGCTCGGTCCGGCTCGGCTCGACGCGGTGGGAGCGGCTCAGTCCGGCTCGGCGCTGCTCGGTGCAGCTCGGCGCGGCTCAGTGTGGCTGGGCTGGGCTTGGATCAGCCGGGCCTGGCCCGGCCAGGCTTAGCCTGATTTTTATACCGGGCCTGGCCGGGCTGGGCTCAGGCAAATAGAAAATCATGCTGAAGGACAAAATAATTAAAATTTTAAAAAATGTAATTATTTATACAAAAATAATAAATATACCAAATCAACAATTGTTTAAATTCAAATAGCAAATTGAAAATTAAATTTATATTTTAAGTTTGATCCATAAATTTAAATGTAAATTATAATTTAATTTTAATCCACTCTAATTAAAATTTTTTAATTATTAATTCAAATTTCATATCCAAAAATAAATTAAACACACAATTTAAAATAAAATATTAATTTTAAAATTATAAATTTAAATTATACAACTAAATTTCAACTTTGAATTTCAAGTAAAATAAGAATTTAAAATCAAATAAAATTAATATATATATATATATATATATATATATATATATATATATATATATATATATATATATATATATATATATATATATATATATATATATAATATAATATAATTTAATATAATTAAATTCAAATATGAATTATAAAATCATTCCAAAATATTCAATATATATAAAAAATAATGTGAATTTAAATTTAAATATAATTTATATATTTTAATTTAATATAGCAGATGAATTTGTTTTTTTTTTAGTTCAAATTTATGAATTTAAATTTTTTTAAAAAATTATGAATTTAATCTTATATAATTTAATTTTAAATTATATAATCTTATGTTAAGCATGTAAATTACATAGTGTAATTTACATTGAATTTTTAGACATTTTATAATTCAAATTTAAAATTTTCAAACATTAACTTTAATTTTTAAGTTCTAACTTTAAATATTCAAATTTTAAATTTTAAATATAAAATAACAATATTTTAAATTATAAATTTCAATTTTAGATATTAAAATTGAAATTGAAAATTTAAATTCAGATTTTAAATTTTAAATTAAAAATTTATGTTAAGATTTAAAATTTAAAAATTAAAGTTTTGAATTTAAAATTCTATTTTAAATTATTGTCCAAATTTTAAATTTTTAAAATTTAAATTTAAATTTTTAAATTTTTTATTTGAATATTTAAATTGTAAATTATTTAAATTTAAAACTAAATTTATATTTTAAGTTTGATTACGTGTATCCTTTTATTTTACTCATAATTTTTTGTATAAAAATAATTAGTAAGTATACGGATTGAAATTAACGGGTTTAGATTTTTGACCCATTATAAACCAAACACATTAAAAGAGGCCGAATCAATTCTAGCCCGGGCCAATTCGACGAGACGGGTATCCTTTTCAAGAACCCACCTTAACGCGAACCCCGAAACGCATCCACTCGTCTCTCTCGTTTCCGTTCGCTCTCCTCCTCGGGTTCCTTCTTCGTAGAAGCTTGGGATCGGGGTACAAGGCGACGGACGCGGTCGAGCGTGTGCCTCTCGGAGCGTAGCATCGTCGAGCTCGCCCAGAAGCTCCAGGAAAGTCACTTCCTCGACTTCCACCTCCTCCACACCGTCTCCGGAAAAGAATACATCAACCCTGTAATTCCCGCTACCCCCAAAATCCGTTCTCACCTTTGATTCAGCTTCTGTGGGAAAGATTTGTTGTTTTCTTTGAATTTTTCTTCAATTTTTGCGAGATCTGGTATGGTTTTGGACCCTTCTTGGAGGGTTTTACTAGTGTTTAATTTGGATTTTGTATTGGAATTTGATCCTTGCCCGGCAGATTTGTAATTATTTTCTTTACTTATTTCAATTTTCGCCTATTTGTGGGGCTTTTAGGGTTTAGTCAGAATTTGATTACTGATTTGTGGTTTTCCCAATGTTCGACGGTTCTTGGAGAGATTAGATTTTATTTTTCTAAAATTCGGTAGTTGAGTTTGATTCTTGCGTGGAAGATTTCTTTAATATATTTAATTTGTTTTGCTCAATTTTTACCTCTATGTGGGTGTTCTCTAAGAGTTTTAGGATTCAATTTTGACCAAAAAAATTTGGTAAAAGGATCGACTGAGGTTCGAAATCAGGCAGATCAAGAAACGGGGTCACATTTTTTTGATTCAATTTTTAAGTTAATGATTTAAAAGTAGAATCACTATTGTATATTAAACAGATTCTTGAGGAGATATTGTTTGTTTACTGTTGAAGTATAAATTATATTTTCTTGGAGAAATTATTGTTTCCTGTATTGTGAAGTCTAGTTAGGTAATCTAAACTAAAGGTATCTGATATTTTACATTTTTTAGTAATAAGAAAGGAGCACTAGATTAACAAACTGATTTTGTGCGAAAAATATGCTACTTGTTTCTAAACACCATCCTTGGCGGCCTTGCAAATTTTAAATTATGGAGTTTAGAAATAGAAACAACATGAAGATAAATTTTTTTTTTAAGTAGGATGTGCTTTCAGAGGGTAGATTTGATAATTAACATTGCACAAAAGAGTTTGTATCTATTGCTATGTTCGAAAGTTATAATGCGCTTGCTAGCCTCAAAATTAGAAAAACATGTTTAAAAAGTTTTTAACAAGAGATGAGACGATTTTAATGAGAAAATAGTTAGTGTTTTTTTAAATATCGTTGCTTAATAGCACATCGTTGAAATGCACTACACCCTGCAATCTGGAAAAAAGATCATGTATCTCTCGGCATTCTTTTGATACTTGTTATGCGGTAGTTATGCTTTTGTGGCCTGTTATTTCATTTTGCTCTCCCAAATTAGTATAGTAGCTATTTATTGGCTGCATAATTTTTTGTGACCCAGCTAGCACATTTTGCTTTCCTAAACCTAAAGATATTCTAGTAATTTGATAAAAATATATGCTGATTATGTGCTAAATCATATTTTGCTCTTAAATTTTGTTCTCTCATAAACCTCTAAAACTAGACATAATTTTTTCTCAATTCCAAAACTACAATTGCAGTTCAATAATTATGGAAATCTTTAACAATAATTAGGAAAGTTTTAATCCAGATACAAATCTTTAACTAGTCATATGCTTCAAGAGTAGAAATTGATAACAACATAACAAGGTTACTTTCCATAGTTTATTTTATTTTATCTTTCACTTGTAGGCTTAGTTACTAATAGCAAATCATATTCCATCATTTGGCTCTCCTTGTTTCCCATGAATGCATAGGAACTAGATAAATTAAATTCATGGGGGATATAGGTTGTTTCATGGATTTGGTATACCTATTGTAAAAGGATTCTTCTTGGTACGTGACAAATCTAAGAAACTTTGTAGTTAGAGCAATGCTACATGTACATGGGCTTTGGATGATGGTGTAATTGGATGTTTTAATGGATGAGTGGGCATAATGTAATACATAGGTTTGTTTTTATTATGTGAAGAATATAGAATTAGATGATGTATCATCAAGTGTTCTTGTTATAATTACTTTATTTGCCTTTCTTGGATTGTAATTGAAATTTGAAGGGGGTGTTTTCTGTGTTATACTTTGTACCTGGACCCTCCTTTAATCAAGAAAAACCCCAGAGCGAACCCCTCTATCCCTCCAATCGCTTGGCTCCTCCAATCAAGAAACCCAAGAGCGTGCTTGTCGGAACTGATCTGAAGAGGTAAGCGATCTCTCGTGCTGATTGATATTAAAATCCTGCAATTTAGTTCGTAGGTGCTATATCTATATGATGAATCCACGATCTTCCTGACTTGACACGTCTCTTTTTCTACACCTTTTCTTGGCGAGCACTCATTATTCTTGACTTATTTCAAGTTGCATTTCGAATTTTACTCAATACTTCTCGCAGATTCATGGACGAAAGTGTGATCAACATGTCCGATCTGCTGCAATCAAAGGATCTAAATGCAACTGACATATCAAGATCAACTCTATCAGCATCAAGAACGATTCATGCTTTGAAGGTCTCATCAAGACGTCTAATATTGTGAGTTCTTATTGTTAACAAGATTCTTTCTTCCTATTTGTTTCCTTTTCTAAAATTTCTGTGCCTACTCTCGTTGTCTCTCCGGTTTCTTTCATCTAAATCTTCTCTTCGTGCTCTTTTTATTTGTTTCGGAGGATTCGTTAGGATACGGCGGAAGGAAACCATCCATTGCTAACTTGCTATTTGTATGGGAAGACTATCAAAAGCTTTCTAGCAAAAGATTGACCTTTTCCGACAGGTGATGTTGACCCCTTTATTTCGTTCTTCGATTACACACATTTTTGATTAAAAGCTTATTTGTTGTTATTGTAAAGTTCAATAGTGTTTGTTTTTCTTTAATTGAAATAGATTTAGAACTGTAAAACTTGCATGTTAGATAGGTAGTGTGGTGCCCAAAGTGAACTATAGGTCGTATACTTTTAAACTAGGATAGAACAACTTGATTGAGGGATGATATTGCGGTTAAAAATGCAAAAGAAAAGAAAACGTAAGTCAGGGCAAAATTTACGGTGAATGGATAATTGACTAGAATTAAATTAGGGATAAAGAGTTTCTTTTATGTAGAGAGCCTATCAATTATCAACTAGAGGTATAGTGGATAAGGATAAATGTAAAGAAATTCTTAGTGAGTGTTTTTCAAAAAAATTTGTTTTGAATATCTTAGTAAGTTGGAAAGGACCCTTTTGAATATCTTTACTTCTTTTAATTCTTAATCAGTTTTATTTTAATTGTCAATTTTAAATTAATACACTATGTATTGAAATATAATTTATACATATTATATAGGTTTTAACTCAATACAATCATATAATATATTAACGGCCCAACCCACTTTTGAAGCATGCTTTTATTAATGAGAATGGATCTCTAAGCTAAATAAGGGCCCAACATATGTCATTACCATAGGCATGCATTTATGAATGAGATGGAATTTATGAATAAGATAAATAAGAAAGAGCCCAACCCATGCCATTCTATTCTTCTTGGTGTATCCAACCTTCATAATAATATTGAGTCTTATTCACGTATATGCATTTTATTCTCAGTATTTAAACTTTATTTAAATGAATTAGATTGTAAACGTATTTACTAATGAGACAGAGTTTTTGGGCTGAAATGGGCATGTTCTGTGTGGTAAAATTTATGATTTTCGATACTAATGCATTCCACCTATGAGTTGGATTACTTATTCCGAGAAAATTATGGTTTATTGTCTCTCTCTTTCTAACATGCTATTGCCTATCTTTCCTATTTTCTTCTTTAACTTTTAATGTGATGATTTCTAAGTTCTAGGATTTTTGGCAATGTTTTTTTTTTTTTTTACTGTAGTATTGATTTATATATGTTGTTGGAGCAAAGTTTCTCTTCCTTTCTCGTTTTGTAAACTTTTCTTTTCACTCATTTCCTTCATTTTTCGTTTTTCTTTTCTATCTCCATAGATAGCTGTTGGTGTATTCAAAGCTTTGTGTAATGTCGTTGCCATTCTTTTATCTTTTTAAATAGTAATTTTATGTGAAGAGTATGGGAGTATACTGTGGATTGCTAGCACACACTTGCATCGGAGGTGTTTGCTTGGCAATAAAAAACAAAAAATTGGAAGGTACTTCTCTTTATTTCCTTAATTTTTTTTGAAGAAATTGTTATCTCTCGCTCGGCCGGCTGCGGTTCATTGCAAACTAACCAGCCATGACAAAAGTAGAGAAATCCATGCACAGTGTTTTTAAACAAATTAAGAAAGACAATGATACCAAACAAGGCTCAAATGATTGAATTTGGTTCCCATGATATCCTTTTACTATCTTTCATAATTGGCTTATATTTTTCCCTCGTGCACAAGGTATTCTCTTTTAGAATAATGACATTAGCTGTGTTTGAGGCGTCAGTTAATTTGTTCAATTAACTATTCCTAAATATGCTTTGTGTTGGAGATAATTTGTAACTAGATTCCTAATTTTGATTGCCATATCTATATGTTACCTGAGAAGCTTGAGGTAGAGTTTCTTATACGAGATCTCTAATGTTTTTGTTCTTTGGTCATTTCTGCTCTGCTTATTTGATACGAGTTGAGTCCCAAAAGTTAATTTTACCATTATATGTTAAAACTGATTTGTGGATGTATCTGTTAGCATATTTTTTTCTTTAGGTTTATTTGCTCTATTAATATATTGCAATTCTCTCAGGTTGTAGCTTAGCGTAGAAGATAGAGCTTAATCACTTTCATCGATGCAAGTTAGGCATTATTGATTCGTTAATATGATTGTTTGTATCTGCAATTCGGAGGACGTAAACAACTTCCAGAGAAGTTAGGTGTAGTCTTCTGGTTTGAGCTCTGATGTTTTTTTTTATAACATTACGTGTTAAATCAAGTGTTTCATAGTGATTGAGTGGAATTTTTAAATTTTTTTTTTCTTTGATCCTGAGATGATATCATGTAATTATTTGTTTTGATCGATGTTGAAGAACGAGTCTTACATATTTGCAATTGTGAATGGAGCGTGGTTGCATGAAAGTAATTGATATTGTAGTGTTGATTGAAGATGCCTAGTATTGAAAAGACTTAATTGCGTAACGGATTAAAGATTCCACGATTCAAGTACTTGTAGAGTAGATGTACTAAAAATGTTATACTTGAGTGTCTTGCTGAATAGGAAAGGCCTTGATTTGTAAGGATTGAGCTTTATACTTGGTAAATTTTTGCTCTAGTAAGATAGTGGATGGTTGCTTGAGAAATGATTTAGATGGCTTCAATACCTGGGGCAAAAACCACAATGCACATCATGAAAATTAGTTTTTTTAAGTGGAAGGTGCCTTTAGAGGGTATGTACTGGCCATATATAATTAACATTGCACAAAACTATGACAATAGACTTGACAACATAGAATAGATGTTTGTTTAGTTGACCCTATGTAGCAGAATTACAAGTCTTGTATATTGATAAAGATGTGTTGGTTTCGTATTCTCTTAAGGAGGATAATTGAGTTTTTTGAGTATTTTGATTCACAAAATTTTGAATCTATTTTTGCAATTGAAAATTTGAATTGGGTTTTTAACTACTATGATATTAAAAATTTTGGAGATGGAATTCATTTTGAGTCTAGAGGATGAAAATTTGATCTTGTTGTGTTAGAGGGATGACGAGCGACATTGGGTCCTTGTATTAGAGGGACTTCTTGTTAAACCCTCTTCGTTGCTTGTTAAAACCCTCCAAAGTACTTTTAAACATAGCGAAAGCTCCAAATCAGGTTTAGTTTTGTATTGATGGTTACAGCCGAAAGTTGGAGAGAGAGCTAGGCGGAATAGGTACTAAAACCTGATTTTGAGTTTTCGCAATGTCATTTGTGGCATTGCTTTCTAGATTGGTGAAGGTTGGTATAGTGCCCATTTGGCGTAGTGTGAGATCTAAATTTTGCCTCTGCTTTCAACTACATGATTCTCTACCAGAGCGCTTTGGAAGAAAATGTCTGGAGCTTATAATTCTTTAGAGCAGAAATATCAATTTGGAGCTTTGATTTTCTTCTTCAGAGAAGTTGCTTGGGGAACAAAAAGTAGTTAGTTGATAGTTTCTAAGATATGTGGAGTCTAAAATATGATTGAGGGCGTTCTTCTGGATTCTTTAAGATTTATGAAACTCGAAAGTGTGAATTCGGATATGCGATTATAAATGGCAAAGCTTTCATGGGATTTTGTCAAAAAAGTTAATAAATGTTACTCTCTAAGATACAAGAGCACTAAAAATGTTGAATTAGGATGCTATTTGAGGATGAAATGATAGTACACTCAATTTGATAATAAAAATGTAAAGCTTATTTGTGTTGTACATTGGATATAATAGTAGATCCGTTAGTAGCAAGAGAATAAATTATGTTATTTTTCACATCTGAGGTTTTATGAAGAAGCAGGAACTGAATGCCAATTTGACTCTTAGTTTGAGATATCTATGTTTAAATCATCTTATTAATCAAGCGTAATTTTTATTTATTTATTTTTGTAATTTATTTATAATATTTTTTTTTTTATTTAGAATTTAAAGTGACTCAGAAATTTTTAAATTTAAAATTTTAATTTTTTGTATATAAATAATCAAAAGTTTTAAAATTTTAGAATTCTTTTATACTTTTGAAGATAAAAATTTTTAAAACCAACAAAAAATTAAATATATAATAGGCCAGCACGGGCCTTACCGGGATTGGACCGGAGTCGAACCGTATTTGGACCGGATTAGGACCGGTATTGGACCTAAATCTGGCCGGTTGTAGGCCGGGTTTGGACGGGAATCTAGGTACGATCCGATCCGGTATCCCAAACACGCCAGGATCGAAGCAGGCCTTGGATGGGATTGGACAGGGACCGGGATATCGGACCACAGGCCAGGATATGGTCCGGCCCAATAATAAAAATTTTAAAATCTTAATTTAAATATTCAATTTCATATTAGAATTACAAATTTAAATTTATATATTTTATTTTAAAATTTTAAATTAAAATTTGAAATATTAAAATTTAAAATTTAAAATTTAAAATTTCCAATTTTAATTAAAATTTCAAATTTGAGAGTTAAAATTTCATATATTTATTTGTAAATTGCACTATGTAGCTTACATGTTTAATACAATATTATATAATTTAAATTTAAATCATACAAGATTAAATTCAAAATTTTTTATAAACTCAAATTCATAAATTTGAATAGAAAATAAACAAATTCATCTTCTATATATTATTAAAATATATAAATCATATCTTATTTTAAATTTATATTATTGTTGATATATATTGACTATTTTGGCATAATTTTTTTAATTCAGAATTGAATTTAATTTTAAATATATTTTTAAAATTTAATTTTATTTGATTCTAATTTTTTATTTCACTTAATATTCAAAGTTGAAATATGGTTATATAATTTAAATTAAAATTTATAATTTTGTAATTAAAATTTTAATTTAAATTCAAAGTGAAATATAAAATTTTTAAATTTTATTTTAGAAAATATGTATTTCAATTTAATATGATATTGACATAAGTTATATATAAAAAAAAACTTAAAATAAAACTTTCACAAACCAACGAAAGTTACTAATTCCGACATTACCGAAATAGGAAAGTTTCGCAATTTAAATATTCGAATATAAAATTTAAAAATAAAAATTTAAAATTTAAAAATTTAAATATAAAATTTTAATTTAGAAAAAAAAATTAAAATTTTATAATTTAATTTAAAATTAAATTTGAAATTAAAATTTAAAACTTAAAATCTGAATTTAAATTTCCCATTTCAATTTTAATATATTAATTTTAAATTTAAATTTTAAAATATTGGTATTTTAAATTTTAAACTTTAAATATTAAAATTGGAATTTTAATATTAAAATTTAAAACTTAAAATTTAAAATTACTATTTAAAGTTTTTAAATTTCAATCATAAAATGTTTAAAAATTCAATTTGAAAATTAAAACTTTTAATCTTAAAGATTTAAATTTAAAATTTCATCAATAGTTTGAATAGCTAAAAGTTTTCTATTTGATTAGCTTTTTTAATAGCTAAATTTTAGAAAATTTTATTTGAATTTTAATAGCGTAAAAAAGAAGTATTATTTTAATAACGTAGAAAAAAGTATTATTATTTGAATTTTTGAAGATTTTGAGATTTTAAGATTGTTAAGACTTTAAGATAGTGTAACAATACCTTGTTAAGATTTAAAGATTTTTAGTAATAAATTTTTATTTAAATTTATGAATAAAACTTAAAATTTAAATTTAATTCTTGCTCTATTATTTGAATTTTAAACACTTTTCTTTTTGCCTTAGCCCAGCCCCGCCTGGCCCGAATTACGAATTGGGCCAGGCCGAACCAGGCCTACCATAGCTGAGCCGAGCCGCGCCGAACCGCGCCGAGCTGCGTCGAGCCGCGCCGAGCTCAGCCGAGCCGAGCCGAGCTGGGATGGGCCATAAAAGACGGGCCGGACCATCTCTGCCAAATCAGTGGGCCGAGTCGGGCTCGGCCTTGCCCGAAATAAAAAAAGGCTATCATGGGCCCAAAACGGCCCATAATATTCGGGCCGAGCTGAGCTGCGCTGAGCCGAGCCGAGCCGCGCCGCTGTAAGCCGTGATGAGCCGAGCTACGCCGAGCCGAGCCGAGGCGTGCGGAGCTTTGTCAATGAGACGGCCGAGCCTTATTATTGGGCCTGTTTATTGGGCCCAATAATAAACATGCTGGCTTTAGGCCTGTTTATTGGGCCTTTATACTAACCAGGCTTTAGGCTGTCAACGCAGCACGCCACGTTTTATTGAGTCACGTGCTCTTATCTTCTTCTTTTGATTTTTCAAAAAAAAAATTTAAAATAATTTAATTTTAAAATCTTAACAAATTTTTTATAAATTCCAATTTTTAAAATTTATTCAAATTCAAATTCGAACCTAAAAAAATTATTTGATATTAAATAAATACGAATATATAAATTTAATATATGTAAATTTGAATATAAATTATATATATATACAATTCAAATTTAAATTGATCTGAATATAAATTAATTTTACAGTATATAAATAATATTTATTATCTATTTTTTTACGATTAAATTATTATTATTCGACCCACCAACTTTTACTAAATCCTAAACGCTAACGCTAACGGTAATATTTGTCTCTAAGGATCAAAAAGTTCATAGCGATTTGTCTCGAAGGATCAAAAAAAAGAAAAAAGAACGAGAGAGAGAGAGAGAGAGAGAGGAGGTGTTTCTTCGAGAGTGGATTCAGGGGCGGAGGGTTTTGGAGATGTGCATTTCGGATTGGGATCGGTTTAAGCTTATGAGTTTGGGGTCGGAGATTTTTCGCTGCTTCGAACATGTTTGATTGGAACGATCAAGATCAGGTTCTCGTCAATCTAATCCATCTCAACTCAGTAATTTTTTTCTACTTTAATTTTTGTTGCTTAATTGTTCACGTGCTTTGGTTAAGTAATCGGTGTTTTTTGATGTGTTTGTTACCTAATTTTTGGTGAAATGAAGTTGATCGACAGGTACAGATTTTCTAATAATTTCTTTCTATTTTTTCGTGTGTTTTTGGTTCGATTATTGTTGTTTCTTGATGTGTTTGGTAGCTTAAATTTCGTCTAATTTTCCTGAATAGTTTTATATATTTGTTGGTTTTTTGGTTCTTTGATATGGTGAAATGAGTAGATCGACTTGTATAAACGGTCTGATGATTTTCCCCATTTTTTTGTGTGTTTTTGATTGAATTATTGTTGTTTCTTGATGTGTTTGCTGCATAGTTCGATAATATTTGTGGTTGTTTTGTTTTTTGATATGGTGAAATGAGTAGATCGACTTTATAGATGGTCCGATAATTTTTCTCTATTTTTGTGTGTTTTTGATTAAATTATTTTCTTAGGTTAAATTTTATCCCATTTTATTGTATAATTTGTTATTGTTATTTGGTTGTTTTTAGTCCATTAATTTGGTGAAATCAGTAGATCGATACAGTACTTTGTCCCTATTTCTCATGTGCTTTTGTATAAATTCTTTCTGTTTCTGGGTGTGTTTATTACCTTAAACTAGATCTTGTTTTGTTGGGTAATTTGCTGTTGTTCTTTGCTTGCTCTGTTCATTTATTTGGTGAAATGTGTAGATCGACATGTAAAGATGACCCACTAATTTTTCCCCAGTATTTATTATTATTATTTTTTGTTTAATTCTTGCAGTTTCTTGATGTGTTTATTAGCTTAAATTTGGTCCTTTTTTTTGTGTAATTTGTTGTTGTCCTATGCCTGTTAAGTTCATTGATTTGGTGAAATGAATATGTTGATACGGGAAAGATGGATTAGTAGCTGCTTAATAGGAATTAGGGGTTATTTATTTTGCATGCAAATAAAGGGTTTTCACTATGTATGAAGGAATGCGGGGAACTATCTATTCAATTATTAGGTTTTAGAAGTGTTTACAGATGGATATTGTGAGGCATGTGTCTTTGGTGTTATGGCAAGATGAGGTATCTACAAATCTATCTATGTTGTTTTCGTCGTTAGGATGAAATATATTTGGAACTTTGGTTTTCTGACTAGATAGGTTTGTTGCTCTGCTTTTGCGGGTTTGAGTAGTCATACGAGGATGTTATCCAGAAAGAAACTCTATATTTCGTAATTCACGTCCTCCTTCATTGTGTAGAAACGGCCATTCTAACGTCAGGAAAATGATGGATAATGACAGATCTAAGAAATTTAGTCTTTGATTTCTTTTTGTGCTATCATGTTTTGAATACATCTAGTGTTAAAATACATATTGAAGTAAAAGGAGGAAGAAATGATGTTGTGGTTTGAGACATAGCGTGGTACTTTTATGGAAGTTTTTTTTTGTCCCTTCACTAGTGGGGTCTTGATATTCTACTTGTACCGAAATAATGTTTCGGGCATCCTAGTTGACTTTAGAGAACCATTGATCTTTGTTGAATGAGGAAGATCAAGAAGAGAGAAGAGTCAAGATTGGAAACAGGGTTTCGAGTTTAAGATTTCAAGTCTCATGATCAAATTTAGAACAACTAGTTGTGATCATATTTCCTACAATTTGAAGGATATGAAACAAAACTTCCGCAAGTATGTATAAAATGTGAATGTTAACATTGAGACGGTCT
The DNA here is from genome assembly GCA_029168755.2 of Tillandsia fasciculata. NCBI lineage: Eukaryota > Viridiplantae > Streptophyta > Magnoliopsida > Poales > Bromeliaceae > Tillandsia > Tillandsia fasciculata. The sequence continues at coordinate 26,983,765 of CM054936.1, read as the reverse complement.
AAACTAATCAGCAAAAGACTAGCATGATTTCAGGTGGGCTATTCATGTAAAATATCGTTATGAAAGGGAGATGTAATATAGAGGTTGGAGTACAAGATCATGATCCAATCATTTTATTCAGCATGCGACCACGATGAAGGGCATGAAAATCACTGCAAAACGATTATCTTTAACTAGTTTAACATACAGGATACATATATGTGAAATCTACAGGTCTTCAAAGTTGTTCTTACAAGTGCCATTATATTTTTGAAGCCAAATGCCAACTTGGATGACCAACCTACTTGCCAGCTAAGATATGCTCCTCAAAATAGATAGTTAACCCATTTTTTATCTTGGCCTAATATTGCGGAAGAAACAGGTTTCAGAACCAAAAAACATTCTCAAAAATCAAAAGATCCCAATAGATACCCATGTTTGCAGTTCTTGTCTGGTTGGCAATCTTCTCTGCAAATTACATATCTGAAGCCTTGACCGCAAAAATCTGCTTCAGTTGGGTTGATCAAACCCTCAGTTGGCATAATAGATTGGTCTATAACAAGCTCTAAAAGGAACAGGACGAGAATTTTAATCATAGGATCTTATTAGTCTGGTCCACCAGAGCCTTTTACTAGACTAGAATGCATTAAGTTGGTTTACCTTTGGCACCAAATTAGTTGGCTGATCTACTCTACAGGTAGGAAACTGAGCATGGAAAGTCCATTATAAAACCCTAGAATAATGATGGTAACCACAATGTCAATCATCTGAATATCTGTAAGGGAGGTGGATATTAAAAATTCTTAGGTTTTGTTATTAGCGGATATGCGATCAACATACTCGGACATGCAAGGGAAGTGTAGGATCATAAGGGACATGATGCGAACATGGAATGGACACTTGAACAATGAGTCGGAGGATTGTGAACACATGATGGATGTCTGTATGGTGTTCCCCTAGGAACCGTATTGGACACAAACATGGCAACACTTTTAAAGTGTTGATGTTTCCTACTTCAAACCCTTCAAGCTTCTATGCAACTTATTATTGAAGCATAATTATTTCAGAATCTTGTCTTGAGCTGTTATATCCAGACCTTTATTGATTTACTCAATTCATAAGGAAAGGACCTCTAAATCAGCTACTGTCTTGGTGTTTTATCATCCAGTTTCTATTGAGCCTATATGTTTAGTCCTTTTCATAAGATTTAACCAGATGTGTGATGCTACTGATATGAATGTGAATGTGTATTTCTTATAGTTCAACTCATATGGTTATATATTTACATCACTGTGGATTATCAGCTTTGAATTAATCTTTGAATCTTTCCAATTTGATCATATGTTTTTCGAGCTTTCCTTTACATTTGACTGATTGTAGATCTGCTTTCAGTACTAAAAAAATTGGCCTGTACTTGTAGAATGCAGGTCTTAACAGAAACAATGTGAATCGTTCTAGTCGTTCAAGTTTTCTTCATCTATATTTTGGCTAGATATATCTGGCTTTTTATTGTTTCATATCCAAACACTATGTCATAATTTCCTTTCATATTTACGAAGTATGTATTATAATCGCAAGCAGCCTTTTTTGTCGGTTTAGTTTGCTTCCTAATTTCACAAGAGAGGCTTATAAAAGTCCTTGCATAAATATCTTAAAATTTCAGGTTGGGGACTCAATATGGGCTGAATTCAGCGAGAGTGAAGACCATATTGTGCCTTACTCCAAGGGCACAGAAGAAAATAGGTTACTTAATTATGCAGATTATAATAAGAAGCAAAAAATTGAAGAAAATACCATATCGGCGTCCACTGAATAAACCTCTCGGTCTAATACTGATTACCAAGGTCGTCACGGCGAAAACCAGCCGGCGCTTCAAACAAATGGAGAACTGGCTGTTCCCGTACTTGAATTAGAATCGTGGCCAGATCGTCCTTCTCTAGATGCTGCACTTGGTAGAAGTTACTGTAATGAAAGTGACAGGACTCGATGGCAGCAGATATTTGAATGATTTTAATGCTGTGCAGAACTTAGACAAAGTAAGAGGTAATATGACAGTTTTATAACATTCAACAGCTTTACCAGAATGGATGATCTATAAGCACATCATATAGCTTTTTTTTAACCAATCATATAGTGCAGCTAGATGGCCAGCCGGAAGCATTTGGTAATGATCATGAAGACAAGGAGAGTGACAATTTTCTAGATTGTGATTGGGGTAATATTGGAGATTTCGATGATCTTGACCGCATATTTAGGTAAATATCTCTAATTTCCTTGTTGAACTTTTAAATATCTACACTTTAATGATTTGACAACTCTGATAAAAGTTATTTACTTGCAGCAATAGTGACCCCATATTTGGTAATGAAATTATCGGAAATACTGGAGAATTTGTTTCTGCTTCTTCAGATGTCATTAGTAGCACCTCTCAATCAATCCCTATGCCTGTATGTGCATGCCTAAGTTATTGACACTATATTTTTCAGTATATTGTATTTGTTATTATCATTGATTATTGCTTAGAATTAATAAAACACTGATAATTTTGGTGGGCAGGACTTGCTATCTGACAGGGATCAATCTTCTAATCGTGGTTCTTCCTCGGTCCAGTTTAATGGGCTTTCTGGTGGAAGAAATAAACCAGTTCTTCCACCAGAAGAGAAGGTACATAGCCAAATTTATATCTGTGTATATATTTCAAGGAAAAAATATGCAAGACTTCTTAACGTTTTCTCAATTGCAACCTGAACTTCAAAAAATCAGACAAACCACATCAATTTTGTAATTTTTTCAATCAACAACTACCAAGCCCTGAGTAATATTGACTTTCCAAAACAATCTGGGATCATGTGAAGGCCAACTAATTAAAATGCCCTTTTATTTTGAATGTTTGGACAATTCTAGGGTTATTTGAATCATTTGGATTTCATGTGCTTCAAATTTTTTGAGAAAAGAGTTAAAGAGAACTCAGAATATGTTGTTGATTGAAACAATTACAAAGTTTATGTAGTTTATATTAGCTTCGTAAAGTTCAGGTATAAACTCTACTTTTTGTATATAAAATTCAGAAATTTGAATTTTAATAATATAATATTAAAACTTTAATTCATGACTTTAATATAAGATTATACAATTTAAATTTTAATTATATAAGATTAATTTCGTAAATTTTTATATCATTCAATATTTTTTCTTTCTAGGTGAATATTTAAAGACTAACTTAATTCTATCTATTAGTATTTAGTTGTTATATTAATTTTATTTTTACCACAACCAATAATCAATTTTAATTTTAATTTTAAATATATATTTAATTTTAATTCTATTTGATTTAAAATTTTTATTTTATCTGAAATTTACAGTTGAAATTTCCTTATACACCCAAAATTTTAAATTTTGAATTGATTCCAAAATTTAAATTTAAATTTGAATTTATATTTAAATTTAATTATAATTTAAACAATTGCTGATTTGATAGGTCTATTTTTAAATAACTTTATATTCGAAACTAGTTTTTATTTATTTATTTATATTTATAATTTATTTAAATTTTATTTTATTTTATTTAGAATTTTATTCGCATATATATATATATATATATATATATATATATATATATATATATATATATATATATATATAACGTTAACCATGCAATGACGGAGTGAGGCAGATTCGCCCTTTAACTTGTACGGTATGGCCACCTTTTGGTAATCGTGACTTCAAATTCATTTAGCAAACAATCTACAAAATAAATATTTTCGTGCGAATCGGGACAAGTTTCGCAGGGAGGTGCGAATCGGGACAAGTCAACGGGTTGGATTCCAGGCGGATTTTCAAAAATCCGAACCCGACTACCAAACTCGAATCCGACGGATTTTAAAAATTCATATCCAAATTCGAACTCGACCAAAAATCCAGAACCCGAACCCGAATCCGAAAATTCAAACCCGAAATAATTATTTTTCTTTTTTTCTTTACAATATTTCAAAATATATTATATTAAATTTAAATTTTTAAAATATAAATTTAAATATAATATCAAATATTTATATACACATATATTATATAGCTTAAAATCAATTCGGGTTCGGGTCGGGGTCGGGTTTGGGTTCGGGTCGGATACAATCAAAATTCATATCCAAATCCAAATCCGTCGGATTTACATTTTTTATATCCATATCTGAATTCATATTCGTTAAACATCGGGTAAATCCATTCCGTTCGGATTCGGATTCGGATAAAATTTCGGATATCTGTACCCATTGACATTCCTAACCCGGTCGGGCCTAAATCTTTAGGCCCATTTCTCCCGTTTGTTCGGAATGGGCTAGGCCGGTTGGGACCTGCTCAAATTTTATGGTAAATTTATAGGCCCAATGCGGCCCGTTTCTTTATGATACGCCGGCTCGGTCGAGATGGGCCCGTTTTCAAATCTATAATGCCCCTCCACGTCACACTGTACAGTCACCTCCCCGTTATCCTTCAATATTTTTTATGCCAATTTCTAGAAAAAAAAATATTTTGTGACAAATTAGGCGATGTGCGAGGTGAGTTCAGTGTGGGTGACCACACTAACGATAATTTTATTTTCTCCCTAGTACGATAATTTGGTTAATTACTACCTAGTTAATGGTTATTTGAAATCAACAAAAAATATACATATATGAATCATATTTATTCAAAAAATCATAAATAAATTAAATTTTTACAAAAAAATAAACTCATCTGTTAAATTTTATTAGAAAATATATATATCGAGTAGAGCTTATATACTTTCAAAAGCACAAGCCCAACTATGCTTGTGAATTTTTTACTAATAGCACAAAATTCAATACAAATTTAATAATAAAAAATTCACAAGTATGGTTGGGTTTGTGTTTTTGAAAGTATATATGCTCTACTATATATATATATATATATATATATATATATATATATATATATATATATATATATATATATCATATCTTAATTTAAAATAGTCTACATCATATTTATAAGATTGGTGCATTTGCAAATTAAATTGAATTAAAATTAAAATTTTAAGTAAAAATAAAATTTGAATATAGATTTTAAATTTAATTTTTTTTAAATAGTTTTTAATAGTATGAATCTATTTTTAAATTATTATTTTTTATAAATTTGATTTGTTTTAAAGTATATTTTATATTAAGTTATACCATAATTTTTTTTTATATATGTTACATAACATGAAAATATTTTTAATAATGTATACCAAAAATTTAAAAATTTAAATTGATTTCAAAATTTAAATTAAACTTTGAATTTATATTTAATTTATGATTCAAATATAAATTTAATTTTAATTTAAATTCAAATATAAATTGAATTTAATTTTAATTTTAAATTTAAATAATTACTGATTTGATAGGACTATTTTAAATCATTCTATTTAGTTATTATTATTATTATTATTATTATTACAAGCAGAGGGTGGGGGAGAAAGAGAGCGTGAGCGCTTCGAGTCTTAGTTGTCCACTTGTCCGTGCGAAGCTAGACAGAGAGAGCTTTATTAATTATATTAGCATAGCATGCCTAGAGGCACTACGCAGAGTCCATCCCTACCAATCACAACTCGATAGCACAACCGCCCAAAACCCCGTTGGTTTTCATAATACCACCTCCCTCTCTCGATCTCATCTCCAACCCTTTCAAATCACATCCATCCCCTTCGGCCTCCAATCTCCTTCCCTTAACACCACCACCAAAACCTAGCTCTCTCTCTCTCTCTCTCTCTCTCTCTCTCTCTCTTTCTCGTTCGATAGGGTTGGGGTTAGGGTTTTATTGAAGATCAGGATAAATGGGGAGGGGAGAGGGTGCATCTGAAGCGGATCGAGAACAAGATCAATAAGTAGGTCACGTTCTCGTAGAGGAGGAATGGATTGATGAAGAAGGCGCACGAGATCTCGGTGCTATGCGACGCCAAGGTCGCCCTCATCGTTTTCTCCACCAGGGAAAAGCTATACGAGCACGCCACCCATTCCTGGTGTGATCATCTCTTCATTTATTTTGACCTGGTCGCTACTTTTTTTTTCCTCTCTTCCCCTCTCCTAATTATGGCATCAACATCGATCTGTTGCGAATTCATATATTTTTCGTGCCCTCGAATTTTATGAAGGAAGTAGTGTGCGAATGCGAATTCCGGTTGATTTACGAGTTTGTGTTGTTCGTGGGTTCTGTGTTCATCTATTTGATACCGGGAATGCATTTATTCTTTCTTTATTTGGTATTTCTTTTTCTTTAAGCCTTCAAATTTGGCTTGGAGCCTTCAAATTTGGCTTGGAGTAATTTTTATTTTTTACACTTTTTCGGTTTCTCCTTCATGGATGAAATTGTTTGTTCGTAATTGATTTTGCTTTCTTTCTTGGACTATTGAGGGATCTGAAGCTTCTTTGGGTCCTGATGCGTAAATCACTTCCGATGTTTTGTGTACTACCAAATTTGAGAGCAAATGGTGTGAGATCCTCGTTCTAAGATCATCACGACACCTTGTTGTTGGGCTGTTACATTGGATAAGGCAACAAGCCATAGATCTCTTCATCTCTCTCTCTCTCGAATTAGAATTTATTTCTTCTTGATAATTTTAATTTTCATTTTGGTTTTCTTGTTTCTATATATTTCTACACTTACTACGCTGTTCCTCGTAATCTATATTTTCTTGATTCATGTAACTACGCTTTCATTCTGTGTGTCTTTTCCACTGATGATCACGGGCCTCCCTTATGATCTTCCCCTTCTCGTGATTCTGGTCCTTGACTGGCCGTGTGACCGGTCAATTAATGTACTATTTCATTTTCCTATTTCAGCTTTCCTTTTTGAAATTTCTGAAATACATTAAAGCATTACCCTAGCTAGCTGCCGGTTTTTTTTTTTTTTTTTTTTTTCTTTTATGCCCACTCAAATATTTCAACTCTCCTCATAATCTTGTGTTTCTTTTCAAGAACTTCCTAGTTTTTATCAGCACATCTATGCACGAAGTGGCGGAAAGAACAAGGAATTACCAACGAGGAAAGTAATTCCATTAACCATTTTAAGAAAGTTTCTACTTATTAATTAGATGTGGCATTCTTAAATTTTTCATGAAATGTTTTATTTGACGTACCATTAGTATTGCGGTAGATGTTTAAAATGTGGGAAAGTAGTTTAAGACCGTGGGGCCATGTCAAAGATTTAAAAAGGTTGATCAGCACTAGAAATTCTTTTTATGGCTGGAAAAAGTTTGTATCATATTGAGGCCTTCTTCATTCATTATTCATGTTCATATTGATTGCTAAATTGCATAAACATAGCATTCAAGCAAGTTGCAACAACGGGAAGTTCTTCCCATTTTGTTTGTTCTTTATATATTGACCAAGGGCACAACACCTTGAAAAATTCTCTTTATTTTTTTTTTCTTAAGCAGAATTTCGAAGCATTTTCTGTTCCAAACATATTTCCCCGAAGATGTGCATTTCTCAAACTAACTGTTTAGGTCATTATGCTGTCTTGTATTTACTCTATTATGGTGCTTGTTTGACAGAAGAAAAATAAGTACTACAAATGATGCTGATTGTTAAAGTTGATAGTTTAGTTTCTTGTTGCTCTTAAGTAGTGCTTCTCTAACTGCCAAATCTCATGGTCTTTTTTTTTTTTTTTCTCACAGTGTTGAAAACATCCTTGAACGTTACGAGCCTTACACTTATGCTAAAAAGGTGTTCGTCTCAGCTGATCCTGAGTTGCAGGTACTTTTGATAGCCAAGTGTGGATGAGTCACCATAGAATGTGCCTTTTTTGCAATATTCATTGGTCTTATGAAATCTGTACTCAGTTCGATATGGTTTGCAGAATAGGGATGGGATCGGTAAACGCTACTTGCTCTAAAACATAGTATGATGGGAGTAGTCTTTATTGGCATGATTTATATGAATAGAAACCATTCACGTGAAATGCAAAATGTAAATAAATGAAAATATTAGATACATACACATTTATGTACAAACATATATATACTAGTATATATGTATGTGTATACTGCAGAAACATTTATGTACATACATATATATACTAGTATATATGTATGTGTATACTGATATTTGTGGATATCCTTCTCAATATGATTCCAATGTAGAGTTAAGACGATTGCATGGATCACCTTTTCTGCCATTCCAATTTGCTAGTGATCCACAAATCAAAACACATGTTCCAATTCGAAATTTAGAGGGTATTTTACAAATTAGGTAACCGTATGTGGTTTGTCCTATGTTAAGCCCAAGCTTATTCTCTTTAGCATAATCTTTTAATCACTTGTTTAGTCATTCAACTAATTTTTATTCATAAGTGAATCATGCTATGTGTGTACTGGGAGATGACACGTATTTTATCTCTACAGGGTAACTAGTGCGTCAAGTACAACAAACTGAAAGTAAATATTGATGCCATATGGAAATGTGAAAAGGTTCGGCACCTTATGGGAGAAGAGCCCAACTTATTGAAATTCAAAGAAGTAGAACAACTCGAGCAATAATTGGATAGTTCCATGAAGCTTCTAACATCATGAAAGGTACATTTAAGAGAGACAGCACTTTGCTTCAATTCTTTCACATAAAAGTTCATCACTCATACTGTCAATGAACTGTTGTACTTCAAGATCACCACAATCCATCATGACCTGAAAAATTCGACTACCTATTAATCAGAAATAATTTGATTTATAGCTCTTTTGTTGATATATTGAGACTATAAAAAATGGACAGATTTATAGTCAAAAACACAAGTTTACCAAGTTTTCCACACAAGGAGTATCAGGTTTTCATGAATTTTGTCTTAAAATTCTAATAGTGTAGACAATGTATGCTTTTAAATCCACCTTATCCATCTTCACAGTTTATGAAAGGATAAAAGACTTCCGGTAATCTGCTTCTTTGGTTTGTATATAGTAAATAGTTTCAAATGTAACTCAAAATTCTTAGAAGTTGATCATCATGTCAGTCCTTTAACAATAACTTTAGATTGTGAAGTCTTTTTGCAGAAATGAAATAAAATTGACAGTGCGGGCTAGAGATACAAGAAAGGTTTGTATGTTATTCACCTGAAAGGTGCTATTGTAATTCGGTAGTATTCTTCCTTCCTGGGAAAAAAACATATAGGGAAGAAGAATAATGTTCTAGCTAATTGCCTCCAAAATTTTTTTGCAGTTATGTTGCATAAAGTTCAATGACTATTCCGCTGATCAGACATGCTCTTTCGTGAGTAATTTGATCAGACTCGGGTTGTTTTTTAGTAAACTATATCTTATGCTTAGCTGCGATTAATAAGTAAATGCAGTCGTGAAGTGTGTTCTCAGATCGTTGTCTGTATTGTGAATTCGTGAGGGATGACTAACTTGAAGTAGGGGGATGACGACAGGTAATGGAGAAGCTGAAGGAAGCAAGACAGTGGGATCGAGAAACAACAAGCATGCTCAAGTTCCTCACGACACTCTTCGTCCCTATGGACTTACGCTCTTCCTTCCTTAAACCTCAGGTACCTCTCTTGCAATAATCCTTTTCTACCGACCTAGTTGGTTTATCAGTTGTGCTACAGCACGATAGTGATGAGATTGTAGGTCGCTAAGATATTAAACTAGATAAAAAATATTGACTGTTAGTGGGGGCAACCAAAATGTAAATGCATCAGCAGTCGTGGATACATCTATCTGCTAGCACAATATGATTGGAATCGCTCCCTAAAGGCCTCCCCATGGTCAGGCATGTTATTGGTTGACACCGGGTTTAGCAACTAGGACGACACGTACAGCATGATCCCACCTTTGGTGTTTTGTTTAGTCTTGTTTTCTCCTTTACTTCATTTGTGTATATGGGCGAGCAGTGTTTTTTTTTGTTTGTGTGTGTGCAAATGTGCAGGGACTTCATTTGTGTGCGTATAGTTTCGTTGTTCGTGTTTGCTTTGCGTGCATGGGCGTGCTTAGTGTGCTTAGTGTGCATGTGTGCTTATGGCGAAGAGGCGAAGTCAAATATAGACATGCTCATACTTCCAACCACCCATCATCCAAAACTGTAGAATTTCTAAATTTTAAAAAAAAGCTGACAACTTACTGGGCGTGTTGGGGCACTGAAGTGTATGAAGGCCTATACATTTTTACAGTTCCTACGTTGTTCCTCGTAATCTCCTTTTCTTGATTCTTGTAACTACGCTTTCATTCTGTGTCTTTTCCACTGATGATCAAGGACCTCCTTTATGATCTCCCCCTTCTCGTGATTCTGGTCCTTGACTTGCCGAGTGACCCGTCAATTAATGTACTATTTTATTTTCCTTTTTCAGCTTTCCTATTTGAAATTTTTGAAATACATTAAAGCATTACCCTAGCTAGCTGCCGCCTCCTTTTTTCTTTGTTTTATGCCCACGCAAATATTTTGACTCTGCTCATAATCTTGTGTTTCTTTTCAATAACTTCCTAGTTTTTATTAGCACATCTATGCACGAAGTGGCGGAAAGAACGAGGAAAGTAATTCTGTTAACCATTTTAAGAAAGTTTCTACTTACTAATTCAGCACTAGAAATTCTATTTATGGCCGGAAAAAGTTTGTATCATATTGAGGCCTTCTTCATGCATTATTGATGTTCATATTGATTGCTAAATTGCATAAAAATAGCATTCAAGCAAGTTGCAACAACGGGAAGTTCTTCCCATTTTGTTTGTTCTTTATATATTGACCAGGGGCACAACACCTTGAAAAATTCTCTTTATTTTTATTTTCTTAAGAAGAACTTCGAAGCATTTTCTGTTCCAAACATATTTTCCCGAAGATGTGCATTTCTCAAACTAATTGTTTAGGTCATTATGCTGTCTTGTATTTACTCTATTATGGTGCTTGTTTGACAGAAGAAAAATAAGTACTACAAATGATGCTGATTGTTAAAGTTGATAGTTTACTTTCTTGTTTCTCTTAAGTAGTCGAAAACATCCTTGAACGTTACGAGCCTTACACCTATGCTGAAAAGGTGCTCATCTCAGCTGATCCTGAGTTGCAGGTACTTTTGATAGCCAAGTGTGGATGAGTCACCATAGAATGTGCCTTTTTTGCAATATTCATTGGTCTTATGGAATCTGTATTCAGTTTGATATGGTTTGCAGAATAGGGATGGGATCGCTAAACGGTGCTTTCTCTAAAACATAGTATGATGGGGGTAGTCTTTATTGGCATGATTTAAATGAATAGAAACCATTCACTTGAAATGCAAAATGTAAATATATGAAAATATTAGATACATACACATTTATGTACATACATATATATACTAGTATATATGTATGTGTATACTGATATTTGTGGATATGCTTCTCAATATGATTCCAATATAGAGTTAAGAGGATTGCATGGATCACCTTTTCTGCCATTCCAATTTGCTGAGTGATCCACAAATCAAAACACATGTTCCAATTCAAAATTTAGAGGGTATTTTACAAATTAGGTAACTGTATGTGGTTTGTCCTATGTTAAGCCCAAGCTTATTCTCTTTAGCATCATCTTTTAATCACTTGTTTAGTCATTCAGCTAATTTTTATTCATAAGTGAATCATGCTATGTGTGTACTGAGAGATGACATGTATTTTATCTCTACAGGGTAACTGGTGCCTCAAGTACAACAAACTGAAAGTAAATATTGATGCCATACAGAAAAGTCAAAGGTTAGGCATCTTATGGGAGAAGAGCCCAACTCATTGAAATTCAAAGAAGTACAACAACTCGAGCAACAATTGGATAGTTCCATGAAGCTTCTAAGATCAAGAAAGGTACATTTAAGAGAGACAACACTTTGCTTCAATTCTTCCACATAAAGTTCATCACTCATACTGTCAATGAACTGTTGTACTTCAAGATCACCACAATCCATCATGACCTGGAAAATTCGACTACCTATTAATCAAAAATAATTTGATTTATAGTTCTTTTACTGATATATTGAGACTAAAAAATGGACAGATTTATAGTCAAAAACACACAGAGAGAATTTTAGTTTGGTGTCATTTTAAGTTAACAGAGGACTTTTGTTCCAGGAGGGGGGGGGGGGTTGGGTGGGGTTTGCGGGTGGGGTGGGGTGAGGTGAGCTGGATTTTAGTTTGGTGTCATTCTACTCGGTGAGGCGAGAGAAGGAAAGAGGGAGGGAGAGGATTTTAGTTAATGTATAAATATAAAGATTGGCGCTTGAGGCAGTTGATTGTTGGAGTTAGCAAGCGCACGCGCACACACACATACACAGAAGGGTGTCTTGGTTTAATGGACAGAGAGGTGCATATAAGGCCCATGGGTAGGCCATTGGAAAGGATAAAAAAGAGAACAAGAAGTAGAAAAATTAGTTTGTTTTTCATGACATATGCTCAAAAGGATGAGATGGCACCTTAGAGGTTGGGTGGGATGGTGCAGATTGCATGCAAGACATTTGTGCATCAAGATGCTTTTCGATTATATGTGTGCCATGCATATGATATATGGTTGGGTTTGCAGTGAATGTGTGAGTAATGAGCTTACTACTAGTGTTGAGAGAAAATTTGTTTGTATTCGTGTTCTCTGTGTGCGTGTTTGCTTGCTTTACAAATTATTGGGGTTGTAGTGTAAGATAACATAGATAACTTTACATGTGCTCACATTTTGATATAATATTGTAGATCTCTAGTGTAAGATAACATAGATAACTTTACATGTGCTCACATTTTGATATAATATTGTAGATCTCTAGCATCGATGAAATTTGCCTTTCCAAATTACCGGGGATGTAGTGTAAGATAACATAGATAGCTTAGCATCAATGAAATTTGGCTTTCCATTCTACCTTATGTGTTCTATACTTTTCCAAGGCACATTATATTTTCATCCATTTGTTCTGTTCCTCTTTTTCAGGGAATAAATGTTAGTTGCCTTGTGAAGTCAAAGCTTGTAATTTGATATAAGTTATCAACTAGGGCTTAGATTGGATATGCACTTATGTTGAACTTCTTACTTCTGTAGGCTTTGGCTATCTATAAAGCGCTGTTCGAAGCTAAATATGCTGCCTTAAATGGGCAGAGCACATGCCAGGAAATAAAAGATTTACTTGTCCAAACAGTGTCTAAAGCAGGGGGCAAGATTGACTATGCTGAGGTAACCTGATTACTTATTGCTTTTTTACTACATGAGCTCTCCTCAAGCTGTGGATAATAAATAAAAGCGCATACATAAACCAGCCTTATTAATATATGCTATTTCATGTTAATTCCCTTATATCTTTCATGGTTGGTTCATTCACTCTTGAAATGTGATTCTATTAAGGTATGAAAAATAGACACTCCATAATTGTTGCCCTGTTCATGTTAGTGCCATGTCGGTTCAGATTTCACCCTGAACTCTTTATGGAAGCATATCCATCATGTGTCCAAATAGAAAATACGTAAAGAAATTCAAAATTTATTTGCATTCAATAGGAACTAAGATTAATCTTTCCCATTTTAGAACTTGATCGACCTTTTAGAATTCACCCAGCCATTATCCCAAACTAGTACAGAATTATTACTTGAACTAAGTGCATTTGTACATCTATGCACCCCAATGCCATTTGCTCTCCACTATCTTGTTTTTTAGTTGAGTCATCCAAAGGTTGAATAGTGAGAGTCTGCAATATGGTGAGTTGTATTGACGCATCAAATAAGGATAGATGGCAAAGTTGTGCACGGATGTAGGCAACAATTGTTGGAGCTGTTGGGACAATTAATACTGAGGCGCTGGAATCAAAATTCTTTTGTTAAGGCTAGATTAACATAGACATTTGAAAATTTATAACCTTTGTCATTTTTACCATTTTCAATAAGACAAGAACCGTTTAATTGCAACTTTCTCTATTTTTTTGCACTTTATTCTGCAAATTCTTTAATGGTATGTTGTGCTGTATAGGCACCCTTTTATGTTACAGTAAAATTTTCTCTCTAAGCTGATGGTTCATTTTTGGTGGCGTAATCAGCAAATATTTTATATATTTCTAAGTGGCTAAAACAAGCCCACTAAACAATTTGGTTTAGCACAGCACATGTGATGTAGGACGGAATAAAGGGCTCTACGTTTTGAATGGCTCTAAAATATGATTTATAATTTTGAAAGTTTTTTCAAAATTTTGAAATAATTTTGTCTGAATAATTTTTTTTTTAAAAGAAATTTTCCTTAAGAAAAAAAAAAGAAATTATGAAAATTAAAGTAAAATAGAAAAACTCAAAAAAATGGAAAAAAAATTAAAAAAATAAAAAAGATAATCAGGACTCACTTCTGAATCGAACTCGCTTTGGGACTGTACTCACTTCAAGGCGATGCATTTGCGAAGGAAAAAAGAAAAGACATAATTGCCAAAGTCTTTTTCTTCATTATAGATTCATAAAATCGTATATTCAACCTCATACAAAAAGTTCTTATCCCTTATTTATACTATTCTTAACCTTACCTATACATAACCAACTTAGGATTTAATCTTATTTTAAATAACTAATTAAAATAACCTTAACTAGAGATTAACTAAACACTAATAATCTAAAATAAATGCAGATTAAATCAAATAAAAGCAAAGTTAAAATCTTATTTAACTAACTAAAAGATATGCATAACTAGTCTAATCCAATTTAAAAAACTATGATCTAAATCGATTTAATACGATCAATATAGATTTAAGCTTATTCTGCATCAACATGTCAGTTGGAATAAAAAGATCATTTTCTTTCCAACCTTCCGTATTGTTGTTATATGTTGTTATATGAGGTTTTATGTATCTGTTCTCATTTATATTTATGAAATGCCCACCAGAATTTCAACTTCTATAGTCTAGAGGCATACAAAATGAAATTTAGATATCATGGTAGCCACCATAGACAAATCAATCTGAGAACATCTCTGCTTCCATCTTTCTGAACAACTCATGTCCCTCATACTGAGCATTCTTCTCCATCACGAGCTCACTTTTCATCAATGTTACACACCATGGTTTCACTTCAAGGAATTGTACTTGTTCTTCCAACATATTAAAATTCCTAGTACTAATGTTTTCTGTTATCTCTGATCCAAACTTTAGGTTGTTTTTACCTCCATGGGCAACTGAAGAAAATCATTTGCTTCACAAGATATTAGATAAATAAGAAAAGCTAAGGGCTTATTTGGCATTGTTGGTAGATTGCTTGCAATTCTTGCTTTGAGTTGTTTGTTTGATAGAGAAAAACAGAATCTTGGAAATAACTACCTTTTGCTTCTTTTTTTCTTGCTGCAGTTGTTATCTCTCGTCTGGCCGTGGAGTAAACTGTTTATATATGTATAGATAGGACAACCATGAGTGCTTATAGAAAAATGCCGTTTCTGTTAGTACTTGTCTCGAAAAGTTAGTGCAGTAATACTTTAATTGGCAAATGCAGATTGTGGAGCAGGAAAGTTTGACTCCTGTAGACCAGATCAACTGCCCTGTTGTGATTTGCATTGCTACTTGGTTTGGAAATGTTAAGTTGATCGATAATATAGAAATCAATGCATGAGTAAGAGAAAAGTATCCAGATGGCCTACACATTACACCGGAGATGCTGATATTGTGTTTCCTCAATATAGTTGTTTCCTTGACGTATTTACTGAATGAGATTTAAGAGTTCTATAACAAACTGCAAAATTTAGGGCAAATTGGAATTCCTGCCATATAGTGGAGGATTTTTTTCCCACCTTTTTTTTCTTCCTGAAATATTTCATTTTTGTTTAGCGAGTGAATAGAGAACCTATTTTTGGTAGCTATATTATTCCATCTTTGAAGGGCCCATTTTATTTCCCTTAATTTACATTTTCACATTATTAAAAATATTTGTACTGAATGTAATAATGTAAACATCTAGTTCAGGCTTCTCATGCCATTGAATGTACTAATATAATATCAATTTTGTTTTAATGTAATAATGATTACACCTACTGGTTGGACAATGTTGCGTTTTACGGGTATTTCTTGTTAGCGATGTGGGCTGTATTAAGAGCACATCAAGTAAGTCTACCACAAACTGAATCGTGGTTATTTCTTGTTCTAGTGTTTATATCATAATAGTTTCTGTTGGTTCAGAGTTTTTTGAAGGATTGGAGCTGAGTGAACTGGGGCAGCTGGATGCCGGCATGCTTTGACTCAGGTATGGAACTAAGAGGATGATAGTAATGCTATGACATTTCATCTTTAAAACAAGTAGTGAATCCTTCCTTAATTAATCTAAATAAAAAAGTCAGAGAAGCGGCATTCTGAAGAGACACAATTTGTCAGCCAAACTCAAGAATTGACATGTCTCACCTGGAATAGCTAGCAAGAGTAGCGTCATCCCATCATGTTTGGCCCATTACTTTTCATCGGTTTTGCCCGAGCAACTGATGCAACATCAACACTTGATCGACTGGGTGGATTGTTTTGCCAAAGTGGTTCCTCGAACAGTGCTGACAGGTATATCTCAATATTCAATTGATGAATAACTGATTATCAAATTTGAAAGACTAAATCACTATTAACTGCCTTGTTGCAAAGCTATCTCGTCAACTGCATTTTGATGTATGTTCAGAGCATTAGCTTAATGTATGAAACACACCAAACTGACTTCACTCTAGTGGTTTAAGATTGTCAATTTGAAATGGAGGTCAACACTAGAGTAATTTTAAATGCATACCTTCATACCCCCTGTTTTGATGTGCGCAAGTCTCGGGGATGACCGTGGGCGTGTGCCAAAACAATGAGTAACCAGTAGAAGTAAATATAAGAGCTGGTTATATCACTACTTTAATGACAATTTATGATATGGTAGGAGAGTAATATCATTGGTATTTTCGGTCCATTTTTAATCGTATTGTTTTTCGTCATATTGATTAACATGGTTTCTGATCTAAATCTAAGCTATCTCTGTTGCAAGAGAGACCTTAGATTCAGTTTGCACATCTATCGAGTTATATAGTTCATTAAATTTGAAATTAGGTACAAAATGATTTAAACAAGTCATATGGTTCATTAAAGTTGAAATTAGGTATGTTTTCAGAATTAAGCCATAAAACACGTTTGCAACTAGGCTAGTATCCCAATAGACACTATAAATGGGCGACCAAAATAAATTGTGTTCAAAGAACTTGTAGTCTCATGAGTATGCATTTGGGATGTTTGGAGATGCTATATCGTTTCAGTTCTTCCAAAAGAATTTAACCACCAATCTCTTAATGCACATTGAAGGCTCTGAAATTATTAGGACCCAACATCTTTTATCTCTCCCCTGGTATCACTATTCTGTATCTAGGATGACGAATGATTTGATTTAAGAGTTGGCTAGGTGTGCTATTAGAGAGTGTTTAGTTGTATGTAGTTGCTACTGCACTATAAATCAAGCAATATGGATTGTCATGGTGTGGAACCAATTAATTCAGTATTGGTAGAAGCCCTCGTTATTTGGATTGCCACAGGCATTCAACTTTTGCAGTTGAAACTGCAAGAGGAGGTTCAATTGCAATAAATGGAACAACATTCAATTAGCCATATTTCCAATTACAGTAGTTGAAGAAACTAATTTTATTTAAGAGATAAGTATACCTACTTAATTACATTTAAAATTAAAACAGTATTTCTTTTACTGCATTAGGGTTACCTCACTATCTGATTTGTAAAATGATAAATTTTGTAAATATAGTATCCAGTTGTATGCAATCAAACGAATTATATGTAGTTTGATTATTTTTTGCTGTCTGACCAAATAAGATAATGTTGTCGTAATTTATGTATTTTTAATTACATGCATATCTAACAACATTGTGTTTTTAATTCATACATTCGACCATGAGTTTTATTGAATAATTGCAGATTTGAAATAGGTATTGTTTTCATGTTCTAGTGCGGCCCTTCATTCAATAGGTGTTCCTTCAAAATTGAAATTGTACAAGTTCATTAGTTTTTGTTCAAACAAGAAATAAAAGAACGTTTTCAGTTTTCATGTTCTAAGGTAGCCTTTCTTTTATATTTGGTTCCTTTGAAATTTTAATTTTGAGGTTGACTTTATATGGATGATACCACACTTTTCATGATTTTATTATGAGAATCTTTGAAGACTTATCTTTGATCTTTTGTTTCTCTCTTATTAATTTGGCTCTTCTCCCATCTTCTCCCTTTTGCCATTTTCTCCTTTGTCTTTCAACCGGCGGTAATATCATTCGCCCAGCCATAGAAACCCACGAACCAAGCCCGAGTCACATCAAAAACAAACCCATCTACATTTAATGACCCTAAAAGGGCCATATTCTTTACCTATTTCACTAATACATAGAAGTTGCCGCCTCTGCCCAATTCAACTTTGTTCAGCTCTGTTTTCACCTGTAATATCTAATATCCCCCTAAAACAATAAGCACACCACTACTGCCACGACGACTGTTCCTTCCTGACCCTATCCTGAAGATACTTCTCCTTTTTTCCTCATTCTTCTTTCTTTCATGGGAAAGGTTGTAATAATCTAGAATATTTTATTTTTTTTAATAAATAGATTAAAAGCAGAATTGTAGTTGATTTCGAATTCAAAAGACCCTTGTTGATTTATTTAGTCAATTGCCAGTGTGCGAGTTGCACAATTTACGAGACAAAAAGGCTATTTTCTAATCCGGACATGATTTTAGAAATTCGAGTTGACCGTTGCGATCGTCTCGTCGAACTGAGCGAGATTCATATTCAGCACTTTTCGATCTGACGGTCGGATCTTCCAGAATTTAGCGAAGAAGCAGACAAATCGCCGCGACCAATGTAACAGTGCTCTGTGCACAGTATAACTTAAGTTATTACTGTAGATGCACAGTAACACCTATTTTCGAATCTCCGTCGATTGCAACAAGCACTATTTCTCTGTTCGGAGTTCGAATATAGTGATCCAAATAGTCGATTTGATCCGTTTCGACGGTCTGAACGCAATGGCGCTGACGAAATTTCCGTTTGACGGCCTTAGAGCCTCGAAAAGCGCGATAAATTGTATTGTGGCGCAGTGTTTATGGACCAAAGATTTATCCGGGCAGTTTCTCGAAAAACAAAAATCGCCATCTTATAGATTTCGACGTGCCGGACGTCGTGGCGAAGTCCGTTTTTCGATCTGACGACTAGAACGCCTCGAAAAGCGCGAATTACGGCAAAAAAAAATACAGTATTTAGTGCGAAAACCCTAGATTTTATGCTCCGATAAGCGTGCAAATTACTGGAGAGGGACCTAAGTGTGATTGAGAGATACTGTGAGGGACTGAGCTGTTAATATCAAGTAGTGGTGGGTGTAAATGCAATTGTGCATATACACTATATATACACATGCAAGCTTAGGGTTGTTGGAAACCCTACACCCGTAGCCCTCAGCCCCAGCCGCAACTCAACTCCTTCCACCCCTCCTGCCGCACTCCCCGGAGGTCGCGCACCGGCCGCCACCTCGTCGCCGGAGAAGAAGGAGAACCAAGAAAATCCCTCACCTCGGTTGGGAAGGAGAAGGATCATCTCCTAGAGGCTTTGGGTGGCTCCAAATAGCATCTGGGAGTACCTGTGTGCAGTTGACACCGAGCTGAGGCGAACCCGAGACCTAACTCCGACGGGCGCCGCCGCGGGGTCATCTTCTTCCTTGGGATTTTCCGACGAGGTAGGTCTCCCGTTCTTCTTAGTTTTTGTTGGCCCAAGAACCCTCCTATTCTTCTTCTGACGTTGTGAGGGTCATCCCTGTGCAGCCCCGAGGCCGGCCGTGCTCCGGTGAACCGGCGGAGACGAGGGTGACCGGAAAACCTAGGTTTGGCCGATTTCGGGCGTGAGATCAATCCGGCCGTCGAACTCAAGATCAGACCTTTGATACCGATCTTCCCAACGTCTGCAAGTTCTCCCAGAAGTTTGGTGAGGATCGGGCCGGGATCCGAGTCGTATGGAGATGCCCTAGAACCGGCTTTTGTACACTTCGCCGGAATCACCTCCGCCCGGCGCCGCCGCTCGTCCCCGTCGCCGGCCACCACCTCAGCAAGCATCGTGGGGCCAAGGGAGGGCTTTTGGTCCAAGTTGCAGAGCCCAAGGTTCACCGGCCCGGATTCCGCCATTAACGCTCCATTTTCCGGCGAACTCCTTTTCCGGCCAATCCGAACCCCGGCGAGGTGGGAAACCGACTTGGGTAGGTTCATATGAATATGTTGGAGCTCCTCATTCATTTGCATGCAAATATTTACGTGTAGTTTTTGTTTGGTGTAGTTGCACCCATTCTCGGATCCGTGCTCCATCTCCGGCCGCCGCCGTTGAGCCCAGGCTCCGACCAACCACTCAGGTAGGTGCTAATCTCCGTAATTAATATTTTCATCTAGTTGGATTGGGCCTAAAGTCTCTGTGAATTCACGTTGTCCCAACCTTGCAATTATGAGATAATTAAGGTGTTTCCCGGCCGCCGCCGTCGCCGGCTGCCGCCGCCGGACCTGACTTGGTCCGAGCTTCTTCTGGGAGCACATGGGAGCTGATGCTCTCTTCTGTTGGCCTTAAGGTGTAGGGTTGGTTCAAGTTGGTGCAACCCGAGCTTGGTTCAATTGAAGGTGTTGCTCCGACGACCTTTCCGGCCGACCTGTGTCGCACCTGAGGTGAGCACTCTACCCTAATTACCTTCCAGAACATAATGCTTGCACTAAATATGGGTTAAACTGAGTTGTTAAATTAGTTCGGCATTGTAGCTCAATGCGAACATACTTTTTATGGGCCAACTTTGCCCTCGGAGTTCGTACTGACCCAAGTATGTGAGCACGGGTTCCGTCTCGACGTAACGAACGCGCCAAAACTTACGGCGTCGTCGTTGGATTCCCGGATTGCGAGAACGAGTCAAAACAAGCCATTAACTTAGTGATTTTATGCAATTTTATGGACCCGATTGTATTTTCGGGCGTCGTGTCAACTCCAAACAGCGAGCACGGCTTTAGTTAGGTCGAGAACTATCTACTGGTACCTTCAGTTCATGTTAGAACCCTTCGAATATTTTTAACGAGCCGAAATGTGTAATTTGTGAGAATAATTATGTGATTTTAGAAAACCCTGGGGACTTAGATGCAAAAGTAACTTCGTGGGCTGTCCCGGGCAGCGTTTATATGATCTCTACACTTTTCGTTGGAGGTCCGTTAGCCTTCGTTGAGCGGGAATCGGGTAACGAACCGTAAATCGGCGAAATCGTCGGTTTAACGGCTTTCGGCACATGTTCACGTATTTTGATGAAATAAAATGACAAATGGACTATATTATCTGCCTCTGGTCATTCCCGACATTGTCCTGGCAGCTCCAGTGACTCCAGTGTTCTGTCGGTGGCTTCCGGAGCCAAATTGGCCCTACCGGAAGTGATAAAGTGATTATTGTTCGAGCGAGCATCGATTTTAGTGGTTTAACTAGTGAGTCATTCCTGATTAGCACTTTATGATTCAGGTCCTTGCAGTCTGACTCCGGCCCACGAGCCTTCTGTTGGAGTCGTTGGATCGGCCTACATACAGGTGGGTTATCCTCGATCCGGGCTTTAGCTTTTCGGCCCTCTGTTTACTTTAGTCCAGTCGGACACCTGTTCTTGATTAGCCCTGCTGATTTTATCTATATGTCATATGACCTATGCATTATGATTATGCCTATATGTTCCTGTTCATAGATGATAGATGTTATCAGACATATCATGTATACCTGCTCGTCAGCTGTGATATCTTAGTACATAGATTTTCGTGATATGATCATGCTTGTTGATTCCTGTCACTTGTTATACTTGCTTCCATATTTTAGATATGCATGATAGATCTATGATTGATATACAGACATATGCATCCCTATCGGGATTTTGGATCAGATATACATATTCCTTGTATTCCAGACTGCATGACATATGATTGATTATAGACATCTGCACCCCTGTGGGGGATTTCTGGCACGTTGCCGATTACCCGGTCTGCGGACCGCGAGATTTAGCATTCGCATGATGATTGTGCACCTGCTGTTCGCTTGCGTACGCGGTGGGATTGATCACCCACATCGCGTTCTTTACCGGTAAAGGGTCTGGTCGACCCGTGAGCTTTTCCCCTCTTGCTGTATCACTGGGTACGGGGAGCCCCTTGGCTGTACCGATACGAGGAAACTCTCGGCTGTACCTTTAGGTACGAGGATCCTCTCGGCTGTATCAATGGTACGGGGTTGCTGTTCAGTTCGGCTAGGTGGAAACCAGTATGATTGTGATTGTCTTGGCATAGATATCTTCGCCTGAGGTCCCCGTGACCAATAGTGGCATCGGCTAGTACTTACTATCCTTTGGTTGATGCATAGCCGATATCTCGATATTCTAGCATGTTTTGTCGTTTATCCATATACCCATATCTGCACAGTTAGATTCCGATTTCCAGCATTTATTATCTACAGCTCCTTATGCTTGATTATCTGTCTATTCAGTTTATTTGTAGAATTCCTGATTTACAGTAGACATTATTTGGTTTTCAGCTTTACCTATGAATTTATCTACTATCCGCAGATTATTGTATCCAGTAGGTACGATTAGCTATCTCTCGGCTCGTCGTGCCCACTGGGATACATGTACAGTGTATCTCACACCCCCTGGGTGACCATTTTTCAGGTTGCTTGGGTGATGGGATGTCGGGACACGTTGGTGAGACGATTGCGATAGTATCGACCCATATGTAGTCAGTATATTTCTTTTTCCGCAGTTCAGTTTACTTATTATAGAGTGACTAGTTTTGCATGCGTAGTTTAGACTTCTCTGATATGGACTGATTATGTTTAGCCGTGCATGTATAGGAAAGGCTCTGTCCAGTTGGGCAGGGAATTTACTATACATGTGGCGGTCTGTTACGCCCGTTTTACGAACTCTGATTTAAAAAAAAAAAAAAAAAAAAAAAAAAAAAAAAAAAAAAAAAAAAAAAAAAAAAAAAAAATTAGCCTGCTTTTCAAAACTCGGGGCGTGACAGATTAGATGGTATCAGAGAATAGGTACACGATGCCTAGGTATTTGGTTAGGATTGAACCCTAGGACGACTGACGGTCTACGTGAGAGCGCGGGGTATTTGTATAGTGGTTAGGAGCTCAGGTGTGTTTACGCACTATTGAGTCTCGTTGTTGTGGTTACGAATGGTGTTCACACGCACTCTGGGCTTTGGGGGTGTTGTGGGTGCAGTGTTAGCTATGGCCATGATATGTGTCATGGGCTTGATGTTTCAGTGGAGCCAGAGGGCTCAGATCAGTTACAGTACATGTGGTTGAAGGATTGACCACCGTTCTTGTCGTAAACGTTTAGCTGATGGCACAGCAGCAGATGACTGCCATTATTGCACCAGCCCCACAGTTTGCCCAGAGGTCGAACAAGTTGTTGATCCTTCAGTATCCCTGTGTCGTAATTCAGTGGTCTATGGGCCCGATAGTAACCTTGTTTTGGGATGGATTCAAATTGACCCTACCTTTTGCACAGATTTTGTGGACCGACGTAGACTCTCCTATGAGTTAGTCAGGGTGATAATTGCGACCACGAGGTGGTAGTAATCCATGATAAAGGTTATGCCATTAGCACTAAGACTGTGTCGGGAGGTATGTGATATACCTTCTGATGGGAGTTGTGTCCCCAACTAGATGTTGGCGACAGATCTATGGTATTTCGCTTTTCTTTTGGTAAGCACGTTGGCTGCAGACAACGTACTGTCGAAAGAACTGAGGAAATGCTCTGCCCTGTAATTGGGAGTATCAGATTGGGTCTAAAAGAGTTGCCGATATTTTGTGACTGATTGTCACTACTGCGAATCTGTTAGAGGCTTAATAGTGGTTTAGTTAAGCTTAGGTTTCAGGAATAAAACCTTTTTTTTGTTTAAATTGTAAGTTTCAGGGACGAAACTTCCTTTTTGGTGGGAGTGATGTAATAATCTAGAATATTTTATTTTTTTTAATAAATAGATTAAAAGCAGAATTGTAGTTGATTTCGAATTCAAAAGACCCTTGTTGATTTATTTAGTCAATTGCCAGTGTGCGAGTTGCACAATTTACGAGACAAAAAGGCTATTTTCTAATCCGGACATGATTTTAGAAATTCGAGTTGACCGTAGCGATCGTCTCGTCGAACTGAGCGAGATTCATATTCAGCACTTTTCGATCTGACGGTCGGATCTTCCAGAATTTAGCGAAGAAGCAGACAAATCGCCGCGACCAATGTAACAGTGCTCTGTGCACAGTATAACTTAAGTTATTACTGTAGATGCACAGTAACACCTATTTTCGAATCTCCGTCGATTGCAACAAGCACTATTTCTCTGTTCGGAGTCCGAATATAGTGATCCAAATAGTCGATTTGATCCGTTTCGACGGTCTGAACGCAATGGCGCTGACGAAATTTCCGTTTGACGGCCTTAGAGCCTCGAAAAGCGCGATAAATTGTATTGTGGCGCAGTGTTTATGGACCAAAGATTTATCCGGGCAGTTTCTCGAAAAACAAAAATCGCCATCTTATAGATTTCGACGTGCCGGACGTCGTGGCGAAGTCCGTTTTTCGATCTGACGACTAGAACGCCTCGAAAAGCGCGAATTACGGCAAAAAAAATACAGTATTTAGTGCGAAAACCCTAGATTTTATGCTCCGATAAGCGTGCAAATTACTGGAGAGGGACCTAAGTGTGATTGAGAGATACTGTGAGGGACTGAGCTGTTAATATCAAGTAGTGGTGGGTGTAAATGCAATTGTGCATATACACTATATATACACATGCAAGCTTAGGGTTGTTGGAAACCCTACACCCGTAGCCCTCAGCCCCAGCCGCAACTCAACTCCTTCCACCCCTCCTGCCGCACTCCCCGGAGGTCGCGCACCGGCCGCCACCTCGTCGCCGGAGAAGAAGGAGAACCAAGAAAATCCCTCACCTCGGTTGGGAAGGAGAAGGATCATCTCCTAGAGGCTTTGGGTGGCTCCAAATAGCATCTGGGAGTACCTGTGTGCAGTTGACACCGAGCTGAGGCGAACCCGAGACCTAACTCCGACGGGCGCCGCCGCGGGGTCATCTTCTTCCTTGGGATTTTCCGACGAGGTAGGTCTCCCGTTCTTCTTAGTTTTTGTTGGCCCAAGAACCCTCCTATTCTTCTTCTGACGTTGTGAGGGTCATCCCTGTGCAGCCCCGAGGCCGGCCGTGCTCCGGTGAACCGGCGGAGACGAGGGTGACCGGAAAACCTAGGTTTGGCCGATTTCGGGCGTGAGATCAATCCGGCCGTCGAACTCAAGATCAGACCTTTGATACCGATCTTCCCAACGTCTGCAAGTTCTCCCAGAAGTTTGGTGAGGATCGGGCCGGGATCCGAGTCGTATGGAGATGCCCTAGAACCGGCTTTTGTACACTTCGCCGGAATCACCTCCGCCCGGCGCCGCCGCTCGTCCCCGTCGCCGGCCACCACCTCAGCAAGCATCGTGGGGCCAAGGGAGGGCTTTTGGTCCAAGTTGCAGAGCCCAAGGTTCACCGGCCCGGATTCCGCCATTAACGCTCCATTTTCCGGCGAACTCCTTTTCCGGCCAATCCGAACCCCGGCGAGGTGGGAAACCGACTTGGGTAGGTTCATATGAATATGTTGGAGCTCCTCATTCATTTGCATGCAAATATTTACGTGTAGTTTTTGTTTGGTGTAGTTGCACCCATTCTCGGATCCGTGCTCCATCTCCGGCCGCCGCCGTTGAGCCCAGGCTCCGACCAACCACTCAGGTAGGTGCTAATCTCCGTAATTAATATTTTCATCTAGTTGGATTGGGCCTAAAGTCTCTGTGAATTCACGTTGTCCCAACCTTGCAATTATGAGATAATTAAGGTGTTTCCCGGCCGCCGCCGTCGCCGGCTGCCGCCGCCGGACCTGACTTGGTCCGAGCTTCTTCTGGGAGCACATGGGAGCTGATGCTCTCTTCTGTTGGCCTTAAGGTGTAGGGTTGGTTCAAGTTGGTGCAACCCGAGCTTGGTTCAATTGAAGGTGTTGCTCCGACGACCTTTCCGGCCGACCTGTGTCGCACCTGAGGTGAGCACTCTACCCTAATTACCTTCCAGAACATAATGCTTGCACTAAATATGGGTTAAACTGAGTTGTTAAATTAGTTCGGCATTGTAGCTCAATGCGAACATACTTTTTATGGGCCAACTTTGCCCTCGGAGTTCGTACTGACCCAAGTATGTGAGCACGGGTTCCGTCTCGACGTAACGAACGCGCCAAAACTTACGGCGTCGTCGTTGGATTCCCGGATTGCGAGAACGAGTCAAAACAAGCCATTAACTTAGTGATTTTATGCAATTTTATGGACCCGATTGTATTTTCGGGCGTCGTGTCAACTCCAAACAGCGAGCACGGCTTTAGTTAGGTCGAGAACTATCTACTGGTACCTTCAGTTCATGTTAGAACCCTTCGAATATTTTTAACGAGCCGAAATGTGTAATTTGTGAGAATAATTATGTGATTTTAGAAAACCCTGGGGACTTAGATGCAAAAGTAACTTCGTGGGCTGTCCCGGGCAGCGTTTATATGATCTCTACACTTTTCGTTGGAGGTCCGTTAGCCTTCGTTGAGCGGGAATCGGGTAACGAACCGTAAATCGGCGAAATCGTCGGTTTAACGGCTTTCGGCACATGTTCACGTATTTTGATGAAATAAAATGACAAATGGACTATATTATCTGCCTCTGGTCATTCCCGACATTGTCCTGGCAGCTCCAGTGACTCCAGTGTTCTGTCGGTGGCTTCCGGAGCCAAATTGGCCCTACCGGAAGTGATAAAGTGATTATTGTTCGAGCGAGCATCGATTTTAGTGGTTTAACTAGTGAGTCATTCCTGATTAGCACTTTATGATTCAGGTCCTTGCAGTCTGACTCCGGCCCACGAGCCTTCTGTTGGAGTCGTTGGATCGGCCTACATACAGGTGGGTTATCCTCGATCCGGGCTTTAGCTTTTCGGCCCTCTGTTTACTTTAGTCCAGTCGGACACCTGTTCTTGATTAGCCCTGCTGATTTTATCTATATGTCATATGACCTATGCATTATGATTATGCCTATATGTTCCTGTTCATAGATGATAGATGTTATCAGACATATCATGTATACCTGCTCGTCAGCTGTGATATCTTAGTACATAGATTTTCGTGATATGATCATGCTTGTTGATTCCTGTCACTTGTTATACTTGCTTCCATATTTTAGATATGCATGATAGATCTATGATTGATATACAGACATATGCATCCCTATCGGGATTTTGGATCAGATATACATATTCCTTGTATTCCAGACTGCATGACATATGATTGATTATAGACATCTGCACCCCTGTGGGGGATTTCTGGCACGTTGCCGATTACCCGGTCTGCGGACCGCGAGATTTAGCATTCGCATGATGATTGTGCACCTGCTGTTCGCTTGCGTACGCGGTGGGATTGATCACCCACATCGCGTTCTTTACCGGTAAAGGGTCTGGTCGACCCGTGAGCTTTTCCCCTCTTGCTGTATCACTGGGTACGGGGAGCCCCTTGGCTGTACCGATACGAGGAAACTCTCGGCTGTACCTTTAGGTACGAGGATCCTCTCGGCTGTATCAATGGTACGGGGTTGCTGTTCAGTTCGGCTAGGTGGAAACCAGTATGATTGTGATTGTCTTGGCATAGATATCTTCGCCTGAGGTCCCCGTGACCAATAGTGGCATCGGCTAGTACTTACTATCCTTTGGTTGATGCATAGCCGATATCTCGATATTCTAGCATGTTTTGTCGTTTATCCATATACCCATATCTGCACAGTTAGATTTCGATTTCCAGCATTTATTATCTACAGCTCCTTATGCTTGATTATCTGTCTATTCAGTTTATTTGTAGAATTCCTGATTTACAGTAGACATTATTTGGTTTTCAGCTTTACCTATGAATTTATCTACTATCCGCAGATTATTGTATCCAGTAGGTACGATTAGCTATCTCTCGGCTCGTCGTGCCCACTGGGATACATGTACAGTGTATCTCACACCCCCTGGGTGACCATTTTTCAGGTTGCTTGGGTGATGGGATGTCGGGACACGTTGGTGAGACGATTGCGATAGTATCGACCCATATGTAGTCAGTATATTTCTTTTTCCGCAGTTCAGTTTACTTATTATATAGTGACTAGTTTTGCATGCGTAGTTTAGACTTCTCTGATATGGACTGATTATGTTTAGCCGTGCATGTATAGGAAAGGCTCTGTCCAGTTGGGCAGGGAATTTACTATACATGTGGCGGTCTGTTACGCCCGTTTTACGAACTCTGATTTATAAAAAAAAAAAAAAAAAAAAAAAAAAAAAAAAAAAAAAAAAAAAAAATTTAGCCTGCTTTTCAAAACTCGGGGCGTGACAAAGATTATTGGGAATGTAATTTGTTCGACCTACGTCAAGTTGTGAAAGGAACATCAGGGAAATTAGTTGAAAACACTTTTCCAAGATTGCAGTGGCCAACAAATTTGGGTCTTTTGATTGAGGGTGCTTGTAATGTTAGTTGCATTAGATAGCGGAGAGATTTGACCGACTGCTGGGTACTAAATATTCTTCATTATTTTGCGCAGCATCTAATTGTTGTTATTTTGGTTGTTGTGCACTAATTGGTTTTCATGTTGATCCATCGGGCCATAGAATATATGATTTGTACATTGGTTTTCACGTATCTCACCTTCTGTGACTGGATGCTTATTTCCTTTTCAGCCAGGAACAATTCATTGGCTTCATGTCTCTATATATTTCACACATAGAAAGCTATATTAGCAAAAATTATCTCAGTAACAGAAATTCTATGTGGTGGCTTACAGGATATTATTGACTTCTTCCTGAAGAACATGGTCAATGAAAATCTCGGTGTTATTTGCAATGCTCACGTTGTCCATGCCGATCTAAGCGAATATGGAGCTACTTGCAGCCTGAAGCTTATAAGTAATTGATCTCACCGGTGAGGCAGATGCCGCAAGGGGAAAAGTACATAATGGGTACCGTTCATTCATCATATTACAATTTAATTTAAAACTTTTTAGTTTTACAAGCGATGACATGATAAATGCCCTACTTTTTAAAAAATAATAGCATGTTTAAGTTAATTTTTATTGATTACTAGTCCTTAAATCATTACCTGGACAACAATATTTATATAACAAATTTAGCATCACTACACATCACGTGTCCAGAAAGATACTCCCCTCTAGCTTTGATTAATTACTGGAGATTAATTGGATACTTAAATTAGGATTAAATGGATATGTAAATTAAATGAAAAAGAAAGAACCCTTTGAATGATAAGACATCTTACAGTGTAAACCTATATTGGAAAAATACGAAATTTTCTCGTCAACTGTAAACCCTTGTTGCAAAGCTATCTCGTCAACTACATTTTGTTGTATGTTCAGAGCATTAGCTTAATGTATGAAACACACCAAACTGACTTCACTCTAGTGGTTTAAGATTGTCAATTTGAAATGGAGGTCAACACTAGAGTAATTTTAAATGCATACCTTCATACCCCCTGTTTTGATGTGCGCAAGTCTCGGGGATGACCGTGGGCGTGTGCCAAAACAATGAGTAACCAGTAGAAGTAAATATAAGAGCTGGTTATATCACTATTTTAATGACAATATTTATGATCCAGCATCTTTTATCTCTCCCATGGTATCAATATTCTGTATCTAGGATGACGAATGTTTTGATTTAATAGTTGGCAAGGTGTGCTATTAGAGAGTGTTTAGTTGTATGTAGTTGCTACTGCACTATAAATCAAGCTATATGGATTGTCATGGTGTGGAACCAATTAATTTAGTATTGGTAGAAGCCCTCGTTATTTGGATTGCCACAGGCATTCAACTTTTGCAGTCGAAACTGCAAGAGGAGGTTCAATTGCAATAAATGGAACAACATTCAATTAGCCATATATCCAATTACAGTAGTTGAAGAAACTAATTTTATTTTTAATAAAATAAGTATACCTACTTAATTACACTTAAAACTAAACAGTATTTCTTTTACTGCATTAGGGTTACCTCACTATCTGATTTGTAAAATGATAAATTTTACAAATATAGTATCCAGTTGTATGCAATCAAACGAATTATATGTAGTTGGGGATGGGGGAGGCGTGGGTGTGAAGAGGGAGGGGTGGGGGAGGTGTGCGTCTGTGTAGGTGGGGCGGGGGACGGGCGTGAGGGGGAGTGGTATCAGGGTGTGTGTGTAGGTGGGTGGGGTGTGTCAGTGTGTGGTGTGAAGCGGAGCGGTAGGGGTTTGTGTAGGGGTGCGTAGGGGGGTGGGTGTGTAGGGGGAAGGGTAGCGGTGTGTGTGGGTGTGTGTAGTGGGAGGGGTGGGGGGTGGGTGTGTGTGTTTGTAGGTGGGGTAGGGGTGGGTAGGTCTGCGGGTGTGACAGGGTGTGGTAGGGTTGTATGTGTGTGTGTGTGTAGGTGGTATAGGTGGGTGTAGGGGGAGGGGTGAGGGAGGTGTGTGTGTGTATAGGTGGGGCGGGGGACGTGTGTGAGGGGGAGTGGTAGAGGTGTGTGTGCGTGTGATGGGTGGAGGGACGGGTGTGAGAAGTGGTAGGTGGGTGTGTGTGTGTAGAGGGTTATGTGTGAGTGTGTCAGTGTGTGGTGTGAGGGGGGTGTGGATATGTAGCGGTGCGTAGGGGGCTGTGGGTGTGTAGGGGGAGGGGTAGCGGGGTGTGTGTGTACGGGGAGGGATAGCTAGGTGTGTGTAGGGGTGCGTAGGGGGGTGGGGGTGTGGGTGTGTAGGGGTGCGTAGGGAGGTGTTGTTGTGTAAGGGGAGAGGTAGCGGGGTGTGTGTGGGTGTGTGTGTAGGGAGAGAGGTAGGAGGAGGGGTGGGGAGTGTGTGTGTGTAGGTGGGGATGGGGGTGGGCAGGTCGACGGGTGTGACAGGGTGTGGTAGGGGTATGTGATAGGTGGGGGGTGGGAGTGGGTAGGTCGGCGGGTGTGTGGGGGGGGGGGGGATAGGTGTGGGTGTAGGGAGAGGAGAGGGGAGGGGAAGAGGGGTGGGGGAGCAGTGATGTGTGTGTGTGAGGGGGAGTGGGGTATAGGGTGTGTCAGTGTGTGGTGTGAGGGAGAGTGGTGGGTGTGTGTGTGTGTAGGTGGGGTGTGTCAGTGTGTGGTATGTGTAGGTGGTGGGGGGGAGTGGTAGGGGTGTGTGTGTGTGTGTGTGTGTGTGTGATGGGTGTGGGGTGGGGTGACGGGTGTGAGGGGGAGTGGTAGTGGCGTGGGGTGGGGTGTGGTGTGTCAGTGTGGGGGTGTGCGAGTGTGTGTAGGTGGGGTGTGTCAGTGTCAGTGTGGGTGTAGGCGGGGGACGTGTGTGAGAGGGAGTGGTAGGGGTGTATGTGTCTGCGTGTGATGGGTGTGGGGTGGAGGGACGAGCGTGAGGGGGAGTGGTAGGAGTATGTGTGTGTGTGTGTGTAGGGGGCTGTGTGTGAGGTGGGATAGGTGTTGGTGCAGGGAAAGGGGGATGGGTGGGGGGTGTGTTAGTGTGAAGGGTAGTGGTAGGGGTGTGTGTGTAAAGGGGAGTGGGGTGGGGTTTGTCAGTGTGAGGGGGAAGTGGTAGGTGTGTGCCAATATGTGGTGTGAGGGAAAGTGGAGGGGTGGGTGTGTGTGGTGTGAGGGGGTAGGGGGATGGATGTGTGTGTGTGTGTAGGTGGGTGGGCGGGTGTGAGAGGGAGTGGTAGGGTGTGTGTGTGTGTGTGTAGGTGCGATGGGCGTGTTAGGGGGAGTGGTAGGAGGGGTATGTGTGGGTGGGTGTGACGGGTGTGTCAGTGTGGGTGTAGGCAGGTGTGGGTGTGTAAAGGGAGGAGTTGCGGGGTATAGCAGGTGTGTGCAAGGGGAAAGAGGATATGTGCATAGTTGGGAAGGGGAGGATGGGGAAGGTTAGGAGGGTGTGGATGTGTGTGTGTGTGTAGGGTAGGGTAGGGGAGGGGAGAGGCGAGGGTGGGTGTGAGGGTGAGCAGGTGTAGGTGTAGGTGGGTGTGAGGGTAGGAGTGTTTTTAGGATTGCATGTGCACATTGGATACACACGTTAGCATGCGCACAGGTAATTTCTCATCAGATATTAATAATTAAATAATCACAATACAAACACTTGTTTGAAGAGATTATCACCTGCATCGGGTTTGCCAAGCTAGCCGTTTATCCTCCATCGCATCATACACTTCAGTGCCCCACCACCTACTAAGTTGCTGGGTGGTTGGAAGTATGAGCATGTCTATATTTGACTTCGCCTCTTCGCCATAAGCACACGCACACGAAGCACACACATAACCATGCACGCAAAGCAAACACAAACAACAAAACTATACGCACACAAATGAAGTCCTTGCACATTTGCACACACGAACAAAAAAAAACACAAACACAAATGAAGTAAAGGAGAAAACAAGACTTAACAAAACACCAAAGGTGGGATCATGCTGTACGTGTCGTCCAAGCTGCTAAACCAAGTGTTAACCAATAACATGCCTGACCATGGGGAGGCCTTTAGGGGGCGATTCCAATCATATTGTGCTAGATAGATGTATCCATCATTGTTAATGCATTTACATTTTGGTTGCCCCCACTAACAATCAACATTTTTTATCTAGTTTAATATCTTAGCGACCTACAATCTCATCACTATCGTGTTGTAGTACAACTGATAAACCAACTAGGTAGGTACCTGAGTTTTAAGGGAGGAAGAGCGTAAGTCCATAGGGACGAAGAGTGTTGTGAGGAACTCGAGCATGTTTGTTGTTTCTCGATCCTACTCTGTCTTGCTTCCTTCCGCTTCTCCATTACCTGTCATCATCCCCCTACTTCAAGTTAGTCATCTCTCACGAATTCACAATACAGACAACAATCTGAGTACACACTTCACGACTGCATTTACTTATTAATCGCAGCTAAGCATAAGATATAGTTTACTCAAAAACAATCCGAGTCTGATCAAATTACTCACGAAAGAGCCTGTCTGATCAGCGGAATAGTCATTGAACTTTATGCAACATAACTGCAAAAATTTTTTGGAGGCAATTAGCCAGAGCATTAATCTTCTACCCTATAGGTTTTTTTTCCAAGAAGGAAGAATACTACCGTATTGCAATAGCACCTTTCAGGTAAATAACATACAGACCTTACTTGTATCTCTAGCCCGCATTGTCAATTTTATTTTATTTTTGCAAGAAGACTTCACAATCTAAATTTACTTTCAGTTTGTTGTACTAGGCACCAGTTATCCTGTAGAAATAAAATACTTGTCATCTCCCAGTACACACACAACATGATTCACTTGTGAATAAAAATTAGTTGAATGACTAAACAAATGATTAAAAGATTATGCTCAAGAGAATAAGTTTGGGCTTAACATAGTACAAACCACATACGATTACCTAATTTGTAAAATATCCTCTAAATTTCGAATTGGAACATGTGTTTTGATTTGTGGATCACTAGCAAATTCGAATCATATTGAGAAGCATATCCACAAATATCAGTATACACATACATATATACTAGTATATATATACATATATACTAGCATATATATGTATGTACATAAATGTGTATGTATCTAATATTTTCATTTATTTACATTTTGCATTTCAAGTGAATGATTTCTATTCATATAAATCATGCCAATAAAGACTACCCCCATCATACTATGTTTTAGAGCAAGTAGCGTTTAGCGATTCCATCCCTATTCTGCAAACCATATCGAACTGAGTACAGATTCTATAAGACCAATGAATATTGCAAAAAAGGGACATTCTATGGTGACTCAACCATACTTGGCTATCAAAAGTACCTGCAACTCAGGATCAGCTGAGACGAACAAAATGTTTCAAGGTGTTTGTGCCCTTGGTCAACATATAAAGAACAAACAAAATGAAAAGAACTTCTAGTTTATGCAATTTAGCAATCAATATGAACATGAATAATGCATTAAGGCCTCAGTATAATGCAAACTTTTTCCGGTCATAAAAAGAATTTCTAGTGCTTATCAACTTTTTTAAATCTTTGACATGGCCCCAAGGTCGGTCTAAAACTACTTTTCCACATTTTAAACATCTAACGCAATACTAATGGTACGTCAAATAAAACATTTCATGAAAAATTTAAGTATACCACATCTAATTAATGAGTAGAAATTTTCTTAAAATGGTTAATGGGATTACTTTCCTCGTTAGAAATAAATTTAAATTATCAAGAAAAAATAATTCCTAATTCGAGAGAGAGAGAGATGAAGAGATCTATGGCTTGTTGCCTCATCCAATGTAACAGCCCCACAACCAGGTGTTGTGATGATCTTGGAACGAGGATCTCACACCATTTGCTCTCAAATTTGGTAGTACACAACATCGAAAACGATTTACGCATCAGGGCGCAAAGAAGCGTTAGATCCCTCAGTAGTCCAAGAAAGAAAGCAAAATCAATTACAAACAAACAATTTCATCCATGGAAGGAGAAACTGAAAAAGTGTAAAAAATAAAAATTACTCCAAGCCAAATTTGAAAGCTTAAAGAAAAAGAAATATCAAATAAAGAAAGAATAAATGCATTTTCGGTATCAAACAGATGAACACAGAACCCACGAACAACACAAACTCGTAAATCAACCGGAATTCGCATTCGCACACTACTTCCTTTCTAAAATTTGAGGGCACTAAAAGTATATGAATCCACAACAGATCGATGTTGATGCCATAATTAGAGGAGGGAAAGAGAGGGAAAAAAAGGTAGCGACCAGTTCAAGATAAATGAAGAGATGAGGGAGATGATCACACCAGGAATGAATGGCGTATTCGTAGAGCTTTCCCCCGGTGGAGAAAAGGATGACGGCGACCTTGGCATCGCATAGCACCGAGAGAGAGAGAGAGAGAGAGAGAGAGAGAGAGAGAGAGAGAGAGCTAGGGTTTGATGGTGGTGTTAGGGGAAGGAGATTGGAGGGTGAAGGGGATGGGTGTGATTTTGAAAGGGGTGAAGATGAGATCGGGAGAGGGATGTGGTATTATGAAAATCGAAGGGATTTTGAAAGGTTGTGTGATTGGTGAGGATGGACTATGCCTAGTGCCTCTAGGCATGCTATGCTAATATAATTAATAAAGCTCTCTCTGTCTCGCTTCATACGGACAAGTGGACAACTAAGACTCGAGGCGCTCACGCTCTCTTTCTCCCACACCCTCCGCTTGTAATAATAATAATAATAATAATATTATTATTATTATTATTATTAACTAAATAGAACGATTTAAAATAGTCTTAACAAATCAGTAATTATTTAAATTTAAATAATAAATTTAAAATTAAAATTAAATTTTATATTTGAATAATAAATTAAATATAAATTCAAAGTTTAATTTAAATTTTGAAATCAATTTAAATTTTTAAATTTTTGGTATACATTATTAAAAATATTTTCATGTTATGTAGCATATATAAAAAATATTTATGGTATAACTTAATATAAAATATACTTTAAAACAAATCAAATTTATAAAAAATAATAATTTAAAAATGGATTCATGCTATTAAAAACTATTTAAAAAAATATATTTAAAATCTAAATTCAAATTTTATTTTTACTTAAAATTTTAATTTTAATTCAATTTAATTTGCAAATGCGACATCCTTATAAATATTATGTAGACTATTTTAAATTAAGATATATATATATATATATATATATATATATATATATATATATATATATATAGTAGAGCTTATGTACTTTCAAAAACACAAATCCAACAATACTTATAAATTTTTTATTATTAAATTTGTAAATTTTTTATTATTAAAGTTATATTGAATTTTATGCTATTAGTAAAAAATTCAAAAACATAGTTAGGCTTGTGCTTTTTAAAGTATATAAGCTCTACTAGATATATATATTTTCTAATAAAATTTAATAGATGAGTTTTTTTTTTTTTTGTAAAAAAATTATTTTTTTATGATTTTTTGAATAAATATGATTCATATATGTATATTTTTTTGTTGATTTCAAATAACCATTAACTAGGCAACTAGGCAGTAATTAACCAAATTATCGTACTAAGAAGAAAATAAAATTATCGCGAGTGTGGTCACCCCCCACTGAGCTCACCCCGTGCATTGCCTAATCTATCAAAAAATATTTTTCTTTTTAGAAATTGGCATAAAAAATATTGAGGGATAATGAAGGAGGTGACTATACTGTGTAATGTGGAGGGGCATAATAGATTTGAAAACAGGCTCATATCAACCGACCCGGCCGATCATGAAGAAACGGGCTGTATTAAGAATAAAAATTTACCATAAAATTTGAGCAGGTCCCAACAGGTCTAGCCCATTCCAAACAAATGGGAGAAATGGGCCTAAAGATTTAGGCCCGGCCAGTTCATCGAGGCCCGACCGGATCTGGCCCGGTCATTATTTGTCAAGTATGGTCACTATTGTTTGCATATTTTTTCCTTGAAATATATACACAGATGAAAATTTGGCTATGTACCTTCTCTTCTGGTGGAAGAACAAGTTTATTTCTTCCACCAGAAAGCTCATTGAACTGGACCGAGGAAGAACCACGATTAGAAGATTGACTCCTGTCAGATAGCAAGTCCTGCTTACCAAAATTATCAGTGTTTTATTAATTAAGCAA
This sequence comes from Tillandsia fasciculata, assembly GCA_029168755.2. Classification (NCBI taxonomy): domain Eukaryota; kingdom Viridiplantae; phylum Streptophyta; class Magnoliopsida; order Poales; family Bromeliaceae; genus Tillandsia; species Tillandsia fasciculata. The sequence continues at coordinate 26,947,127 of CM054936.1, read as the reverse complement.
TAATCAATGATAATAACAAATACAATATACTGAAAAATATAATATCAATAACTTAGGCATGCACATACAGGCATAGGGATTGATTGAGAGGTGCTACTAATGACATCCGAAGAAGAAGAAACAAATTCTCCAGTATTTTCGATAATTTCATTACCAAATATGGGGTAACTATTGCTGCAAGTTAATAACTTTGATCAGAGTTGTCAAATCATTAAAGTGTAGATATTTAAAAGTTCAACAAGGAAATTAGAGATATTTACCTAAATATGCGGTCAAGATCATCGAAATCTCCAATATTACCCCCATCACAATCTGGAAAATTGTCACTCTCCTTGTTTGAAGAGATTATCGCCTGCACCAGGTGTGCCAAGTCAGCCGTTTATCCTCCATCGCATCATGCACTTCAGTGCCCCACCACCCGGTAAGTTGTCAGTTTTTTTCACCACCCTGTAAGTTGTCAGTTTTTTTTTTAATTTAGAATTTCTACTGTTTTGGATGATGGGTGGTTGGAAGTATGTGCATGCCTATATTTGACTTCGCCTCTTCGCCATAAGCACACACGCACACTAAGCACACCCATGCACGCAAAGCAAACACGAAAAATGAAACTATACGCACACAAATGAAGTCCCTGCACATTAGCACACACACGAACAAAAAAAAAAAACACCACTCGCCCATATACACAAATGAAGTAAAGGAGAAAACAAGACTAAACAAAACACCAAAGGTGGGATCATGCTGTACGTGTCGTCCTAGCCGCTAAACCCGGTGTCAACCAATAACATGCCTGACAATGGGGAGGTCTTTAGGAGGCAATTCCAATCATATTGTGCTAGCAGATAGATGTATCCACGACTGCTGATGCATTTACATTTTGGTTGCCCCCACTAACAGTCAACATTTTTTATCTAGTTTAATATCTTAGCGACCTACAATCTCATCACTATCGTGCTGTAGCACAACTGATAAACCAACTAGATAGGTAGAAAAGGATTATTGCAAGAAAGGTACCTGAAGTTTAAGGGAGGAAGAGCGTAAGTCCATATGGACGAAGAGTGTTGTGAGGAACTCGAGCATGTTTGTTGTTTCTCGATCCTACTTTGTCTTGCTTCCTTCCGCTTCTCCATTACCTGTCGTCATCCCCCTACTTCAAGTTAGTCATCCCTCACGAATTCACAATACAAACAACGATCTGAGAACACACTTCACGACTGCATTTACTTATTAATCGCAGCTAAGCATACGATATAGTTTACTCAAAAACAACCCAAGTCTGATCAAATTACTCACAAAAGAGCATGTCTGATCAGCGGAATAGTCATTGAACTTTATGCAACATAACTGCAAAACTTTTTTGGAGGCAATTAGCCATAACATATGTCTTCTACCCTATAGGTTATTTCCTAGGAAAGAAGAGTACTACCGTATTACAATAGCACCTTTCAGGTGAATAACATACAGACCTTGCTTGTATCTCTAGCCTGCACTGTCAATTTTATTTTATTTTTGCAAAAAGACTTCACGATCTAAAGTTATTGTTAAAGGACTGACATGATGATCAACTTCTAAGAATTTTGAGTTACATTTGAAACTATTTATTATAAACAAACCAAAGAAGCAGACTGCCAGAAGTCTTTTATCCTTTCAAAAACTGTCAAGATGGATAAGGTGGATTTAAAAGCATACATTGTCTACACTATTAGAATTTTAATACAAAATTCATGAAAACCTGATACTCCTTGTGTGGAAAACTCGGTAAAATTGTGTTTTTGACTTAAATCTGTCCATTTTTTGTAGTCTCAATATATCAGCAAAAGAACTATAAATCAAATTATTTTTGATTAATAGGTAGTCGAATTTTCCAGGTCATGATGGATTGTGGTGATCTTGAAGTACAACAGTTCATTGACAGTATGAGTGATGAACTTTATGTGGAAGAATTGAAGCAAAGTGTTGTCTCTCTTAAATGTACCTTTCTTGATCTTAGAAGCTTCATGGAACTATCCAATTGTTGCTCGAGTTGTTGTACTTCTTTGAATTTCAATGAGTTGGGCTCTTCTCCCATAAGATGCCTAACCTTTGACTTTTCTGTATGGCATCAATATTTACTTTCAGTTTGTTGTACTTGAGGCACCAGTTACCGTGTAGAGATAAAATATTTATCATCTCTCAGTACACACATAGCATGATTCACTTATGAATAAAAATTAGCTGAGTGACTAAACAAGTGATTAAAAGATTATGCTAAAGATAATAAGCTTGGGCTTAACATAGGACAAACCACATACGGTTACCTAATTTGTAAAATTCCCTCTAAATTTCGAATTGGAACATGTGTTTTCATTTGTGGATACTCAGCAAATTGGAATGGCAGAAAAGGTGATCCATACAATCTATATTGGAATCATATTGAGAAGCATATCCACAAATAGCAGTTTACACATACATATATACTAGTATATATATACATATATACTAGCATATATATGTATGTACATAAATGTGTATGTATCTAATATTTTCATTTATTTACATATTGCATTTCAAGTGAATGGTTTCTATTCATATAAATCATGCCAATAAAGACTACCCCCATCATACTACGTTTTAGAGAAAGCACCGTTTAGCGATCCCATCCCTATTCTACAAACCATATCGAACTGAATACAGATTCCATAAGACCAATGAATATTGCAAAAAAGGCACATTCTATGGTGACTCATCCACACTTGGCTATTAAAAGTACCTGCAACTCAGGATTAGCTGAGATGAGCACCTTTTCAGCATAATGTGTAAGGCTCGTAACGTTCAAGGATGTTTTCAACGCTGTGAAAGAAAAACAAAAGACCATGAGTTTTGGCAGTTAGAGAAGCACTACTTAAGAGCAACAAGAAAGTAAACTATCAACTTTAACAATCAGCATCATTTGTAGTACTTATTTTTTTTCTGTCAAACAAGAACCATAATAGAGTAAATACAAGACAGCATAATGACCTAAACAATTAGTTTGAGAAATGCAAATCTTCGGAAAAATATGTTTGGAACAGAAAATGCTTCGAAGTTCTGCTTAAGGAAAAAAAAAATAAAGAGAATTTTTCAAGGTGTTGTGCCCCTGGTCAATATATAAAGAACAAACAAAATGGGAAGAACTTCCCGTTGTTGCAACTTGCTTGAATGCTATGTTTATGCAATTTAGCAATCAATATGAACATGAATAATGCGTGAAGAAGGCCTCAATATGATACAAACTTTTTCCGGCCATAAAAAGAATTTCTAGTGCTGATCAACCTTTTTAAATCTTTGACATGGCCCCAAGGTCTAAAACTACATTCCCACATTTTAAACATCTAACGCAATACTAATGGCACGTCAAAAAAAACATTTCATGGAAAATTTAAGAATGCCACATCTAATTAATGAGTAGAAACTTTCTTAAAATGGTTAACGGAATTACTTTCCTCATTCTTTTTGCCACTTCGTGCATATATGTGCTGATAAAAACTAGGAAGTTCTTGAAAAGAAACACAAGATTATGAGGACAGTCGAAATATTTGAGTGGGCATAAAACAAAGAAAAATGGAGGCGGCAGCTAGCTAGGGTAATGCTTTAATGTATTTCAAAAATTTCAAAAAGGAAAGCTGAAATAGAAAAATAAAATAGTACATTAATTGACGGGTCACTCGGCCAATCAAGGACCAAAATCACGAGAAGGGGGAGATCATAAGGGAGGCCCTTGATCATCAGTGGAAAAGACACGTAGAATGAAAGCGTAGTTACAAGAATCAAAAAAAGGGGATTACGAGGAACAACGTAGAAAGTGTAGAAATATATAGGAACAAGAAAACCAAAATGAAAATTAAAATTATCAAGAAGAAATAAATCCTAATTCGAGAGAGAGAGAGAGAGAGAGATTGAGAGATGAAGAGATCTATGGCTTGTTGCCTCATCCAATGTAACAGCCCCACAACCAGGTGTCACGATGATCTTGGAACAAGAATCTCACACCATTTGCTCTCAAATTTGGCAGTACACAAAACATCGGAAGCGATTTACGCATCAAGGCCCAAAGAAGCGTCAGATCCCTCAGCAGTCCAAGGAAGAAAGCAAAATCAATTACGAACAAACAATTTCATCCATGGAAGGAGAAACCGAAAGAGTATAAAATATAAAAATTACTCCAAGCCAAATTTGAAGGCTTAAAGAAAAAGAAATATCAAATAAAGAAAGAATAAATACATTTCCGGTATCAAACAGATGAACACAGAACCCACGAACAACACATAAACTCGTAAATCAACCGAAATTCACATTCGCACACTACGTCTTCCTTCATAAAATTCGAGGGCACGAAAAATATATGAGTCCGCAACAGATCGATGTTGATGCCATAATTAGGGGAGTGGAAAAGAGGAAAAAAAAAGTAACGATCAGTTCAAGATAAATGAAGAGATGAGGGAGATGATCACACCAAGAATGGGTGGCGTACTCGTAGAGCTTTCCCCTGGTGGAGAAAACGATGAGGGCGACCTCGGCGTCGCATAGCACCGAGATCTCGTACGCCTTCTTCGCCAATCCATTCCTCCTCTATAAGAACGTGACCTGCTTATTGATCTTGTTATTGATACGCTTCAGCCCTCTCCCCCCTTCCCCTCCCCCTCACCCTCCGGCTCCGCCTTCGCCTCCCCATATATCCCGATCTTCAATAAAACCCTAACCCTAACCCTATTGAACGAGAGAGAGAGAGAGAGAGAGCGCACGCTAGGGTTTAGTGGTGGTGTTAGAGAAAGGAGATTGGAGGTCGAAAGGGATGGGTGTGGTTTTGAAAGGGGTGGAGATGAGATCGGAAGAAGGAGGTGGTATTATGGAAATCGAAGGGGTTTTGGGGTGTTGTGCTGTCGAGTTGTGATTGGTAGGAATGGACTCTGCCTAGTGCCTCTAGGCATGCTATGCTAATATAATTAATATAGCTCTCTCTGTCTCGCTTCATACGGACAAGTGGACAACTAAGACTCGAAGCGCTCACGCTCTCTCTCTCACCCACCCTCCGCTTATAATAATAATAATAATAATATTAACTAAATAGAATGATTTAAAATAGTCCTATCAAATCAGTAATTATTTAAATTTAAATAATAAATTTAAAATTAAAATTAAATTTTATATTTGATTCATAAATTAAATATAAATTCAAAGTTTAATTTAAATTTTGAAATAAATTTAAATTTTTAAATTTTTGGTATACATTATTAAAAATATTTTCATGTTATGTAACATATGTAAAAAATATTTATGGTATAACTAAATATAAAATATACTTTACAACAAATCAAATTTATAAAAAATAATAATTTAAAAATAGATTCATGCTATGTAAAACTATTTAAAAAATTAAATTTAAAATCTATATTCAAATTTTATTTTTAATTAAAATTTTAATTTTAATTCAATTTAATTTGCAAATGCAATATTCTGATAAATATGATGTAGACTATTTTAAATTAAGATATGATATATATATATAGAGTAGAGTTTGTATACTTTCAAAAACACAAACCCAACCATACTCGTGAATTTTTTATTATTAAATTTGTATTGAATTTTGTGCTATTAGTTTAAAATTCACAAGCATAGTTGGCTTGTGCTTTTAAAGTATATAAACTCTACTCGATATATATATTTTCCAATAAAATTTAACAGATGAGTTTATTATTTTGTAAAAAATTAATTTTTTTATGATTTTTTGAATAAATATGATTCATATATGTATATTTTTTTTTGCTGATTTCAAATAACCATTAACTAAGCAGTAATTAACAAAATTATCGTACTAGGTAGAAAATAAAATTATCGTGAGTGTGGTCACCCCCGCTGAGCTCACCCTGCATGTAACGACCCAGCCCACTAGCAATAATAACTCGTTGGGCCCAAACCACAGCCCAAAATGCTTAAGCCCAGTTATTATTACTAGTGTCCATGTCTCATATAAATCCAATCACAATTTCATCCACATCCGATGTGGGACTATTGGGGGCGTCACAGACTCCTCCCGTTTAGGTCTGACGTCCTCGTCAGCCCAAACACACACACAATAGCCCAAGATCACCAGGCGATGTGAGACTCGTCTCGCTAGCCCTGTCATCTAGACCCAGACTCAGCCGAGACTCGCCACACACTTCCGGCTGGTTATTGGCTCTGATACTAAATGTAACGACCCAGCCCACTAGCAATAATAACTCGTTGGGCCCAAACCACAGCCCAAAATGCTTAAGCCCAGTTATTATTACTAGTGTCCATGTCTCATATAAATCCAATCACAATTCCATCCACATCCGATGTGGGACTATTGGGGGCGTCACACTGCACATCGCCTAATTTGTCACAAAATATTTTTTTTTCTAAAAATTGGCATAAAAAATGTTGAGGTAATGATAACAGGGAGGTGACTGTACTGTGTGACACGGAAGGGTATAATAGATTTGAAAACGGCCTATCATGAAGAAATAGGCCGGAATGAGCCTACAAATTTATTATAAAATTTGAGCATGTCCCAACCAGGCCAGCCCATTCCGAACAAACGTAAGAAATAGGCCTAAAGATTTAGGCCCAGCCTGTTCGCCGAGGCCAGACCCAGCCCAGCCCGATCCTTATTCGACGAGTATGGTCACTACCAGTGAGCTCACCCCCTACAAAACTTGTCCCGCACGAAAATATTTTTTTGGTGGATTGTTTGCTAAATGAATTTAAAGTCACGGTTACCAAAAGGTGGCCATACCGTGCAAGCTAAAGAGCGAATCTGCCTCACTCCGTTATTCCAAATAAAATTTAAATAAATTATAAATATAAATAAATAAATAAAAATTAGTTTCGAATATAAAGTTATTTAAAAATAAACCTATCATATCAGCAATTATTTAAATTATAGTTAAATTTAAATATAAATTAATTTTAAATTTAAATTTTGGAATCAATTCAAAATTTAAAATTTTGGGTGTATAAGGAAATTTCAACTCTAAATTTCAGATAAAATAAAAATTTTAAATCAAATAGAATTGAAATTAAATATATATTTAAAATTAAAATTAAAATTGATTATTGGTTGTGGTAAAAATAAAATTAATATAACAACTAAAAACTAATAGATAGAATTAAAGTAGTCTTTAAATATTCACCTAGAAAGAAAAAATTATTGAATGATATAAAAATTTACGAAATTAATCTTATATAATTTAAATTTAAATCATATATTCTTATATTAAAGTCATGAATTAAAGTTTTTAATATTGTAATATTAAAATTCAAATTTCAGAATTTTATATACAAAAAGTAGAGTTTATACCTGAACTTTACGAAGCCAAAATAAACTACATAAACTTTGTAATTGTTTCAATCAACAACATATTCTTAGCTCTCTTAACTTTTTTCTCAAAAATTTTGAAGCACATGAAATCCAAATGATTCGAATAACCCTAGAATTGTCCAAACATTCAAAAGAAAATGGCATTTTAATCAATTGGCCTTCACATGATCCCCGATTGTTTTGGAAAGTCAATATTACTCAGGGCTTGGTAGTTGTTGATTGAAAAAATTACAAAATTGATGTGGTTTGTCTGATTTTTTGAAGTTCAGGTTGCTATCTACAATTGAGAAAACGTTGAAGGTTCTTGCATATTTTTTCCTTGAAATATATACACAGATATAAATTTGGCTACGTACCTTCTCTTCTGGTGGAAGAACAAGTTTATTTCTTCCACAGAAAGCTCATTAAACTGGACCGAGGAAGAACCACGATTAGAAGATTGATCCCTGTCAGATAGCAAGTCCTGCCCGCCAAAAATATCAGTGTTTTATTAATTCTAAGCAATAATCAATGATAATAACAAATACAATATACTGAAAAATATAGTATCAATAACTTAGGCATGCACATACAGGCATAGGGATTGATTGAGAGGTGCTACTAATGACATCTGAAGAAGCAGAAACAAATTCTCCAGTATTTACGATAATTTCATTACCAAATATGGGGTCACTATTGCTGCAAGTAAATAACTTTTATCAGAGTTGTCAAATCATTAAAGTGTAGATACTAAAAAGTTCAACAAGGAAATTAGAGATATTTACCTAAATATGCGGTCAAGATCATCGAAATCTCCAATATTACCCCAATCACAATCTAGAAAATTGGCACTCTCCTTGTTTGTAGAGATTATCACCTGCAAGGCAACTTCTCATCAGATATTAACAATTAAATGACCACAATACAAACACTTGTTTGAAGAGATTATAACCTGCACTGGATGTGCCAAGTCAGCCGTTTATCCTCTATCGCATCATACACTTCAGTGCTCCACCACCCAAGCAAGTTGTCAGCTTTTTTTAAAATTCAAAAATTCTACAGTTTTGGATGATGGGTGGTTGGTAGTATGAGCATGTCTATATTTGACTTCGCCTCTTCGCCATAAGCACACACACACACACCAAGCACACCCATGCAAAGCGAACACGAACAACGAAACTATACGCACACAAATGAAGTCCTTGCACAATTGCACACACACGAACAAAAAAAAACACTGCTTGCCCATATACACAAATGAAGTAAAGGAGAAAAAAAGACTAAACAAAACACCAAAGGTGGGATTATGCTGTACGTGTCATCCTAGCTGCTAAACGCGGTGTCAACCAATAACATGCCTGACCATGGGGAGGCCTTTAGGGAGCGATTCCAGCCTTTAGGGAGCGATTCCAATCATATTGTGCTAGCAGATAGATGTATCCACGACTGCTGATGCATTTACATTTTGGTTGCCCCTATTAACAGTCAACATTTTTTATCTAGTTTAATATCTTAGCGACCTACAATCTCAACACTATCGTGCTGTAGCACAACTGATAAACCAACTAGATAGGTAGAAAAGGATTATTGCAAGAAAGGTACCTGAGGTTTAAGGGAGGAAGAGCGTAAGTCCATAGGGACAAAGAGTGTTGTGAGGAACTCGAGCATGTTTGTTGTTTCTCGATCCTACTTTGTCTTGCATCCTTCCGCTTCTTCATTACCTGTCGTCATCCCCCTACTTCAAGTTAGTCATCCCTCACGAATTCACAATACAGACAACGATCTGAGAACACACTTCACGACTGCATTTACTTATTAATCGCAGCTAAGCATACGATATAGTTTACTCAAAAACAACCCAAGTTTGATCAAATTACTCACGAAAGAGCATGTCTGAGCAGCGGAATAGTCATTGAACTTTCTGCAACATAACTGCAAAAAATTTTTGGAGGCAATTAGCTAGAACATTACTCTTCTTCCCAATATGTTTTTTTCCCAGGAAGGAAGAACACTACCGAATTACAATAGCACCTTTCAGGTGAATAACATACAAACCTTTCTTGTATCTCTAGCCCACACTGTCAATTTTATTTCAGTTTTGCAAAAAGACTTCACAATCTAAATTTATTGTTAAAGGACTGACATGATGATCAACTTCTAAGAATTTTGAGTTACATTTGAAACTATTTACTATATACAAACCAAAGAAGCAGACTGCCGGAAGTCTTTTATCCTTTCATAAACTGTGAAGATGGATAAGGTGGATGTAAAAGCATACATTGTCTACACCATTACAATTTTAAGACAAAATTCATGAAAACCTGATACTCCTTGTGTGGAAAAGTTAGTAAACTTGTGTTTTTGACTATAAATCTGTCCATTTTTTATAGTCTCAATATATCAACAAAAGAACTATAAATCAAATTATTTCTGATTAATAGGTAGTCGAATTTTTCAGGTCATCATGGATTGTGGTGATCTCGAAGTACAACAGTTCATTGACAGCAAGAGTGATGAACTTTTATGTGAAAGAATTGAAGCAAAGTGCTGTCTTTCTTAAATGTACCTTTCATGATCTTAGAAGCTTCATGGAACTATCCAATTATTGCTCGAGTTGTTCTACTTCTTTGAATTTCAATGAGTTGGGCTCTCCTCCCATAAGGTGCCTAACCTTTGATTTTCTATATGGCATCAATATTTACTTTCAGTTTGTTGTACTTGACGCACCAGTTACCCTGTAGAGGTAAAATACTTGTCATCTCTCAGTACACACATAACATGATTCACTTATGAATAAAAATTAGTTGAATGACTGAACAAGTGATTAAAATATTATGCTAAAGAGAATAAGCTTGGGCTTAACATAGGACAAACCACATACGGTTACCTAATTTTTAAAATACCCTCTAAATTTCGAATTGGAACATGTGTTTTCATTTGTGGATCACTAGAAAATTGGAATGGCAGAAAAGGTGATCCATGCAATCGACTTAACTCTATATTGGAATCATATGGAGAAGCATATCCACAAATATCAGTATACACATACATATAAACTAGTATATATATATATGTACATAAATGTTTCTGCAGTATACACATACATATATACTAGTATATATATGTTTGTACATAAATGTGTATGTATCTAATATTTTCATTTATTTACATTTTGCATTTCAAGTGAATGGTTTCTATTTATATAAATCATGCCAATAAAGACTACTCCCATCATACTATGTTTTAGAGCAAGTAGCATTTACCTATCCCATCCCTATTCTGCAAACCATATCGAACTGAGTACAGATTTCATAAGACCAATGAATATTGCAAAAAAGGCACATTCTATGGTGACTAATCCACACTTGGCTATCAAAAGTACCTGCAACTCAGGATCAGCTGAGACGAACACCTTTTCAGCATAAGTGTAAGGCTCGTAACGTTCAAGGATGTTTTCAACACTGTGAGAGAAAAAAAAAAAGACAATGAGATTTGGCAGTTAGAGAAGCACTAATTAAGAGCAACAAGAAACTAAACTATCAACTTTAACAATCAGCATCATTTGTAGTACTTATTTTTCTTCTGTCAAACAAGCACCATAATAGAGTAAATACAAGACTGCATAATGACCTAAACAGTTAGTTTGAGAAATGCACGTCTTCGGGGAAATATGTTTGGAACAGAAAATGCTTCGAAATTCCGCTTAAGAAAAAAATAATAAAGAGAATTTTTCAAGGTGTTGTGCCCTTGGTCAATATATAAAGAACAAACAAAATGGGAAGAACTTCCCGTCGTTGCAACTTGCTTGAATGCTATGTTTATGCAATTTAGCAATCAATATGAACATGAATAATGAATGAAGAAGGCCTCAATATGATACAAAGTTTTTCAGCCATAAAAAGAATTTCTAGTGCTGATCAACCTTTTTAAATCTTTGACATGGCCCCAAGGTCCTAAACTACTTTCCCACATTTTAAACATCTAACGCAATACTAATGATACGTCAAATAAAACATTTCATGAAAAATTTAAGAATGCCACATCTAATTAATAAGTAGAAACCAAAGAAGCATACTCACGAAAGAGTATGTCTGAGCAGCGGAATAGTCATTGAACTTTCTGCAACATAACTGCAAAAATTTTTTGGAGGCAATTAGCTAGAACATTACTCTTCTTCCCAATATGTTTTTTTCCCAGGAAGGAAGAACACTACCGAATTACAATAGCACCTTTCAGGTGAATAACATACAAACCTTTCTTGTATCTCTAGCCCGCACTGTCAATTTTATTTTAGTTTTGCAAAAAGACTTCACAATCTAAATTTATTGTTAAATGACTGACATGATGATCAAATTCTAAGAATTTTGAGTTACATTTGAAACTATTTACTATATACAAACCAAAGAAGCAGACTGCCGGAAGTCTTTTATCCTTTCATAAACTGTGAAGATGGATAAGGTGGATGTAAAAGCATACATTGTCTACACCATTACAATTTTAAGACAAAATTCATGAAAACCTGATACTCCTTGTGTGGAAAAGTTAGTAAACTTGTGTTTTTGACTATAAAACTGTCCATTTTTTATAGTCTCAATATATCAACAAAAGAGCTATAAATCAAATTATTTCTGATTAATAGGTAGTCGAATTTTTCAGGTCATCATGGATTGTAGTGATCTCGAAGTACAACAGTTCATTGACAGCAAGAGTGATGAACTTTTATGTGAAAGAATTGAAGCAAAGTGCTGTCTTTCTTAAATGTACCTTTCATGATCTTAGAAGCTTCATGGAACTATCCAATAATTGCTCGAGTTGTTCTACTTCTTTGAATTTCAATGAGTTGGGCTCTTCTCCCATAAGGTGCCTAACCTTTGATTTTCTATATGGCATCAATATTTACTTTCAGTTTGTTGTACTTGACGCACCAGTTACCCTGTAGAGGTAAAATACTTGTCATCTCTCAGTACACACATAACATAATTCACTTATGAATAAAAATTAGTTGAATGACTGAACAAGTGATTAAAATATTATGCTAAAGAGAATAAGCTTGGGCTTAACATAGGACAAACCACATACGGTTACCTAATTTGTAAAATACCCTCTAAATTTCGAATTGGAACATGTGTTTTCCTTTGTGGATCACTAGAAAATTGGAATGGCAGAGAAGGTGATCCATGCAATCGACTTAACTCTATATTGGAATCATATTGAGAAGCATATCCACAAATATCAGTATACACATACATATAAACTAGTATATATATGTATGTACATAAATGTTTCTGCAGTATACACATACATATATACTAGTATATATATGTTTGTACATAAATGTGTATGTATCTAATATTTTCATTTATTTACATTTTGCATTTCAAGTGAATGGTTTCTATTTATATAAATCATGCCAATAAAGACTACTCCCATCATACTATGTTTTAGAGCAAGTAGCGTTTACCTATCCCATCCCTATTCTGCAAACCATATCGAACTGAGTACAGATTTCATAAGACCAATGAATATTGCAAAAAAGGCACATTCTATGGTGACTAATCCACACTTGGCTATCAAAAGTACCTGCAACTCAGGATCAGCTGAGACGAACACCTTTTCAGCATAAGTGTAAGGCTCGTAACGTTCAAGGATGTTTTCAACACTGTGAGAGAAAAAAAAAAAAGACAATGAGATTTGGCAGTTAGAGAAGCACTACTTAAGAGCAACAAGAAACTAAACTATCAACTTTAACAATCAACATCATTTGTAGTACTTATTTTTCTTCTGTCAAACAAGCACCATAATAGAGTAAATACAAGACAGCATAATGACCTAAACAGTTAGTTTGAGAAATGCACATCTTCGGGGAAATATGTTTGGAACAGAAAATGCTTCGAAATTCCGCTTAAGAAAAAAATAATAAAGAGAATTTTTCAAGGTGTTGTGCCCTTGGTCAATATATAAAGAACAAACAAAATGGGAAGAACTTCCCGTCGTTGCAACTTGCTTGAATGCTATGTTTATGCAATTTAGCAATCAATATGAACATGAATAATGAATGAAGAAGGCCTCAATATGATACAAACTTTTTCAAGCAATAAAAAGAATTTCTAGTGCTGATCAACCTTTTTAAATCTTTGACATGGCCCCAAGGTCTTAAACTACTTTCCCACATTTTAAACATCTAACGCAATACAAATGATACGTCAAATAAAACATTTCTTGAAAAATTTAAGAATGCCACATCTAATTAATAAGTAGAAACCAAAGAAGCATACTCACGAAAGAGCATGTCTGAGCAGCGGAATAGTCATTAAACTTTATGCAACATAACTGCAAAAATTTTTTGGAGGCAATTAGCTAGAACATTACTCTTCTTCTCTATATGTTTTTTTCCCAGGAAGGAAGAACACTACCGAATTACAATAGCACCTTTCAGGTGAATAACACACAAACCTTTCTTGTATCTCTAGCCCGCACTGTCAATTTTATTTCATTTTTGCAAAAAGACTTCACAATCTAAAGTTATTGTTAAAGGACTGACATGATGATCAACTTCTAAAAATTTTGAGTTACATTTGAAACTATTTACTATATACAAACCAAAGAAGCAGACTGCCGGAAGTCTTTTATCCTTTCATAAACAGTGAAGATGGATAAGGTGGATTTAAAAGCAAACATTGTCTACACTATTACAATTTTAAGACAAAATTCATGAAAACCTGATACTCTTTGTGTGGAAAAGTTAGTAAACTTGTGTTTTTGACTATAAATCTGTCCATTTTTTATAGTCTCAATATATCAACAAAAGAGCTATAAATCAAATTATTTCTGATTAATAGGTAGTCGAATTTTTCAGGTCATCATGGATTGTGGTGATCTCGAAGTACAACAGTTCATTGACAGCATGAGTGATGAACTTTTATGTGAAAGAATTGAAGCAAAGTGCTGCCTTTCTTAAATGTACCTTTCATGATCTTAGAAGCTTCATGGAACTATCCAATAATTGCTCGAGTTGTTCTACTTCTTTGAATTTCAATGAGTTGGGCTCTCCTCCCATAAGGTGCCTAACCTTTGATTTTCTATATGGCATCAATATTTACTTTCAGTTTGTTGTACTTGACGCCCCAGTTACCCTGTAGAGATAAAATACTTGTCATCTCTCAGTACACACATAGCATGATTCACTTATGAATAAAAATTAGTTGAATGACTAAACAAGTGATTAAAAGATTATGCTAAAGAGAATAAGCTTGGGCTTAACATAGGACAAACCACATACGGTTACCTAATTTGTAAAATACCCTCCAAATTTCGAATTGGAACATGTGTTTTCATTTGTGGATCACTAGCAAATTGGAATGGCAGAAAAGGTGATCCATGCAATCGACTTAACTCTATATTGGAATCATATTGAGAAGCATATCCACAAATATCAGTATACACATACATATATACTAGTATATATATGTATGTACATAAATGTTTCTGCAGTATACACATACATATATACTAGTATATATATGTTTGTACATAAATGTGTATGTATCTAATATTTTCATTTATTTACATTTTGCATTTCAAGTGAATGGTTTCTATTCATATAAATCATGCCAATAAAGACTACTCCCATCATACTATGTTTTAGAGCAAGTAGCGTTTACCGATCCCATCCCTATTCTGCAAACCATATCGAACTAAGTACAGATTTCATAAGACCAATGAATATTGCAAAAAAGGCACATTCTATGGTGACTCATCCACACTTGGCTATCAAAAGTACCTGCAACTCAGGATCAGCTGAGACGAACACCTTTTCAGCATAAGTGTAAGGCTAGTAACGTTCAAGGATGTTTTCAACACTGTGAGAGAAAAAAAAAATGACAATGAGATTTGGCAGTTAGAGAAGCACTACTTAGGAGCAACAAGAAACTAAACTATCAACTTTAACAATCAGCATCATTTGTAGTACTTATTTTTCTTCTGTCAAACAAGCACCATAATAGAGTAAATACAAGACAGCATAATGACCTAAACAGTTAGTTTGAGAAATGCACATCTTCGGGGAAATATGTTTGGAACAGAAAATACTTCGAAATTCTGCTTAAGAAAAAAAAAAATAAAGAGAGTTTTTCAAGGTGTTGTGCCGTTGGTTAATATATAAAGAACAAACAAAATGGGAAGAACTTCCCGTTGTTGCAACTTGCTTGAATGCTATGTTTATGCAATTTAGCAATCAATATGAACATGAATAATGAATGAAGAAGGCCTCAATATGATACAAACTTTTTCCAACAATAAAAAGAATTTCTAGTGCCGGTCAACCTTTTTAAATCTTTGGCAGGGCCCCAAGGTCTTAGCCTACTTTCCCACATTTTAAACATCTAACGCAATACTAATGGTACGTCAAATAAAACATTTCATGAAAAATTTAAGAATGCCACATCTAATTAATAAGTAGAAACTTTCTTAAAATGGTTAATGGAATTACTTTCCTCGTTGATAATTCCTCGTTCTTTCCGCCACTTCGTGCATAGATGTGCTGATAAAAACTAAGAAGTTCTTGAAAAGAAACACAAGATTATGAGGAGAGTTGAAATATTTGAGTGGGCATAAAAGAAAAAAAAAAAAAAAAAAAAAAAAAGCCGGCAGCTAGCTAGGGTAATGTTTTAATGTATTTCAGAAATTTCAAAAAGGAAAGCTGAAATAGAAAAATGAAATAGTACATTAATTGACCGGTCACACGGCCAGTCAAGGACCAGAATCACGAGAAGGGGAAGATCATAAGGGAGGTCCGTGATCATCAGTGGAAAAGACACACAGAATGAAAGCGTAGTTACATGAATCAAGAAAATATAGATTACGAGGAACAGCGTAGTAAGTGTAGAAATATATAGAAACAAGAAAACCAAAATGAAAATTAAAATTATCAAGAAGAAATAAATTCTAATTCGAGAGAGAGATGAAGAGATCTATGGCTTGTTGCCTCATCCAATGTAACAGCCCAACAACAAGGTGTCGTGATGATCTTAGAACGAGGATCTCACACCATTTGCTCTCAAATTTGGTAGTACACAAAACATCGGAAGCGATTTACGCATCATGACCCAAAGAAGCTTCAGATCCCTCAATAGTCCAAGAAAGAAAGCAAAATCAATTACGAACAAACAATTTCATCCATGAAAGGAGAAACCGAAAAAGTGTAAAAAATAAAAATTACTCCAAGCCAAATTTGAAGGCTTAAAGAAAAAGAAATACCAAATAAAGAAAGAATAAATGCATTCCCGGTATCAAATAGATGAACACAGAACCCACGAACAACACAAACTCGTAAATCAACCGGAATTCGCATTGGCACACTACTTCATAAAATTCGAGGGCACGAAAAATATATGAATTCGCAACAGATCGATGTTGATGCCATAATTAGGAAAGAGGAAGAGAGGAAAAAAAAAGTAGTGACCAGGTCAAAATAAATGAAGAGATGAGGGAGATGATCACACCAGGAATGGGTGGCGTGCTCGTATAGCTTTTCTCTGGTGGAGAAAACGACGAGGGCGACCTTGGCGTCGCATAGCACCGAGATCTCGTGCGCCTTCTTCATCAATCCATTCCTCCTCTACGAGAACGTGACCTACTTATTGATCTTGTTCTCAATCCGCTTCAGATGCACCCTCTCCCCTCCCCATTTATCCCGATCTTCAATAAAACCCTAACCCTAACCCTATCGAGAGAGAGAGAGAGAAAGAGAGAGAGAGAGAGAGAGAGCGGGTTTGGCGGTGGTGTTAAGGGAGGGAGATTGGAGGGCGAAGAGGATGGATGTGATTTGAAAGGGTTGGAGATGAGATCGAGAGAGGGAGGTGGTATTATGAAAACCAAAGGGGTTTTTGGCGGTTGTGCTATCGAGTTGTGATTGGTAGGGATGGACTCTGCGTAGTAATTAATAAAGCTCTCTCTGTTTAGCTTCGCACGGACAAGTGGACAACTAAGACTCGAAGCGCTCAGGCTCTCTTTCTCCCCCACCCTCTGCTTGTAATAATAATAATAATAATAATAATAATAATAATAATAATAACTAAATAGAATGATTTAAAATAGTCCTATCAAATCAGTAATTATTTAAATTTAAAATTAAAATTAAATTCAATTTATATTTGAATTTAAATTAAAATTAAATTTATATTTGAATCATAAATTAAATATAAATTCTAAGTTTAATTTAAATTTTGAAATCAATTTAAATTTTTAAATTTTTGGTATACATTATTAAAAATATTTTCATGTTATGTAACATATATAAAAAAAATTATGGTATAACTTAATATAAAATATACTTTAAAACAAATCAAATTTATAAAAAATAATAATTTAAAAATAGATTCATACTATTAAAAACTATTTTAAAAAATTAAATTTAAAATCTATATTCAAATTTTATTTTTATTTAAAATTTTAATTATAATTCAATTTAATTTGCAAATGCGCCAATCTTATAAATATGATGTAGACTATTTTAAATTAAGATATGATATATATATATATATATATATATATATATATATATATATATATATATATATAGTAAAGCTTATATACTTTCAAAAACACAAACCCAACCATACTTGTGAATTTTTTATTATTAAATTTGCATTGAATTTTGTACTATTAGTAAAAAAATTCACAAGCATAGTTGGGCTTGTGCTTTTGAAAGTATATAAGCTCTACTCGATATATATATTTTCTAATAAAATTTAACAGATGAGTTTATTTTTTTGTAAAATTTTTTTTTTTTTTATGATTTTTTGAATAAATATGATTCATATATGTATATTTTTTTGTTGATTTCAAATAACCATTAACTAGGCAGTAATTAACCAAATTATCGTACTAGGGAGAAAATAAAATTATCGTTAGTGTGGTCACCCCTACCGAACTCACCTCGCACATCGCCTAATTTGTCACAAATATTTTTTTTTCTAGAAATTGGCATAAAAAATGTTGAAGGATAACGGGGAGGTGACTGTACAGTGTGACGTGGAGGGGCATAATAGATTTGAAAATGGGCCCATCTCGACCGAGCCGGCCTATCATAAAGAAACGGGCCGCATTGGGCCTACAAATTTACCATAAAATTTGAGCAGGTCCCAACCGGCCTAGCCCATTCCGAACAAACGGGAGAAATGGGCCTAAAGATTTAGGCCCGACCGGGTTAGGGATGTCAATGGGTACAGATATCCGAAATTTTATCCGAATCCGAATCCGAACGGAATGGATTTACCCGATGTTTAACGGATATGAATTCAGATATGGATATAAAAAATGAAAATCCGACGGATTTGGATTTGGATATGGATTTTGATTACCCGACCCGAACCCAAACCCGACCCCGACCCGAACCCGAATTGATTTTACGCTATATAATATATGTGTATATAAATATTTGATATTATATTTAAGTTTATATTTTAAAAATTTAAATTTAATATAATACATTTTGAAATATTGTAAAGAAAAAAAGAAAAATAATTATTTCGGGTTTGAATTTTCAGGTTCGGGTTCGGGTTCGGGTTCGGGATTTTTGGTCGAGTTCGAATTTGGATATGAATTTTTAAAATCCGTCGGGTTCGGATTTTTGAAAATCCGCCCGGAATCCGACCCGTTGACATCCCTGGACCCTGTCAGTATTTGGCGAGTATGGTCACTACCAGTGAGCTCACCTCCCTGCGAAACTTGTCCCGATTCGCATGAAAATATTTATTTTGTAGATTGTTTGCTAAATGAATTTGAAGTCACGATTACCAAAAGGTGACCGTACCGTGCAAGTTAAAGGGTGAATCTACCGTGCAAGTTAAATGAATTTTGTAGATTGTTTGCTAAATATTTATTTTGTAGATTGTAGATTGTTTGCTAAATGAATTTGAAGTCACGATTGCATGGTAAATGTTTTATATATATATATATATATATATATATATATATATATATATATGCGAATAAAACTCTAAATAAAATAAAATAAATTTTAAATAAATTATAAATATAAATAAATTAATAAAAATTAGTTTCGAATATAAAGTTATTTAAAAATAAACCTATCTAATCAGCAATTATTTAAATTATAGTTAAATTTAAATATAAATTCAAATTTAAATTTAAATTTTGGAATCAATTCAAAATTTAAAATTTTGGGTATATAAGGAAATTTCAACTGTAAATTTCAGATAAAATAAAAATTTTAAATCAAATAGAATTAAAATTAAATATATATTTAAAATTAAAATTAAAATTGATTATTGGTTGTGGTAAAAATAAAATTGATATAACGAATAAATACTAATAGATAGAATTAAGTTAGTCTTTAAATAATCACCTAGAAAGAAAAAATATTGAATGATATAAAAATTTACGAAATTAATCTTATATAATTTAAATTTAAATTATATAATCTTATATTAAAGTCATGAACTAAAGTTTTTAATATTATATTATTAAAATTCAAATTTCTGAATTTTATATACAAAAGTAGAGTTTATACCTGAACTTTACGAAGCTAATGTAAACTACATAAACTTTGTAATTGTTTCAATCAACAACATATTCTGAGCTCTCTTAACTTTTTTCTCAAAAATTTTGAAGCACATGAAATCCAAATAATTCGAATAACCCTAGAATTGTTCAAACATTCAAAAGAAAAGGACATTTTAATCAGTTGTCCTTCACATGATCCCAAATTGTTTTGGAAAGTCAATATTACTCAGGGCTTGGAAGTTGTTGATTGAAAAATTACAAAATTGATGTGGTTTGTCTGATTTTTTGAAGTTCAGGTTGCTATCTGCAATTGAGAAAACGTTAAAGGGTCTTGCATATTTTTTCCTTGAAATATATACACAAATATAAATTTGGCTATGTACCTTCTCTTCTGGTGGAAGAACTGGTTTATTTCTTCCACCAGAAAGCTCATTAAACTGGACCGAGGAAGAACCACGATTAGAAGATTGATCCCTGTCAGATAGCAAGTCCTGCCCGCCAAAATTATCAGTGTTATATTAATTCTAAGCAATAATCAATGATAATAACAAATACAATATACTGAAAAATATAATGTCAATAACTTAGGCATGCACATACATGCATAGGGATTGATTGAGAGGTGCTACTAATGACATCTGAAGAAGCATAAACAAATTCTCCAGTATTTCCGATAATTTCATTACCAAATATGGGGTCACTATTGCTGCAAGTAAATAACTTTTATCAGAGTTGTCAAATCATTAAAGTGTAGATATTTAAAAGTTCAACAAGGAAATTAGAGATATTTACCTAAATATGCGGTCAAGATCATCGTAATCTCCAATATTACCCCAATCACAATCTAGAAAATTGTCACTCTCCTTGTCTTCATGATCATTACCAAATGCTTCCGGCTGGCCATCTAGCTGCACTATATGATTGGTTAAAAAAAAGCTATATGATGTGCTTATAGATCATCCATTCTGGTAAAGCTGTTGAATGTTATAAAACTGTCATATTACCTCTTACTTTGTCTAAGTTCTGCACAGCATTAAAAGCATTCAAATATCTGCTGCCATCGAGTCCTGTCACTTTCATTACAGTAACTTCTACCAAGTGCAGCATCTAGAGAAGGACGATCTGGCCACGATTCTAATTCTAGTACGGGAACAGCCAGTTCTCCATTTGTTTGAAGCGCCGGCTGGTTTTCGCCGTGACGACCTTGGTAATCAGTATTAGACCGAGAGGTTTATTCAGTGGACGCCGATATGGTATTTTCTTCAATTTTTTGCTTCTTATTATAATCTGCATAATTAAGTAACCTATTTTCTTCTGTGCCCTTGGAGTAAGGCACAATATGGTCTTCACTCTCGCTGAATTCAGCCCATATTGAGTCCCCAACCTGAAATTTTAAGATATTTATGCAAGGACTTTTATAAGCCTCTCTTGTTAAATTAGGAAGCAAACTAAACCGACAAAAAAGGCTGCTTGCGATTATAATACATACTTCGTAAATATGAAAGGAAATTATGACATAGTGTTTGGATATGAAACAATAAAAAGCCAGATATATCTAGCCAAAATATAGATGAAGAAAACTTGAACGACTAGAACGATTCACATTGTTTTTGTTAAGACCTGCATTCTACAAGTACAGGCCAATTTTTTTAGTACTGAAAGCAGATCTACAATCAGTCAAATGTAAAGGAAAGCTCGAAAAACATATGATCAAATTGGAAAGATTCAAAGATTAATTCAAAGCTGATAATCCACAGTGATGTAAATATATAACCATATGAGTTGAACTATAAGAAATACACATTCACATTCATATCAGTAGCATCACACATCTAGTTAAATCTTATGAAAAGGACTAAACATATAGGCTCAATAGAAACTGGATGATAAAACACCAAGACAGTAGCTGATTTAGAGGTCCTTTCCTCATGAATTGAGTAAATCAATAAAGGTCTGGATATAACAGCTCAAGACAAGATTCTGAAATAATTATGCTTCAATAATAAGTTGCATAGAAGCTTGAAGGGTTTGAAGTAGGAAATATCAACACTTTAAAAGTGTTGCCATGTTTGTGTCCAATACGGTTCCTAGGGGAACACCATACAGACATCCATCATGTGTTCACAATCCTCCAACTCACTGTTCAAGTGTCCATTCCATGTTCGCATCATGTCCCTTATGATCCTACACTTCCCTTGCATGTCCGAGTATGTTGATTGCATATCCGCTAATAACAAAACCTAAGAATTTTTAATATCCACCTCCCTTATAGATATTCAGATGATTGACTTTGTGGTTACCATCATTATTCTAGGGTTTTATAATGGACTTTCCATGCTCAGTTTCCTACCTGTAGAGTAGATCAGCCAACTAATTTGGTGCCAAAGGTAAACCAACTTAATGCATTCTAGTCTAGTAAAAGGCTCTGGTGGACCAGACTAATAAGATCCTATGATTAAAATTCTCATCCTGTTCCTTTTAGAGCTTGTTATAGACCAATCTATTATGCCAACTGAGGGTTTGATCAACCCAACTGAAGCAGATTTTTGCGGTCAAGGCTTCAGATATGTAATTGGCAGAGAAGATTGCCAACCAGACAAGAACTGCAAACATGGGTATCTATTGGGATCTTTTGATTTTTGAGAATGTTTTTTTGGTTCTAAAACCTGTTTCTTCCGCAATATTAGGCCAAGATAAAAAATGGATTGATTATCTATTTTGAGGAGCATATCTTAGCTGGCAAGTAGGTTGGTCATCCAAGTTGGCATTTGGCTTCAAAAATATAATGGCACTTGTAAGAACAACTTTGAAGACCGTCTCAATGTTAACATTCACATTTTATACATACTTGCGGCAGTTTTGTTTCATATCCTTCAAATTGTAGGAAATATGTTCACGACTAGTTGTTCTAAATTTGATCATGAGACTTGAAATCTTAAACTCGAAACCCTGTTTCCAATCTTGACTCTTCTCTCTTCTTGATCTTCCTCATTCAACAAAGATCAATGGTTCTCTAAAGTCAACTAGGATGCCCGAAACATTATTTCGGTACAAGTAGAATATCAAGACCCAACTAGTGAAGGGACAAAAAAACTTCCATAAAAGTACCACGCTATGTCTCAAACCACAACATCCTTTCTTCCTCCTTTTACTTCAATATGTATTTTAACATTAGATGTATCCAAAACATGATAGCACAAAAAGAAATCAAAGACTAAATTTCTTAGATCTGTCATTATCCATCATTTTCCTGACGTTAGAATGGTCATTTTTACACAATGAAGGAAGACGTGAATTACGAAATATAGAGTTTCTTTCTGGATAAAATCCACGTATGACTACTCAAACCCGCAAAAGCAGAGCAACAAACCTATCTAGTCAGAAAACCAAAGCTCCAAATATATTTCATCCTAACGACAAAAACAACATAGATAGATTTGTAGATACGTCATCTTGCCATAACACCAAAGACGCCTCACAAAATCTATCTGTAAACACTTCTAAAACCTAATAATTGAATAGATAGTTCCCCGCATTCCTTCATACATAGTGAAAACCCTTTATTTGCATGCAAAATAAATAACCCCTAATTCCTATTAAACAGCTACTAATCCATCTTTCCCGTATCAACATATTCATTTCACCAAATCAGGCATAGGACAACAACAAATTACACAAAAAAAAAACAGACCAAAAAAAAACAGAGCAAATTACCCAACAAAACAAGATCTAGTTTAAGGTAATAAACACACCCAGAAACAGAAAGAATTTATACGAAAGGACATGAGAAATAGGGACAAATTACTGTACCATCTTTACACTGATTTCACCAAATTAATGGACAAAAAACAACCAAATAACAATACCAAATTATACAATAAAATGGGGTAAAATTTAACCTAAGAAACACATCAAGAAACAACAATAATTTAATCAAAAACACACAAAAATAGAGAAAAATTATCGGACCATCTATACAGGTCGATCTACTCATTTCACCATATCAAAAAACAAAACAACCACAAATATTATCGAACTATGCAGCAAACACATCAAGAAACAACAATAATTCAATCAAAAACACACAAAAAAATGGGGAAAATCATCAGACCGTTTATACAAGTCGATCTACTCATTTCACCATATCAAAGAAGCAAAAAACCAACAAATATATAAAACTATTCAGGAAAATTAGACGAAATTTAAGCTACCAAACACATCAAGAAACAACAATAATCGAACCAAAAACACACGAAAAAATAGAAAGAAATTATTAGAAAATCTGTACCTGTCGATCAACTTCATTTCACCAAAAATTCGGTAACAAACACATCAAAAAACACCGATTACTTAACCAAAGCACGTGAACAATTAAGCAACAAAAATTAAAGGCGAAAAAAATTACTGAGTTGAGATGGATTAGATTGACGTGAACCTGATCTTGATCGTTCCAATCAAACATGTTCGAAGCAGCGAAAAATCTCCGACCCCAAACTCATAAGCTTAAACCGATCCCAATCCGAAATGCACATCTCCAAAACCCTCCGACCCTGAATCCACTCTCGAAGAAACACCTCCTCTCTGTCTCTCTCTCTCTCTCTCTCTCTCTCTCTCTCTCTCGTTCTTTATTTTTTTTCTTTTTTTGTTTTTTTTTCTCACGCCGATCTGCAAATCGCTATGAACTTTTTGATCCTTTTAGAGACAAATATTACCGTTAGTGTTAGCGTTTAGGATTTAGTAAAAGTTGGTGGGTCGAATAATAATAATTTAATCGTAAATAAATAGATAATAAATATTATTTATATACTGTAAAATTAATTTATATTCACATCAATTTAAATTTGAATTGTAAATTTATATAATTTATATTCAAATTTACATATATTAAATTTATATATTCGTATTTATTTAATATCAAATAAATTTTTTAGGTTCGAATTTGAATTTGAATAAATTTTAAAAATTGGAATTTATAAAAAATTTGTTAAGATTTTAAAATTAAATTTTTTTAAATTTTTAATTTGAAAAATCAAAAGAAGAAGATAAGTGCACGTGACTCAGTTGACAGGCCTAAAGCCAGCATGTTTATTATTGGGACCAATAAACAGGCCAAATAATAAGGCTCGGCCCGTCTCATTGACAAAGCTCGGCACGCCTCGGCTCGGCTCGGCGTAGCTCGGCTCATCACGGCTTAGAGCGGCGCGGCTCTGCTCGGCTCAGCGCAGCTCAGCTCGGCCCGAATATTATGGGCCGTTTTGGGCCCATGATAGCCTTTTTTATTTCGGGCAAGGCCGAGCCCGACTCGGCCCACTGATTTGGCAGAGATGGTCCGGCCCGTCTTTTATGGCCCATCCCAGGTCAGCTCGGCTCGGCTCGGCTCGGCTCGGCGCAGCTCGGCGCGGCTCGGCGCGGCTCGGCCGAGCTATGGTAGGCCTGGTTCGGCCTGGCCCAATTCGTAATTCGGGCCAGGGGCTGGGCTAAGGCAAAAAGAAAAGTGTTTAAAATTCAAAAAATAGAGCAAAAATTAAATTTAAGTTTAAAGTTTTATTCATAAATTTAAATAAAAATTTATCACTAAAAATCTTTAAATCTTAACAAGGTATTGTTACAATATCTTAAAATCTTAACAATCTTAAAATTTCAAAATCTTCAAAAATTCAAATAATAATACTTTGTTCTACGCAATTAAAATAATACTTCTATTTTACGCTATTAAAATTCAAATAAAATTTCCTAAAATTTAGCTATTAAAAAAGCTAATCAAATAGAAAACTTTTAGCTATTCAAACTAATGATGAATTTTTAAATTTAAATCTTTAAGATTAAAAGTTTTAATTTTCAAATTGAATTTTTAAACATTTTATGATTGAAATTTAAAAACTTTAAATATTAATTTTAAATTTTAATATTAAAATTCCAAATTTAATATTTAAAGTTTCAAAATTTAAATTTAAAATTTAAAATACCAATATTTTAAAATTTAAATTTTAAATTAATATATTAAAATTGACATGGGAAATTTAAATTCAAATTTTAAATTTTAAATTGAAAATTTAAATTAAGATTTAAATTTTAAATTTTTAATTTTTAAATTCAAAATTAATTTTAAATTAAATTATAAAATTTTAATTTTTTTTTTCTAATTGAAATTTTATATTTAAATTTTTAAATTTCAAATTTTTATTTTTAAATTTTATATTTGAATATTTAAATTGCAAAACTTTCTTATTTAGGTAATAACTTTCGTTGGTTTGTAAAAGTTTTATTTGAAGTTACTTTTTTTTATAACTTATGCCTATATCATATTAAATTGAAATACATATTTTCTAAAATAAAATTTAAAAATTTTAGATTTCAAATCAAAAATTGTAAATGTCATAATTTAAAATTTTGTATTCTTAATTTTGAATATCAAATAAAATATAAAATTTTAAATTTTAAATTTTAAAATTTAAAATTTAAAATTTAAGAAAAAACTAAATTTTGAAAAATTAATATTTAAATTTTAAAATTCGGAAGTTTAAATTTAATAGTTTAAATTTTTAGATTTTTAAATATACAAATTTCTAAAACCTCAAAAAAAAAAAGAAAAAAAAAAAGACTAAGCTCAGCACGTACCGTACAAATTAAAGGGCTTTTTTTTCCCAAATCCAAAGGATACAATAGAACCTGTATTTAAATATATCTAGACATATATTATTTAACCGTTTTGGTTAGGCTTCTTAAAAGGTTACTGTCACTAAACACTATCCAATAAAACATGGTCATATATTAGTAAAAAAAAGTTAGATGCAGGTGGTGTAACGTAAATCAAATTTAAAATATATATCTAAAATAAATTTTTATAGTATAATAAATTATTTAAATATTTTTTATTATATATATTATATCATATTTTATCCAGAATATTAGTATGCACTAAGTATAAAATATAAAAATTACGAACAAACAATTTCATCCATGAAAAGAGAAACCGAAAAAGTATAAAATATAAAAATTACTCCAAGCCAAATTTGAAGGCTTAAAGAAAAAGAAATATCAAATAAAGAAAGAATAAATACATTTTCGGGATCAAACAGATGAACACAGAACCCACGAACAACACATAAACTCGTAAATCAACAGAAATTCACATTTGCACACTACGTCTTCCGTCATAAAATTTGAGGGCATGAAAAATATGAGTCCGCAATAGATCGATGTTGATGCCATAATTAGGGGAGGGGAAGAGAGGAAAAAAAAAAAAATAGTGACCAGTTCAAGATAAATGAAGAGATGAGGGAGATGATCACACCAAGAATGGGTGGTGTACTCGTAGAGCTTTCCCCTAGTGGAGAAAACGATGAGGGCGATCTCGGCGTCGCATAGCACCGAGATCTCGTACGCCTTCTTCACCAATCCATTCCCCCTCCCCCTCCCCCTCCCCCTCCCCATCCCCATATATCCCGATCTTCAATAAAACCCTAACCCTAACCCTATTGAACCAGAGAGAGAGAGAGACCCTAACCCTAACCCTATTGAACCAGAGAGAGAGAGAGAGCGTGCTAGGGTTTAGTGGTGGTGGTAGAGAAAGGAGATTGGAGTTGAAAGGGATGGGTGTGGTTTTGAAAGGGGTGGAGATGAGATCGGGAGAAGGAGGTGGTATTATGGAAACCGAAGGGGTTTTGGGGTGTTGTGCTGTCGAGTTGTGATTGGTGGGAATGGACTCTGCCTAGTGCCTCTAGGCATGCTATGCTAATATAATTAAGGGGCAATTTCCTACGTATCCCTAAAAATTTCTCTGTTTTCAGATTTACCCCTCTTAGAAGGCTAATATTAAAACTACCCTTCTTACGTTCCAACTTCTTTCCAAAATACCCCTGAAGTTAAACTCTGTTAGTTTACCGTTTGAAACTGCCGTTATCTGTGTGTAATTACTATTTTGCCCTTTCAAATATACCCTAAACCCTAAATCCTAAAACCCTAAACCCCTAAACCCTAAACCCTAAATCCTAAAACCCTAAACCCTAAATCCTAAAACCCTAAAAAATCCTAAACCCTAAACCCTAAAACCCTAAACCGTAAACCCTAGAACCCTAAAAAATCCTAAATCCTAAACCCTAAAACCCTAAAACCTAAACCCTAAAACCCTAAAAAATCCTAAACCCTAAACCCTAAACCCTAAACCGGGGCAAAATAGGTATATCTGATAGTTTTCAACTCCGATTATTATTTAACTCTAGTTTAACCCTAGTTAACTTAACAAAGAAAAACGGTAGGGGTATTTGTAATAACGGTGGAACGTATGAAGGGTATATTGGAAAGAAAAAAATAAGAGGGGTAAATCAGATATTTCTTCATATTTCAGGGGTACACAGGCAATTATCCCTATAATTAATATAGCTCTCTCTGTCTCGCTTCATACGGACAAGTGGACAACTAAGACTCGAAGCGCTCACGCTCTCTCTCTCACCCACCCTCTACTTATAATAATAACAATAATAATATTAATTAAATAGAATGATTTAAAATAATTCTATCAAATCAGTAATTATTTAAATTTAAATAATAAATTTAAAATTAAAATTAAATTTTATATTTGATTCATAAATTAAATATAAATTCAAAGTTTAATTTAAATTTTGAAATAAATTTAAATTTTAAAATTTTTGGTATACATTATTAAAAATATTTTCATGTTATGTAACATATGTAAAAAATATTTATGGTATAACTAAATATAAAATATACTTTAAAACAAATCAAATTTATAAAAAATAATAATTTAAAAATAGATTCATGCTATGTAAAACTATTTAAAAAATTAAATTTAAAATCTATATTCAAATTTTATTTTTAATTAAAATTTTAATTTTAATTCAATTTAATTTGCAAATGCAATATTCTGATAAATATGATGTAGACTATTTTAAATTAAGATATGATATATATATATATATATATATATATATATATATATATATATATATATATATATATATATAGAGTAGAGTTTGTATACTTTCAAAAACACAAACCCAACCATACTCGTGATTTTTTTATTATTAAATTTGTATTAAATTTTGTGCTATTAGTTTAAAATTCACGAGCATAGTTGGCTTGTGCTTTTAAAGTATATAAACTCTACTCGATATATATATTTTTCAATAAAATTTAACAGATGAGTTTATTATTTTGTAAAAAATTAATTTTTTTATGATTTTTTGAATAAATATGATTCATATATGTATTTTTTTTTTTTTTGTTGATTTCAAATAACCATTAATTAACGAAATTATCGTACTAGGTAGAAAATAAAATTATCGTGAGTGTAGTGACCCCCGCTGACCCGCACATGGCCTAATTTGTCACAAAATATTTTTTTTTCTAAAAATTGGCATAAAAAATATTGAGGTAATGATAACGGGGAGGTGACTGTACTGTGTGACGCGGAGGGGTATAATAGATTTGAAAACGGCCCATCTCTACCCGATCCGGCCTATCATGAAGAAATGAGCCGGAATGAGGCTACAAATTTATTATAAAATTTGAGCAGGTCCCAACCGGCCCAGCCTATTCCGAACAAACGGAAGAAATAGGCCTAAAGATTTAGGCCCAGCCTGTTCGCCGAGGCCAGACCCAGCCTAGCCCGATCCTTATTTGACGAGTATGGTCACTACCAGTGCGCCAGTGCGCTCACCCGACGAAACTTGTCCCGCACGAAAATATTTTTTTGGTGGATTGTTTGCTAAATGAATTTAAAGTCACGATTACCAAAAGGTGGCGATACCATGCAAGTTAAAGAGCGAATCTGCCTCACTCCGTCATTCCAAATAAAATTTAAATAAATTATAAATATAAATAAATAAATAAAAATTAGTTTCGAATATAAAGTTATTTAAAAATAGACCTATCAAATCAGCAATTATTTAAATTATAGTTAAATTTAAATATAAATTCAATTTTAAATTTAAATTTTGGAATCAATTCAAAATTTAAAATTTTGGGTGTATAAGGAAATTTCAACTCTAAATTTCAGATAAAATAAAAATTTTAAATCAAATAGAATTAAAATTAAATATATATTTAAAATTAAAATGAAAATTGATTATTGGTTGTGGTAAAAATAAAATTAATATAACAACTAAAAACTAATAGATAGAATTAAGGTAGTCTTTAAATATTCACCTAGAAAGAAAAAAATATTGAATGATATAAAAATTTACGAAATTAATCTTATATAATTTAAATTTAAATTATATAATCTTATATTAAAGTCATGCATTAAAATTTTTAATATTGTATTATTAAAATTCAAATTTCTGAATTTTATATACAAAAAGTAGAGTTTATACCTGAACTTTACGAAGCCAAAATAAACTACATAAATTTTGTAATTGTTTCAATCAACAACATATTTTGAGCTCTCTTAACTTTTTTCTCAAAAATTTTGAAGCACATGAAATCCAAATGATCCGAATAACCCTAGAATTGTCCAAACATTCAAAAGAAAATGGCATTTTAATCAGTTGGTCCCCGATTGTTTTGGAAAGTCAATATTACTCAGGGCTTGGTAGTTGTTGATTGAAAAAATTACAAAATTGATGTGGTTTTTCTGATTTTTTGAAGTTCAGGTTGCTATCTGCAATTGAGAAAACGTTGAAGGGTCTTGCATATTTTTTCCTTGAAATATATACACAGATATAAATTTGGCTACGTA
Source organism: Tillandsia fasciculata (assembly GCA_029168755.2). Classification (NCBI taxonomy): domain Eukaryota; kingdom Viridiplantae; phylum Streptophyta; class Magnoliopsida; order Poales; family Bromeliaceae; genus Tillandsia; species Tillandsia fasciculata. Next base: position 26,916,564 of record CM054936.1, on the reverse strand, counting down.
CCTTCTCTTCTGGTGGAAGAACAAGTTTATTTCTTCCACCAGAAAGCTCATTAAACTGGACCGAGGAAGAACCACGATTAGAAGATTGATCCCTGTCAGATAGCAAGTCCTGCCCACCAAAATTATCAGTGTTTTATTAATTCTAAGCAATAATCAATGATAATAACAAATACAATATACTGAAAAATATAGTATCAATAACTTAGGCATGCACATACAGGCATAGGGATTGATTGAGAGGTGCTACTAATGACATCTGAAGAAGCAGAAACAAATTCTCCATTACCAAATATGGGGTCACTATAGCTGCAAGTAAATAACTTTTATCAGAGTTGTCAAATCATTAAAGTGTAGATATTTAAAAGTTCAACAAGAAAATTATAGATATTTACCTAAATATGCGGTCAAGATCATCGAAATCTCCAATATTACCCCAATCACAATCTAGCACAATCTAGAATATTGGCACTCTCCTTGTTTGTAGAGATTATCACCTGCAAGGCAACTTCTCATCAGATATTAACAATTAAATGACCACAATACAAACACTTGTTTGAAGAGATTATGACCTGCACCGGATGTGCCAAGTCAGCCGATTATCCGCTATCGCATCATACACTTCAGTGCTCCACCACCCAAGTAAGTTGTCAGTTTTTTTTTAAATTCAGAAATTCTACAGTTTTGGATGATGGGTGGTTGGAAGTATGAGCATGTCTATAATTGACTTCGCCTCTTCGCCATAAGCACACACACACACTAAGCACACCCATGCACGCAAAGCGAACACGAACAACGAAACTATACGCACACAAATGAAGTCCCTGCACAATTGCACACACACGAACAAAAAAAAAAACACTGCTCGCCCATATACACAAATGAAGTAAAGGAGAAAACAAGACTAAACAAAACACCAAAGGTGGGATTATGCTGTACGTGTCGTCCTAGCTGCTAAACGCGGTGTCAACCAATAACATGCCCGACCATAGGAAGGCCTTTAGGGAGCGATTCCAATCATATTGTGCTAGCAGATAGATGTATCCACGACTGCTGATGCATTTACATTTTGGTTGCCCACACTAACAGTCAACATTTTTTATCTAGTTTAATATCTTAGCGACCTACAATCTCATCACTATCGTGCTGTAGCACAACTGATAAACCAACTAGATAGGTAGAAAAGGATTATTGCAAGAAAGGTACCTGAGGTTTAAGGGATGAAAATCGTAAGTCCATAGGGACGAAGAGTGTTGTGAGGAACTCGACCATGTTTGTTGTTTCTCGATCCTACTTTGTGTTGCTTCCTTCCGCTTCTCCATTACCTGTCGTCATCACCCTACTTCAAGTTAGCCATCCCTCACGAATTCACAATACAGACAACGATCTGAGAACACACTTCACGACTGCATTTACTTATTAATCGCAGCTAAGCATACGATATAGTTTACTCAAAAACAACCTGAGTCTGATCAAATTACTCACGAAAGAGCATGTCTGATCAGCGGAATAGTCATTGAACTTTATGCAACATAACTGCAAAACTTTTTTGGAGGCAATTAGCCAGAACATATGTCACGCCCCGAGTTCAAAAACCAGTGTAAAATTTTTTTTTTTTTTTTTTTAAATCAGAGTTGCAAAACAGCCAGGGCAATGACAGACCGCCACATATATAGAAGAGTCTCAATCCCCTATGGACTTGAGCCTTTTCTATATATGCACGGCTAGCTTGGCAACAACATCAGAGTACTAACTACGTACTAACAATATTACAAATTAACTTTTACAATAGCTTTACAAATTACAACTCTTTTTTCCAAATTACAAAATCTTTCAACTTTAAACTCTTTAACTAAGTACACGGCTGTCCAGGGTCGAACATCTATCTCGATACCTTGCCAACTCGTCCCGACATCCCAACACCCGCTCGACCTGAAAAACAGTCACCCGAGGGTGTGAGACACACCGGAGTGTATCCCAGTGGGCACGACGAGCCGAGAAATAGCAGATCGTACCTACTGGTATACAATGCTAGAGGATAGTAATAAATCAGGGGTTAGGGTAAAGCAGATATACAACTGGTGCTGTAAAGGAAACAAACTTATAATCTAGGTACAAGTATAGGAGATAATTTTAGCAAAATTAAAGCAGGATATAAGCAGGTTACACTTAGAGCAGGGTAACATAACTGAGAACTATAATGAAGGCATCAAGGAATTAGGTCAATTAGCATGATAACAATGAAACTATAATCAAGACATCAAGGAAGCATGATAAAGCAACTTAACAACACATGCATCAAATAAATGAAAACACAAAGACCCAATTACCAGTCACCATATTGGTTCCACAAAACCCTCAGGCGAATTTGCCCATCTGGCACTCTCTGGTTGACATTCCCCCCACAAGGGGTCACGGGTTGCTACTGCTAACCACTTTACCGGTAAAGAACAATGTCCACGGGGAGCGACCCCGGCAATGTTCGTGACGTACAACAGTGCGGGCGATCAAATGCAAATGCTCAAACTGGCGGTCCACTGACCGGGTAATCGGCTACAAGCCGGGAAATCCCCACTGGGATGCAAGTACAACTCAACTGAATCTCAACTCTCATGCAGGAACACTCAGCAACAAAACAGTAAATCTCAGCTCATATGCAAGATCAAGGCAAATCTCTCTCAACAGAAGCTCACAGATAAACTCAACTCTACCACACCAACCAACCAAATGATACAAAACTTAAACACATATTTTTAAGAAAACTGTTTTGAAAAGTCCAAACCTCGAAGAGCATTGCCCTCGTCCTATCAAACAAGAACAGACTTAGGCGACACTACGAAGCTTGGGTTTTAGGTCCAAACCTCGCAGAGCAGTGCCTTTGTCCTATCAAACAAGAACAGACTCCGGCGACCCTACGAAGCTGGGTAAAACCTCAGTCAAATAAATCTATGTGCTCAGAGATGTATCATTTGATCAGCAGAATAAACAGGCTCACTAATCAACCATGGAAATGTCCAAGTAAAAGTATAAAGGCTAGAGGCACTATGAATAATCATGTAAGGCAGAATAGAACTGATAACAGGCATAGCTCAACACCAATCAGACAGACTAACCCCTTATGCAACTAAACACATGTTTTTAAGAAAACCTTTGAAAACAGTAGGTTTTTGGGTCCCAACCCTCGTAGAGCGTCGCCCTTGTCCTATCAAACAAGAACAGACTCAGGCTACCCTACAAGGCTTGGTAAAAATATTTATTTTAAAAGATCATGTATTTAGCAACATAACGGGCGAACAACAAGGAAGCAGGTATAAAGCAGGCATAAGGTAGCAAATCACTGAATCAATGGAAAGGCAGGCTCAAGCATTAATAGACTGATATAATAATCAAGCATAGGAGTGCAACTACGAAATGGCCAATCAGTCAGAGCAACTAACAGTAATATATATTGCACCCAAAGGCAGACAGGCTCAAAATAAACTAAGTTACCAAGAACAGGAGTCCAACCAGTATCGCACCCCAGAGGGCCGAACTGATAAAACCCGGACCGAAGATAACCCACCTGTCAATGCGCAGGCAATTAATCTGTAATCCAATATGTGCTCGAATCCAGATGCAAACTGAGCCAACCTGGATCAAAAATGTAAATCAGGGATCGACTTAGTCCCCCTAACGCTAACTAAACCTAGATCAAATTATAACCCTCTTAGTTATTTTTAATTGTAACCCGGATACCGTAAAATCGACGATTTTGCCGATTCTCGGACTGTTATCCGATTTCCACTCAACGAAAGCCGATGGATTCCCAACGAAAGGCTTAGGAATCATTTAAACATTTTACTTACGAGTACACATTGTCTATTTTGCATTAAAACCCCTAAAGTTTCCAAAAATTACATTTTAGTGCCTTTTGAGCACTGTTTTCGCTCGTTCTTTCAACTGAAAAATAATTTTGACGAACCGTCACTTCCAGCAGGTGACATTTATCATGCTGAACACCGTGCTCACCAATTTACAGCAGCACGGTGCCCGAGGAAAACTTTGGGCCATAAAAACCCTCTCTAACATAGCCCAAAATGAATTTTTGTTTCTCCGAGACTTCAAACACTGTTTCTAACACGAGCATCGCGTTCAGTGACCCCAAAATAGCCAGGAATGCACTATCGCGGCTTCGCTAACAGCCTAGAATAAGGTTTTGTTCCAACATTATTGTTTTATGTTGATTCTACTATATCTTTTAATTTAAGCTTCAAACCAGCAAACTTTGTATATGAAAAGGTCTTTAAATATTGCAAGGATCACAGGGCTCACCCTAATTGCAGCCCAGATCTGCTGGATCAAGAAGATCCTTCATCTTGCAAACATACAAGTTCATCTTGCTCCAACTTTTATTCCACACAGAATCCTTTTGATCTGAGGTGAGCATCAAGCTCAGGGGATCATTGGAAGCAAGTTTCATATTTACAGTTTTATCAAATTCCATTTCTAAGTTCATTGAGGCATTTAATCAAACACTTGGCATGCATCTTTCATATACACATAACATAACCAAAATTAAAGCTTGGTTCTCAGCAATTACTGGACCAAATCCAGAATTTCTTGAAGCAAAGTGCTCTACTGAGTTCAGGGATCTTTTCTCATCAAGTTGAAACATGCCAAAAACCCCAGATTGGGCTCGGGCTCGAGGAGGAAGATGACCCCTTTTCTTGAAATTCGTGATCATTCATCAGGAGGTTCTGGGATCAAACTAAAAGCACCATCAGGTGCTATTTACCTCACTGAGACTTCCCATGCATGTGGCTGGCCCCGGGGTGCGGCGGCGGCGGCTGGGGAGTGAGCTCGGTTTCGAGCTCCTCCACCTCTAATGGCGGAATTCAACCGAGCCATTCTGGATCCCTCCAACTTGGATGGAAAACTTCCATGAGGTCATACGAAGCTTCCCATCCCACTCACCCCGGCCGGAAGTGGCCGGAGCGCCGGCGACCACGACTTTGCTCCATTTCGGGTTAAGCTTGGCCGCGCCACCCTTGGCTTGCATGGGGGCCATGCACATGCATGGTTGGGACCCTTTTGGTCCCAAAAATGCTTCTGGACACATGGCCGGCGGCGGGGAAGCGCACCGGCGCCGGAGCAAGGAGCTCGGCCAACCCCTTTAAGAAAACCGATTTCTAGGGCATTAAATTTCTTTTAAACTACTCCACCAACTCCAACCAAACTTTGCAGATTTAATATACCTATCCTACAGTCCTGGAATACCAATTTTGGTGCGGTTATTTCAAGCGGTTGCCGAGTTCTTCCAAGGTGGAGCTAGCACTAGGGTTCCGGCCAACCTTGCTCCCGTCGGCCATGCAGCGTGCATGGGAGGCTCGGGCCTTGCAGGGAGAATCCTAAGAGCCAAATTAGGCTTCTGCTATGGGTCTAGGGTGCAGTCAACCATTGGCTTGGAGTCCTTACCTTAGCCGGAGTTGTGGAAGAGAGGAAGAAGCCGGTTCTTGGTTCCTCCACCGCGCGCAACCTTGGCTAGCTTCAGGAACACTCCACAGGCACCAGAGAATCCTCCAAGTTTTTCAGATCCAAGCTTAAGCAAAATTGGTCCCAACCTTTCTCCTCCCCTCTCTTTCTCGGACTACTCTCTCTCTCTCTAATGTGTTTGCTCTTTTGGCTTCTCTCCACTTGGGCTCGGTTTTGAAGACAGCAGGGAACCAAAGGACACCCGAGTGGAGCAGTTTCAAGAAGTCTAAGAGGCACTTGGAGTTTAATACAAGATTCTTTAACCCAAAACCCTCAAACTCCATTCACACCTAAACCTAATGCTCCGAGATCCTCTTAATAGGTGCAAAATGCACCAAACCCCTTATGGTTACAAGCCCTAGCACTTAGGCACATAAAATATTACCCTTTTATTACAATTTAGTCCATTTAGAGCACTTTTCACGCATTTCGAGACAATCCGGTCGCCGTTTCGCGAAACGAACTTTGCCACGACGTCCGGCTCGTCGAGACCTGTCAGGTAGCGTACTTGTTTGGTTCATTCGACGCTCGGATTAAAAGTCATTCCATAAAGTTTGTCTCAATATAGCGCGTGGCACGCACTTCGATGCATCCGGGTCGCCAAACGCGAAATCCGTCAGTGCCATTGCGCTCAGAACGTCAAAAATAGCTAGGATCCATTACTCATACTCCTAGGTTATGTTTTAAAACAGTGGATCGGCCGTTAGTGCTCACGAGGGATTAAAATTAGAGGGTTACTATTCACTTTAAGTCGCGGGGCCCACTTTTTGATTTCTGATTTCTGGAAGATCCGACCGTCGGATCGAAAACATATGAATATGAAACTTCTATGGGTCGACGAGACGATCGCAATGGTGATCTCGGATTTTCCAGATCAGACCCCGATCAAAAGTCGATATTTCTGGGCCCACTATTGACCCACTATCTCTCCACTTTTGCCAGAATTAATAATTTAACACTTTTTAAAAGCAAACAGAGGTTTTATAATTCTGTATCACTACATCACCCACAACTTCTAAGAAGTTTCGTCCTCGAAACTTAACAACTAAACTTCTAGTAGGTCTCTAATAGATTCACGATAGTGACAACTAGTCACAAGACATCAATAATTTCCAAAGCTACTAAGTTAGACCCAATTTGAATATTCCCCATCACAGGGCAGAGTATTTCTCAGTTCTTTCGAAAGTACGTTGTCGGCCGCCCAACGTGCTTACCAAAAGAAAAGCGAAATACCATAGATCTGTCTCCAACGACTGGTTGGGGACACAACTTACACCTGAAGGTACATCACATACCTTCCCATACAGTCTCTATGCCGTTAATATCACCTCTAGTAAAGGTCACTATACTCCCGAGGTCATGAATGCTAACTCACGAGAAATTGGAATCATACTTCAGTGTTTACTAATTACAACACGGTGGTCTATCTTTTAGTCTCTGATACCTGTAACTGATCTGAGCCTTTTGGCCCTACTGAAACTTCAAGCCCACGGTCGAAACCATGACCGCGGCTAATCCTGAAATGTGAACACGAAACACTTCTAAGTTCCCAACTTACTGTACCAAAACCCAGCGCTCTCTCGTGACACAGGTCATCCTAGGGTTCGTTCCTAGCCAAACCTAGACATCACGTTTCCTATTGCTCTGATACCATCTAATCTGTCACGCCCCGAGTTCAAAAACCAGTGTAAAATTTTTTTTTTTTTTTAAATCAGAGTTGCAAAACAGCCAGGGCAATGACAGACCGCCACATATATAGAAGAGTCTCAATCCCCTATGGACTTGAGCCTTTTCTATATATGCACGGCTAGCTTGGCAACAACATCAGAGTACTAACTACGTACTAACAATATTACAAATTAACTTTTACAATAGCTTTACAAATTACAACTCTTTTTTCCAAATTACAAAATCTTTCAACTTTAAACTCTTTAACTAAGTACACGGCTGTCCAGGGTCGAACATCTATCTCGATACCTTGCCAACTCGTCCCGACATCCCAACACCCGCTCGACCTGAAAAACAGTCACCCGAGGGTGTGAGACACACCGGAGTGTATCCCAGTGGGCACGACGAGCCGAGAAATAGCAGATCGTACCTACTGGTATACAATGCTAGAGGATAGTAATAAATCAGGGGTTAGGGTAAAGCAGATATATAACTGGTGCTGTAAAGGAAACAAACTTATAATCTAGATACAAGTATAGGAGATAATTTTAGCAAAATTAACGCAGGATATAAGCAGGTTACACTTAGAGCAGGGTAACATAACTGAGAACTATAATCAAGGCATCAAGGAATTAGGTCAATTAGCATGATAACAATGAAACTATAATCAAGACATCAAGGAAGCATGATAAAGCAACTTAACAACACATGCATCAAATAAATGAAAACACAAAGACCCAATTACCAGTCACCATATTGGTTCCACAAAACCCTCAGGCGAATTTGCCCATCTGGCACTCTCTGGTTGACATTCCCCCCACAAGGGGTCACGGGTTGCTACTGCTAACCACTTTACCGGTAAAGAACAATGTCCACGGGGAGCGACCCCGGCAATGTTCGTGACGTACAACAGTGCGGGCGATCAAATGCAAATGCTCAAACTGGCGGTCCACTGACCGGGTAATCGGCTACAAGCCGGGAAATCCCCACTGGGATGCAAGTACAACTCAACTGAATCTCAACTCTCATGCAGGAACACTCAGCAACAAAACAGTAAATCTCAGCTCATATGCAAGATCAAGGCAAATCTCTCTCAACAGAAGCTCACAGATAAACTCAACTCTACCACACCAACCAACCAAATGATACAAAACTTAAACACATATTTTTAAGAAAACTGTTTTGAAAAGTCCAAACCTCGAAGAGCATTGCCCTCGTCCTATCAAACAAGAACAGACTTAGGCGACACTACGAAGCTTGGGTTTTAGGTCCAAACCTCGCAGAGCAGTGCCTTTGTCCTATCAAACAAGAACAGACTCCGGCGACCCTACGAAGCTGGGTAAAACCTCAGTCAAATAAATCTATGTGCTCAGAGATGTATCATTTGATCAGCAGAATAAACAGGCTCACTAATCAACCATGGAAATGTCCAAGTAAAAGTATAAAGGCTAGAGGCACTATGAATAATCATGTAAGGCAGAATAGAACTGATAACAGGCATAGCTCAACACCAATCAGACAGACTAACCCCTTATGCAACTAAACACATGTTTTTAAGAAAACCTTTGAAAACAGTAGGTTTTTGGGTCCCAACCCTCGTAGAGCGTCGCCCTTGTCCTATCAAACAAGAACAGACTCAGGCTACCCTACAAGGCTTGGTAAAAATATTTATTTTAAAAGATCATGTATTTAGCAACATAACGGGCGAACAACAAGGAAGCAGGTATAAAGCAGGCATAAGGTAGCAAATCACTGAATCAATGGAAAGGCAGGCTCAAGCATTAATAGACTGATATAATAATCAAGCATAGGAGTGCAACTACGAAATGGCCAATCAGTCAGAGCAACTAACAGTAATATATATTGCACCCAAAGGCAGACAGGCTCAAAATAAACTAAGTTACCAAGAACAGGAGTCCAACCAGTATCGCACCCCAGAGGGCCGAACTGATAAAACCCGGACCGAAGATAACCCACCTGTCAATGCGCAGGCAATTAATCTGTAATCCAATATGTGCTCGAATCCAGATGCAAACTGAGCCAACCTGGATCAAAAATGTAAATCAGGGATCGACTTAGTCCCCCTAACGCTAACTAAACCTAGATCAAATTATAACCCTCTTAGTTATTTTTAATTGTAACCCGGATACCGTAAAATCGACGATTTTGCCGATTCTCGGACTGTTATCCGATTTCCACTCAACGAAAGCCGATGGATTCCCAACGAAAGGCTTAGGAATCATTTAAACATTTTACTTACGAGTACACATTGTCTATTTTGCATTAAAACCCCTAAAGTTTCCAAAAATTACATTTTAGTGCCTTTTGAGCACTGTTTTCGCTCGTTCTTTCAACTGAAAAATAATTTTGACGAACCGTCACTTCCAGCAGGTGACATTTATCATGCTGAACACCGTGCTCACCAATTTACAGCAGCACGGTGCCCGAGGAAAACTTTGGGCCATAAAAACCCTCTCTAACATAGCCCAAAATGAATTTTTGTTTCTCCGAGACTTCAAACACTGTTTCTAACACGAGCATCGCGTTCAGTGACCCCAAAATAGCCAGGAATGCACTATCGCGGCTTCGCTAACAGCCTAGAATAAGGTTTTGTTCCAACATTATTATTTTATGTTGATTCTACTATATCTTTTAATTTAAGCTTCAAACCAGCAAACTTTGTATATGAAAAGGTCTTTAAATATTGCAAGGATCACAGGGCTCACCCTAATTGCAGCCCAGATCTGCTGGATCAAGAAGATCCTTCATCTTGCAAACATACAAGTTCATCTTGCTCCAACTTTTATTCCACACAGAATCCTTTTGATCTGAGGTGAGCATCAAGCTCAGGGGATCATTGGAAGCAAGTTTCATATTTACAGTTTTATCAAATTCCATTTCTAAGTTCATTGAGGCATTTAATCAAACACTTGGCATGCATCTTTCATATACACATAACATAACCAAAATTAAAGCTTGGTTCTCAGCAATTACTGGACCAAATCCAGAATTTCTTGAAGCAAAGTGCTCTACTGAGTTCAGGGATCTTTTCTCATCAAGTTGAAACATGCCAAAAACCGCAGATTGGGCTCGGGCTCGAGGAGGAAGATGACCCCTTTTCTTGAAATTCGTGATCATTCATCAGGAGGTTCTGGGATCAAACTAAAAGCACCATCAGGTGCTATTTACCTCACTGAGACTTCCCATGCATGTGGCTGGCCCCGGGGTGCGGCGGCGGCGGCTGGGGAGTGAGCTCGGTTTCGAGCTCCTCCACCTCTAATGGCGGAATTCAACCGAGCCATTCTGGATCCCTCCAACTTGGATGGAAAACTTCCATGAGGTCATACGAAGCTTCCCATCCCACTCACCCCGGCCGGAAGTGGCCGGAGCGCCGGCGACCACGACTTTGCTCCATTTCGGGTTAAGCTTGGCCGCGCCACCCTTGGCTTGCATGGGGGCCATGCACATGCATGGTTGGGACCCTTTTGGTCCCAAAAATGCTTCTGGACACATGGCCGGCGGCGGGGAAGCGCACCGGCGCCGGAGCAAGGAGCTCGGCCAACCCCTTTAAGAAAACCGATTTCTAGGGCATTAAATTTCTTTTAAACTACTCCACCAACTCCAACCAAACTTTGCAGATTTAATATACCTATCCTACAGTCCTGGAATACCAATTTTGGTGCGGTTATTTCAAGCGGTTGCCGAGTTCTTCCAAGGTGGAGCTAGCACTAGGGTTCCGGCCAACCTTGCTCCCGTCGGCCATGCAGCGTGCATGGGAGGCTCGGGCCTTGCAGGGAGAATCCTAAGAGCCAAATTAGGCTTCTGCTATGGGTCTAGGGTGCAGTCAACCATTGGCTTGGAGTCCTTACCTTAGCCGGAGTTGTGGAAGAGAGGAAGAAGCCGGTTCTTGGTTCCTCCACCGCGCGCAACCTTGGCTAGCTTCAGGAACACTCCACAGGCACCAGAGAATCCTCCAAGTTTTTCAGATCCAAGCTTAAGCAAAATTGGTCCCAACCTTTCTCCTCCCCTCTCTTTCTCGGACTACTCTCTCTCTCTCTAATGTGTTTGCTCTTTTGGCTTCTCTCCACTTGGGCTCGGTTTTGAAGACAGCAGGGAACCAAAGGACACCCGAGTGGAGCAGTTTCAAGAAGTCTAAGAGGCACTTGGAGTTTAATACAAGATTCTTTAACCCAAAACCCTCAAACTCCATTCACACCTAAACCTAATGCTCCGAGATCCTCTTAATAGGTGCAAAATGCACCAAACCCCTTATGGTTACAAGCCCTAGCACTTAGGCACATAAAATATTACCCTTTTATTACAATTTAGTCCATTTAGAGCACTTTTCACGCATTTCGAGACAATCCGGTCGCCGTTTCGCGAAACGAACTTTGCCACGACGTCCGGCTCGTCGAGACCTGTCAGGTAGCGTACTTGTTTGGTTCATTCGACGCTCGGATTAAAAGTCATTCCATAAAGTTTGTCTCAATATAGCGCGTGGCACGCACTTCGATGCATCCGGGTCGCCAAACGCGAAATCCGTCAGTGCCATTGCGCTCAGAACGTCAAAAATAGCTAGGATCCATTACTCATACTCCTAGGTTATGTTTTAAAACAGTGGATCGGCCGTTAGTGCTCACGAGGGATTAAAATTAGAGGGTTACTATTCACTTTAAGTCGCGGGGCCCACTTTTTGATTTCTGATTTCTGGAAGATCCGACCGTCGGATCGAAAACATATGAATATGAAACTTCTATGGGTCGACGAGACGATCGCAATGGTGATCTCGGATTTTCCAGATCAGACCCCGATCAAAAGTCGATATTTCTGGGCCCACTATTGACCCACTATCTCTCCACTTTTGCCAGAATTAATAATTTAACACTTTTTAAAAGCAAACAGAGGTTTTATAATTCTGTATCACTACAACATATGTCTTCTACCCTATAGGTTTTTTCCCAGGAAGGAAGAATACTACCGTATTACAATAGCACCTTTCAGGTGAATAACATACAGACCTTGCTTGTATCTCTAGCCCGCACTGTCAATTTTATTTTATTTTTGCAAAAAGACTTCACAATCTAAAGTTATTGTTAAAGGACTGACATGATGATCAACTTCTAAGAAATTTGAGTTACATTTGAAACTATTTACTATATACAAACCAAAGAAGCAGACTGCCAGAAATCTTTTATCCTTCCATAAATTGTGAAGATGGATAAGGTGGATTTAAAAGCATACATTGTCTACACTATTAGAATTTTAATACAAAATTCATGAAAACCTGATACTCCTTGTGTGGAAAACTCGGTAAAATTGTGTTTTTGACTATAAATCTGTCCATTTTTTATAGTCTCAATATATCAGCAAAAGAGCTATAAATCAAATTATTTCTGATTAATAGGTAGTCGAATTTTTCAGGTCATGATGGATTGTGGTGATCTTGAAGTACAACAGTTCATTGACAGTATGAGTGATGAACTTTATGTGGAAGAATTGAAGCAAAGTGTTGTCTCTCTTAAATGTACCTTTCTTGATCTTAGAAGCTTCATGGAACTATCCAATTGTTGCTCGAGTTGTTGTACTTCTTTGAATTTCAATGAGTTGGGCTCTTCTCCCATAAGATGCCTAACCTTTGACTTTTCTGTATGGCATCAATATTTACTTTCTGTTTGTTGTACTTGAGGCACCAGTTACCCTGTAGAGATAAAATATTTGTCATCTCTCAGTACACACATAGATAAAATATTTGTCATCTCTCAGTACACACATAGCATGATTCACTTATGAATAAAAATTAGGTGACTAAACAAGTGATTAAAATATTATGCTAAAGAGAATAAACTTGGGCTTAACATAGGACAAACCACATACGGTTACCTAATTTGTAAAATACCCTCTAAATTTTGAATTGGAACATGTGTTTTGATTTGTGGATCACTTAGCAAATTGGAATTGCAGAAAAGATGATCCATGCAATCCTCTTAACTCTATATTGGAATCATATTGAGAAGCATATCCACAAATATCAGTATACACATACATATATACTAGTATATATATGTATGTACATAATTGTGTATGTATCTAATATTTTCATTTATTTACATTTTGCATTTCAAGTGAATGGTTTCTATTCATATAAATCATGCCAATAAAAAGACTACCCCCATCATACTATGTTTTAGAGCAAGTAGCGTTTAGCGATCCCATCCCTATAATGTAAACCATATCGAACTGAATACAGATTTCATAAGACCAATGAATATTGCAAAAAAGGCCCATTCTGTGGTGACTCATACATACTTGGCTATCAAAAGTACCTGCAACTTAATATCAGCTGAGATGAGCACCTTTTCAGCATAGGTGTAAGGCTCGTAACGTTCAAGGATGTTTTCGACGCTGTGAAAGAAAAAAAAAAAGACCATGAGATTTGGCAGTTAGAGAAGCACTACTTAAGAGAAACAAGAAAGTAAACTATCAACTTTAACAATCAGCATCATTTGTAGTACTTATTTTTCTTCTGTCAAACAAGCACCATAATAGAGTAAATACAAGACAGCATAATGACCTAAACAATTAGTTTGAGAAATGCACATCTTTGGGAAAATATGTTTGGAACAAAAAATGCTTCGAAGTTCTGCTTAAGAAAAAAAATAATAAAAAGAATTTTTCAATGTGTTGTTCCCTTGGTCAATATATAAAGAACAAACAAAATTGGAAGAACTTCCCATTGTTGCAACTTGCTTGAATGCTATTTTTATGCAATTTAGCAATCAATATGAACATGAATAATGCATGAAGAAGGCCTCAATATGATACAAACTTTTTCCGGCCATAAAAAGAATTTCTAGTGCTGATCAACCTTTTTAAATCTTTGACATGGCCCAAAGGTCTAAAACTACATTCCCACATTTTAAAATCTAATTAGTAAGTAGGAACTTTCTTAAAATGGTTAACTGAATTACTTTCCTCATTCTTTCCGCCACTTCGTGCATAGATGTGCTAATAAAAACTAGGAAGTTCTTGAAAAGAAACACAAGATTATGAGCAGAGTCAAAATATTTGCATGGGCATAAAACAAAGAAAAAAGGATGCGGCAGCTAGCTAGGGTAATGCTTTAATGTATTTCAAAATTTTCAAAGAGGAAAGCTGAAAAAGGAAAATAAAATAGTACATTAATTGACGGGTCACTCGGCAAGTCAAGGACCAGAATCACGAGAAGGGGGAGATCTGAGGGAGGCCCTTGATCATCAGTGGAAAAGACACACAGAATGAAAGCGTAGCTACAAGAATCAAGAAAATGAGATTACGAGGAACAGCGTAGGAACTGTAGAAATATATAGGCCTTCATACACTTCAGTGCCCCACCACGCCCAGTAAGTTGTCAGCTTTTTTTAAAATTTAGAAATTCTACAGTTTTGGATGATGGGTGCTTAGAAGTATGAGCATGTCTATATTTAACTTCGCCTCTTCGCCATAAGCACACATGCACACTAAGCACACTAAGCACACCCATGCACGTAAAGCAAACACGAACAACGAAACTATACGCACACAAATGAAGTCCCTGCACATTTGCACACACACGAACAAAAAAAAAAAACACTGCTCGCCCATATACACAAATGAAGTAAAGGAGAAAACAAGACTAAACAAAACACCAAAGGTGGGATCATGCTGTACATGTCGTCCTAGCTGCTAAACCCGGTGTCAACCAATAACATGCCTAACCATGGGGAGGCCTTTAGGGAGCGATTCCAATCATATTGTGCTAGCAGATAGATGTATCCACGACTGCTGATGCATTTACATTTTGGTTGCCCCCACTAACAGTCAATATTTTTTATCTAGTTTAATATCTTAGCGACCTACAATCTCATCACTATCGTGCTGTAGCACAACTGATAAACCAACTAGGTCGGTAGAAAAGGATTATTGCAAGAGAGGTACCTGAGGTTTAAGGGAGGAAGAGCGTAAGTCCATAGGGACGAAGAGTGTTGTGAGGAACTTGTGCATGTTTGTTGTTTCTCGATCCCACTCTGTCTTGCTTCCTTCAGCTTCTCCATTACCTGTCGTCATCCCCCTACTTGAAGGTAGTCATCCCTCACGAATTCACAATACAGACAACGATCTGAGAACACTTCACGACGGCATTTACTTATTAATCGCAGCTAAGCATAAGATATAGTTTACTCAAAAACAACCCTAGTCTGATCAAATTACTCACGAAAGAGCATGTCTGATCAGCGGAATAGTCATTGAACTTTATGCAACATAACTGCAAAAAAATTTTGGAGGCAATTAGCTAGAACATTATTCTTCTTCCCTATATGTTTTTTTCCCAGGAAAGAAGAACACTACCGAATTACAATAGCACCTTTCAGGTGAATAACATACAAACCTTTCTTGTATCTCTAGCCCGCACTGTCAATTTTATTTCATTTTTACAAAAAGACTTCACAATCTAAAGTTATTGTTAAAGGACTGACATGATGATCAACTTCTAAGAATTTTGAGTTACATTTGAAACTATTTACTATATACAAACCAAAGAAGCAGACTGCCGGAAGTCTTTTATCCTTTCATAAACTGTGAAGATGGATAAGGTGGATTTAAAAGCATACATTGTCTACACTATTAGAATTTTAAGACAAAATTCATGAAAACCTGATACTCCTTGTGTGGAAAACTTAGTAAGCTTGTGTTTTTGACTATAAATCTGTCAATTTTTTATAGTCTCAATATATCAACAAAAGAGCTATAAATCAAATTATTTCTGATTAATAGGTAGTCGAATTTTTCAGGTCATGATGGATTGTGGTGATCTTGAAGTACAACAGTTCATTGACAGTATGAGTGATGAACTTTTATGTGAAAGAATTGAAGCAAAGTGCTGTCTCTCTTAAATGTACCTTTCATGATCTTAGAAGCTTCATGGAACTATCCAATTATTGCTCGAGTTGTTCTACTTCTTTGAATTTCAATGAGTTGGGCTCTTCTCCCATAAGGTGCCTAACCTTTGACTTTTCTATATGGCATCAATATTTACTTTCAGTTTGTTGTACTTGACGCACCAGTTACCCTATAGAGATAAAATACTTGTCATCTCCCAGTACACACATAGCATGATTCACTAATCAATAAAAATTAGTTGAATGACTAAACAAGTGATTAAAAGATTATGCTAAAGAGAATAAGCTTGGGCTTAACCTAGGACAAACCACATACGGTTACCTAATTTGTAAAATACCCTCTAAATTTCGAATTGGAACATGTGTTTTGAGTTGTGGATCACTAGCAAATTGGAATGGCAGAAAAGGTGATCCATGCAATCGTCTTAACTCTATATTTGAATCATATTGAGAAGCATATCCACAAATATCAGTATACACATACATATATACTAGTATATATATGTATGTACATAAATATTTCTGCAGTATACACATACATATATACTAGTATATATATGTTTGTACATAAATGTGTATGTATCTAATTTTTTCATTTATTTACATTTTGCATTTCAAGTGATTGGTTTCTATTCATATAAATCATGCCAATAAAGACTACCCCCATCATACTATGTTTTAGAGCAAGTAGCGTTTACTGATCCCATCCCTATTCTGCAAACCATATCGAACTGAGTACAAATTTCATAAGACCAATGAATATTGCAAAAAAGGCACATTCTATGGTGACTCATCCACACTTGGCTATCAAAAGTACCTGCAACTCAGGATCAGCTGAGACGAACACCTTTTCAGCATAAGTGTAAGGCTCGTAACGTTCAAGGATGTTTTCAACACTGTGAGAAAAAAAAAAAAAAAGACCATGAGATTTGGCAGTTAGAGTAGCACTACTTAAGAGCAACAAGAAACTAAACTATCAACTTTAACAATCAGCATCATTTGTAGTACTTATTTTTCTTCTGTCAAACAAGCACCATAATAGAGTAAATACAAGACAGCATAATGACCTAAACAGTTAGTTTCAGAAATGCACATCTTCGGGGAAATATGTTTGGAACAGAAAATGCTTCGAAATTCTGCTTAAAAAAAAAAAAATAAAGAGAATTTTTCAAGGTGTTGTGCCCTTGGTCAATATATAAAGAACAAACAAAATGGGAAGAACTTCCCGTTGTTGCAACTTGCTTGAATGCTATGTTTATGCAATTTAGCAATCAATATGAACATGAATAATGAATGACGAAGGCCTCAATATGATACAAACTTTTTCCAGCCATAAAAAGAATTTCTAATGCTGATCAACCTTTTTAAATCTTTGACATGGCCCCAAGTTCTTAAACTACTTTCCCACATTTTAAACATCTAACGCAATACTAATGGTACGTCAAATAAAATATTTCATGAAAAATTTAAGAATGCCACATCTAATTAATAAGTAGAAACTTTCTTAAAATGGTTAATGAAATTACTTTCCTTGTTGGTAATTCCTCGTTCTTTTCGCTACTTTGTGCATAGATGTGCTGATAAAAACTAGGAAGTTCTTGAAAAGAAACACAAGATTATGAGGAGAGTTGAAACATTTGAGTGGGCATAAAAAAAAAAAAAAAAAAAAAAAAAAAAAAAAACCGGCTGCTAGCTAGGGTAATGCTTTAATGTATTTCAGAAATTTCAAAAAGGAAAGCTGAAATAGGAAAATGAAATAGTACATTGTCACACGGCCAGTCAAGGACCAGAATCACGAGTAGGGGAAGATCATAAGGGAGGCCCGTGATCATCAGTGGAAAAGACACACAGAATGAAAGCGTAGTTACATGAATCAAGAAAATATAGATTACGAGGAACAGCGTAGTAAGTGTAGAAATATATAGAAACAAGAAAACCAAAATGAAAATTAAAATTATCAAGAAGAAATAAATTCTAATTCGAGAGAGAGAGAGAGAGAGATGAAGAGATCTATGGCTTGTTGCCTTATCCAATGTAACAGCCCAACAACCAGGTGTCGTGATGATCTTAGAACGAGGATCTCACACCATTTGCTCTCAAATTTGGTAGTACACAAAACATCGGAAGTGATTTACGCATCAGGACCCAAAGAAGCTTCAGATCCCTCAATAGTCCAAGAAAGAAAGCAAAATCAATTACGAATAAACAATTTCATCCATGAAAGGAGAAATCGAAAAAGTGTAAAAAATAAAAATTACTCCAAGCCAAATTTGAAGGCTTAAAGAAAAAGAAATACCAAATAAAGAAAGAATAAATGCATTCCCGGTATCAAATAGATGAACACAAAACCCACGAACAACACAAACTCGTAAATCAACCGGAATTCGCATTCGCACACTACTTCCTTCATAAAATTCGAGACCACAAAAAATATATGAATTCGCAACAGATCGATGTTCATGCCATAATTAGGAGAAGGGATGAGAGGAAAAAAAAAAAAGTAGCGACCAGGTCAAAATAAATGAAGAGATGAGGGAGATGATCACACCAGGAATAGGTGGCGTGCTCGTATAGCTTTTCCCTGGTGGAGAAAACGATGAGGGCGACCTTGGCGTCGCATAGCACCGAGATCTCGTGCGCCTTCTTCATCAATCCATTCCTCCTCTACGAGAACGTGACCTGCTTATTGATCTTGTTTTCGATCCGCTTCAGATGCACCCTCTCCCCTCCCCATTTATCTCGATCTTCAATAAAACCCTAACCCTAACCCTATCAAACGAGAAAGGGAGAGAGAGAGAGAGAGCTAGGGTTTGGTGGTGGTGTTAAGGGAAGGAGATTGGAGGGCGAAGGGGATGGATATGATTTGAAAGGGTTGGAGATGAGATCGAGAGAGGGAGGTGGTATTATGAAAACCAAAGGGGTTTTGGGCGGTTGTGCTATCGAGTTGTGATTGGTAGGGATGGACTCTGCGTAGTGCCTCTAGGCATGCTATTCTAATATAATTAATAAAGCTTTCTCTGTCTAGCTTCGCACGGACAAGTGGACAACTAAGACTCGAAGCGCTCACGCTCTCTTTCTCCCCCACCCTCTGCTTGTAATAATAATAATAATAATAATAATAATAATAATAATAACTAAATAGAATGATTTAAAATAGTCCTATCAAATCAGTAATATTTAAATTTAAAATTAAAATCAAATTTAATTTATATTTGAATTTAAATTAAAATTAAATTTATATTTGAATCATAAATTAAATATAAATTCAAAGTTTAATTTAAATTTTGAAATTAATTTAAATTTTTAAATTTTTGGTATACATTATTAAAAATATTTTCATGTTATGTAACATATATATAAAAAAAAAAATTATGGTATAACTTAATATAAAATATACTTTAAAACAAATCAAATTTATTAAAAATAATAATTTAAAAATAGATTCATACTATTAAAAACTATTTAAAAAAATTAAATTTAAAATCTATATTCAAATTTTATTTCTACTTAAAATTTTAATTTTAATTCAATTTAATTTGCAAATGCGCCAATCTTTTATATATATATATATATATATATATATATATATATATATATATATATATATATATATATATATATATATATATATATATTAGAGCTTATATACTTTCAAAAACACAAACCCAACCATACTTGTGAATTTTTTATTATTAAATTTGCATTGAATTTTGTGCTATTAGTAAAAAATTCACAAGCATAGTTGGGCTTGTGCTTTTGAAAGTATACAAGCTCTACTCGATATATATATTTTCTAATAAAATTTAACAGATGAGTTTATTTTTTTGTAAAAATTTAATTTTTTTATGATTTTTTGAATAAATATGATTCATATATGTATATTATTTTTGTTGATTTCAAATAACCATTAACTAAGTAGTAATTAACCAAATTATCATACTAGGGAGAAAATAAAATTATCGTTAGTGTGGTCACCCCACTAAACTCACCTCGCACATCGCCTAATTTGTCACAAAATATTTTTTTTTTTAGAAATTGGCATAAAAAATGTTGAAGGATAATGGGGAGGTGACTGTACAGTGTGACGTGGAGGGGCATAATAGATTTGAAAACGGGCCCATCTCGACCGAGCCAGCCTATCATAAAGAAACAGGCTGCATTGGGCCTACAAATTTACCATAAAATTTGAGCAAGTCCCAACCGGCCTAGCCCATTCCGAACAAACGGGAGAAATGGGCCTAAAGATTTAGGCCTAACCGGGTTAGGGATGTCAATGGGTACAGATATCCAAAATTTTATTCGAATCCGAATTCGAACGGAATGGATTTACCCGATGTTTGAATTTTCGGGTTTGAATTTTCGGGTTCGGGTTCGGGTTCGGGTTCTGAATTTTTGGTCGAGTTCGAATTTGGACATGAATTTTTAAAATCCGTCGGATTCGGATTTGGTAGTC
Organism: Tillandsia fasciculata; assembly: GCA_029168755.2. Lineage (NCBI taxonomy): Eukaryota > Viridiplantae > Streptophyta > Magnoliopsida > Poales > Bromeliaceae > Tillandsia > Tillandsia fasciculata. The sequence continues at coordinate 26,896,020 of CM054936.1, read as the reverse complement.
GGGTTCGGATATTTGAAAATCCGTCCGGAATCCGACCCGTTGACATCCCTAGACCCTGTCATTATTTGCCGAGTATGGTCACTACCAGTGAGCTCACCTCCCTGCGAAACTTGTCCCGATTCGCACGAAAATATTTATTTTGTAGATTGTTTGCTAAATGAATTTGAAGTCACGATTACCAAAAGGTGACCGTACCGTGCAAGTTAAAGGGTGAATCTACCGCACTATATATATATATATATATATATATATATATATATATATATATATATATATATATATATATATATATATATATATATATATATATATATATATATATATGCGAATAAAACTCTAAATAAAATAAAATAAAATTTAAATAAATTATAAATATAAATAAATTAATAAAAATTAGTTTCGAATATAAAGTTATTTAAAAATAAACCTATCTGATCAGCAATTATTTAAATTATAGTTAAATTTAAATATAAATTCAAATTTAAATTTAAATTTTGGACTCAATTCAAAATTTAAAATTTTGGGTATATAAGGAAATTTCAACTGTAAATTTCAGATAAAATAAAAATTTTAAATCAAATAGAATTAAAATTAAATATATATTTAAAATTAAAATTAAAATTGATTATTGGTTGTGGTAAAAATAAAATTAATATAACGACTAAATACCAATAGATAGAATTAAGTTAGTCTTTAAATATTCACCAAGAAAGAAAAAATATTGAATGATTTAAAAATTTACGAAATTAATCTTATATAATTTAAATTTAAATTATATAATCATATATTAAAGTCATGAACTAAAGTTTTTAATATTATATTATTAAAATTCAAATTTAGTAGAGTTTATACCTGAACTTTACGAAGCTGATGTAAACTACATAAACTTTGTAATTGTTTCAATCAACAACATATTCTGAGCTCTCTTAACTTTTTTCTCAAAAATTTTGAAGCACATGAAATCCAAATAATTCGAATAACCCTAGAATTGTTCAAACATTCAAAAGAAACGGGCATTTTAATCAGTTGGCCTTCACATGATCCCAAATTGTTTTGGAAAGTCAATATTACTCAGGGCTTGGTAGTTGTTGATTGAAAAAATTACAAAATTGATGTGGTTTGTCTGATTTTTTGAAGTTCAGGTTGCTATCTGCAATTGATAAAACGTTAAAGGGTCTTGCATATTTTTTCCTCGAAATATATACACAGATATAAATTTGGCTATGTACCTTCTCTTCTGGTGGAAGAACTGGTTTATTTCTTCCACCAGAAAGCTCATTAAACTGGACCGAGGAAGAACCACGATTAGAAGATTGATCCCTGTCAGATAGCAAGTCCTGCCCGCCAAAATTATCAGTGTTTTATTAATTCTAAGCAATAATCAATGATAATAACAAATACAATATACTGAAAAATATAGTATCAATAACTTAGGCATGCACATACAGGCATAGGGATTGATTGAGAGGTGGTACTAATGACATCTAAAGAAGCAGTAACAAATTCTCCAGTATTTCCGATAATTTCATTACCAAATATGGGGTCACTATTGCTGCAAGTTAATAACATTTATCAGAGTTGTCAAATCATTAAAGTGTAGATATTTAAAAGTTCAACAAATTAGAGATATTTACCTAAATATGCGGTCAAGATCATCGAAATCTCCAATATTACCCCAATCACAATCTAGAAAATTGTCACTCTCCTTGTCTTCATGATCATTACCAAATACTTCCGGCTGGCCATCTAGCTGCACTGTATGATTGGTTAAAAAAAAGCTATATGATGTGCTTATAGATCATCCATTCTGGTAAAGCTGTTGAATATTATAAAACTGTCATATTACCTCTTACTTTGTCTAAGTTCTGCACAGCATTAAAGTCATTCAAATATGCTGCTGCCATCGAGTCCTGTCACTTTCATTACAGTAACTTCTACCAAGTGCAGCATCTAGAGAAGGACGATCTGGCCACGATTCTAATTCAAGTACGGGAGCAGCCAGTTCTCCATTTGTTTGAAGCGCCGGCTGGTTTTCGCCGTGATGACCTTGGTAATCAGTATTAGACCGAGAGGTTTATTCAGTGGACGCCGATATGGTAATTTCTTCAATTTTTTGCTTCTTATTATAATCTGCATAATTAAGTAACCTATTTTCTTCTGTGCCCTTGGAGTAAGGCACAATATGGTCTTCACTCTCGCTGAATTCAGCCCATATTGAGTCCCCAACCTGAAATTTTAAGATATTTATGCAAGGACTTTTATAAGCCTCTCTTGTGAAATTAGGAAGCAAACTAAACCGACAAAAAAGGCTGCTTGCGATTATAATACATACTTCGTAAATATGAAAGGAAATTATGACATAGTGTTTGGATATGAAACAATAAAAAGCCAGATATATCTAGCCAAAATATAGATGAAGAAAACTTGAACGACTAGAACGATTCACATTGTTTCTGTTAAGACCTGCATTCTACAAGTACAGGCCAATTTTTTTAGTACTGAAAGCAGATCTACAATCAGTCAAATGTAAAGGAAAGCTCGAAAAACATATGATCAAATTGGAAAGATTCAAAGATTAATTCAAAGCTGATAATCCACGGTGATGTAAATATATAACCATATGAGTTGAACTATAAGAAATACACATTCACATTCATATCAGTAGCATCACACATCTAGTTAAATCTTATGAAAAGGACTAAACATATAGGCTCAATAGAAACTGGATGATAAAACACCAAGACAGTAGCTGATTTAGAGGTCCTTTCCTTATGAATTGAGTAAATCAATAAAGGTCTGGATATAACAGCTCAAGACAAGATTCTGAAATAATTATGCTTCAATAATAAGTTGCATAGAAGCTTGAAGGGTTTGAAGTAGGAAACATCAACACTTTAAAAGTGTTGCCATGTTTGTGTCCAATACGGTTCCTAGGGGAACACCATACAGACATCCATCATGTGTTCGCAATCCTCCGACTCACTGTTCGAGTGTCCATTCCATGTTCGCATCATGTCCCTTATGATCCTACACTTCCCTTGCATGTCCGAGTATGTTGATTGCATATCCGCTAATAACAAAACCTAAGAATTTTTAATATCCACCTCCCTTATAGATATTCAGATGATTGACTTTGTGGTTACCATCATTATTCTAGGGTTTTATAATGGACTTTCCATGCTCAGTTTCCTACCTGTAGAGTAGATCAGCCAACTAATTTGGTGCCAAATGTAAACCAACTTAATGCATTCTAGTCTAGTAAAAGGCTCTGGTGGACCAGATTAATAAGATCCTATGATTAAAATTCTCGTCCTGTTCCTTTTAGAGCTTGTTATAGACCAATCTATTATGCCAACTGAGGGTTTGATCAACCCAACTGAAGCAGATTTTTGCGGTCAAGGCTTCAGATATGTAATTTGCAGAGAAGATTGCCAACCAGACAAGAACTGCAAACATGGGTATCTATTGGGATCTTTTGATTTTTGAGAATGTTTTTTGGTTCTAAAACCTGTTTCTTCCGCAATATTAGGCCAAGATAAAAAAATGGATTAATTATCTATTTTGAGGAGCATATCTTAGCTGGCAAGTAGGTTGGTCATCCAAGTTGGCATTTGGCTTCAAAAATATAATGGCACTTGTAAGAACAACTTTGAAGACCTGTAGATTTCACAAATATGTATCCTGTATGTTAAACTAGTTAAAGATAATCGTTTCGCAGTGATTTTCCTCATTCAACAAAGATCAATGGTTCTCTAAAGTCAACTAGGATGCCCGAAACATTATTTCGGTACAAGTAGAATATCAAGACCCCACTAGTGAAGGGACAAAAAAACTTCCATAAAAGTACCACGCTATGTCTCAAACCACAACATCCTTTCTTCCTCCTTTTACTTCAATATGTATTTTAACATTAGATGTATCCAAAACATGATAGCACAAAAAGAAATCAAAGACTAAATTTCTTAGATCTGTCATTATCCATCATTTTCCTGACGTTAGAATGGTCATTTCTACACAATGAAGGAAGACGTGAATTACGAAATATAGAGTTTCTTTCTGGATAACATCCACATATGACTACTCAAACCCGCAAAAGCAGAGCAACAAACCTATCAAGTCAGAAAACCAAAGCTCCAAATATATTTCATCCTAACGACAAAAACAACATAGATAGATTTGTAGATACCTCATCTTGCCATAACACCAAAGACGCCTCACAATATCTATCTGTAAACACTTCTAAAACCTAATAATTGAATAGATAGTTCCCCGCATTCCTTCATACATAGTGAAAACCCTTTATTTGCATGCAAAATAAATAACCCCTAATTCCTATTAAGCAGCGACTAATCCATCTTTCCCGTATCAACATATTCATTTCACCAAATCAATGAACTTAACAGGCATAGGACAACAACAAATTACACAAAAAAAAACAGACCAAATTGAAGCTAATAAACACATCAAGAAACTGCAAGAATTAAACAAAAAATAATAATAATAAATACTGGGGAAAAATTAGTGGGTCATCTTTACATGTCGATCTACACATTTCACCAAATAAATGAACAGAGCAGGCAAAGAACAACAGCAAATTACCCAACAAAACAAGATCTCGTTTAAGGTAATAAACACACCCAGAAACAGAAAGAATTTATACAAAAGCACATGAGAAATAGGAACAAATTACTGTACCATCTTTACATGTCGATGTCGATCTGCTGATTTCACCAAATTAATGGACTAAAAACAACCAAAGAACAATACCAAATTATACAATAAAATGGGGTAAAATTTAACCTAAGAAACACATCAAGAAACAACAATAATTTAATCAAAAACACACAAAAATAGAGAAAAATTATCGGACCATCTATACAAGTCGATCTACTCATTTCACCATATCAAAAAACAAAACAACCACAAATATTATCGAACTATGCAGCAAACACATCAAGAAACAACAATAATTCAATCAAAAACACACAAAAAAATGGGGAAAATCATCAGACCGTTTATACAAGTCGATCTACTCATTTCACCATATCAAAGAACCAAAAAACCAACAAATATATAAAACTATTCAGGAAAGTTAGACGAAATTTAAGCTACCAAACACATCAAGAAACAACAATAATCGAACCAAAAACACACGAAAAAATAGAAAGAAATTATTAGAAAATCTGTACCTGTCGATCAACTTCATTTCACCAAAAATTAGGTAACAAACACATCAAAAAACACCGATTACTTAACCAAAGCACGTGAACAATTAAGCAACAAAAATTAAAGGCGAAAAAAATTACTGAGTTGAGATGGATTAGATTGACGAGAACCTGATCTTGATCGTTCCAATCAAACATGTTCGAAGCAGCGAAAAATCTCCGACCCCAAACTCATAAGCTTAAACCGATCCCAATCCGAAATGCACATCTCCAAAACCCTCCGACCCTGAATCCACTCTCGAAGAAACACCTCCTCTCTCTCTCTCTCTCTCTCGTTCTTTATTTTTTTTTGATCCTTAGAGACAAATCGCTATGAACTTTTTGATCGTTAGAGACAAATATTACCGTTAGCGTTAGCGTTTAGGATTTAGTAAAAGTTGGTGGGTCGAATAATAATAATTTAATCGTAAAAAAATAGATAATAAATATTATTTATATACTGTAAAATTAATTTATATTCAGATCAATTTAAATTTGAATTCTATATACATATATAATTTATATTCAAATTTACATATATTAAATTTATATATTCGTATTTATTTAATATCAAATAAATTTTTTAGGTTCGAATTTGAATTTGAATAAATTTTAAAAATTGGAATTTATAAAAAATTTGTTAAGATTTTAAAATTAAATTTTTTAAAATTTTTTATTTGAAAAATCAAAAGAAGAAGATAAGAGCACGTGACTCAATAAAACGTGGCGTGCTGCGTTGACAGGCCTAAAGCCTGGTTGGTATAAAGGCCCAATAAACTCAAAAATAAGGCTCGGCCCGTCTCATTGACAAAGCTAGGCACGACTCGGCTCGGCTCGGCGTAGCTCGGCTCATCACGGCTTGCAGCGGCGCAGCTCGGCTCAGCTCAGCGCAGCTTAGCTCGGCCCGAATATTATGGGCCGTTTTGGGCCCATGATAGCCTTTTTTTATTTCGGGCAAGGCCGAGCCCGACTCGGCCTACCGATTTGGCAGAGGTGGTCCGGCCCGTCTTTTATGGCCCATCCCAGCTCAGCTCGGCTCGGCGCGGCGCGGCGCGGCGCGGCGCGGCGCGGCCCAGCTATGGTAGGCCTGGTTCGGCCTGGCCTAATTCGTAATTCGGGCCAGGCGGGGCTGGGCTAAGGCAAAAAGAAAAGTGTTTAAAATTCAAACAATAGAGCAAGAATTAAATTTAAATTTTAAGTTTTATACATAAATTTAAATAAAAAAATTTATCACTAAAAATATTTAAATCTTAACAAGGGAATGTTACAATATCTTAAAATCTTAACAATCTTAAAATCTCAAAATCTTCAAAAATTCAAATAATAATACTTTTTTCTACACTATTAAAATAATACTTCTTTTTTACGCTATTAAAATTCAAATAAAATTTCCTAACATTTGGCTACTAAAAAAGCTAATCAAATAGAAAACTTTTAGCTATTCAAACTAATGATGAAATTTTAAATTTAAATCTTTAAGATTAAGAGTTTTAATTTTCAAATTGAATTTTTAAACATTTTATGATTGAAATTTAAAAACTTTAAATATTAATTTTAAATTTTAAGTTTTAAATTTTAATATTAAAATTCCAAATTTAATATTTAAAGTTTCAAATTTAAAATTTAAAATTTAAAATACCAATATTTTAAAATTTAAATTTAAAATTAATATATTAAAATTGAAATGGGAAATTTAAATTCAGATTTTAAGTTTTAAATTTTAATTTCAAATTTAATTTTAAATTAAATTATAAAATTTTAATTTTTTTTCTAAATTTAAATTTTATATTTGAATTTTTAAATTTTAAATTTTTATTTTTAAATTTTATATTTGAATATTTAAATTGCGAAACTTTCCTATTTTAGTAATGTCGGAATTAGTAACTTTCGTTGGTTTGTGAAAGTTTTATTTTAAGTTTTTTTTTTTTATAACTTATGTCTATATCATATTAAATTGAAATACATACTTTCTAAAATAAAATTTAAAAATTTTATATTTCACTTTGAATTTAAATTAAAATTTTAATTACAAAATTATAAATTTTAATTTAAATTATATAACCATATTTCAACTTTGAATATTAAGTGAAATAAAAAATTAGAATCAAATAAAATTAAAATTTAAAAATATATTCAAAATTAAATTCAATTCTGAATTAAAAAAATTATGCAAAAATAGTCAATATATATCAAGAATAATATAAATTTAAAATAATATATGATTTATATATTTTAATAATATATAGAAGATGAATTTGTTTATTTTCAATTCAAATTTATGAATTAAAATTTAAATAGATATTTAAAAGTAAATTCAATTTTGAATTAAAAAATTATGCCAAAATAGTCAATATATATCAACAATAATATAAATTTAAAATAAGATATGATTTATATATTTTAATAATATATAGAAGATGAATTTGTTTATTTTCTATTCAAATTTATGAATTTGAGTTTATAAAAAAATTTGAATTTAATCTTGTATGATTTAAATTTAAATTATATAATATTGTATTAAACATGTAAGCTACATAGTGCAATTTTCAAATAAATATATGAAATTTTAACTCTCAAATTTGAAATTTTAAATAAAATTGGAAATTTTATATTTTAAAATTTAAATTTGAATATTTCAAATTTTAATTTTAAATTTTAAAATAAAATATATAAATTTAAATTTGTAATTCTAATATGAAATTGAATATTTAAATTAAAATTTTAAAATTTTTCTTATTGGGAAATTTAAATTCAGATTTTAAGTTTTAAATTTTAATTTCAAATTTAATTTTAAATGGTAAATTATTAATTTCAAAATTTAAAATTTATCTTTCAAATTTTAAATTTTAAATTTTATATTTCAATTTTGAATATTTTAAATTTTAAACTTAAATTTAAAATTATAAAATTGAAATAAAAAAATTAAATTTTATTTCAAAATTTCAAATTTAAATTCATATTTTAAATTGAAATATTAAATTTTAAATTTGTCTCCAAATTTTAATTTTATATTTGATTTTGGAAATTTTAAATTTAAATTTAGATTTTGAATTGGATTAAGTCGGCCGTTCTTGGAAATTTTCCCCCTTACGGGAGTATTAGGCCCAGCTTCAATGCTCCCAGCTCGGGTAAGCCCGGTCTGGTCCCAAATAGGCCTCAGTGCACATTTTAGCGGTCTAAACAGGTCTATGCCCAGCCCGACTAGGGTCTGCATGACGCGGCCCAGCTCGGCTCGGCTCGGTGCAGCTCGTCTCGGCTCGGCTCGGCACGGCGTGGCTCGGGCGATGCGGGCCGTCGGTGCCCATAGTGGCCATTTTTTTAGGCGGGACCCGGCCTAGCCCGGCTCGGCCCGACTTTTTTAAGGTAAAGGCCCAGCCCGCCTTTTAAGACCGGAACAGCTCGGCGCGGCGCGGCGCGACTCGGCGCGGCTCAGCTTGGCTTGGCTCGGTTCGGCGCATCTCGGCTCAGCTCGGCTCGGCTCGGACGATGCAGGCCGTAGGGGCCCATAGTGGCCATTTTTAAGTAAGGAAAGCCTAGCCCGGCTCGGTTCAGCTTGGCTCGGTCTGGGCGGGCCCAGCCCAATTTTTAAACGGGGCAGGGCCGGGCTGGGCTCAGGCAAATAGAAGGATAAAATAATTAAAATTTAAAAAAATATAATTATGTATACAAAAATAAATATACCTAATAAATTGAAAATTAAATTTATATTTTAAGTTTGATTCATAAATTTGAGTATAATTTATAATTTAATTTTAATCCACTTTAATTAAAAATTTTTAATTTAACACACAAATTAAAATAAATTTTAATTTAAAAATTATAAATTTAAAACTTTAAAACTTTAAATTATTTATAAAAAAAATATTACAGATGAAAAAGTAAAAAAAAATATTATAATAAAAGTTATTTTTTTTTTTTTTGGAAGTAACTGATTTTAAATTTGATTTATACAATGGATCATCTTGGATTAAGTGGGCCGCTAATGAAATTTTTTGCCTAAAGGACCTATTAGGCCCTTAATATTCAAATTAAAGTTTTAATTTGAAAAATTAAATAATGTGAAATTTAATTTTTAAATATAAAATATAAAATTTTAATTTTATGACTTTAAAATGTAAAACTTAGGATCTAAAATTTTAACTTTTAAACAATAAATTTTAAAATTTAAATTATAAATCATAAATTCATGAATTTTAAATTTTAAATTTAAATTTTAGATTTAAAAGTTGAAATTAAAAATTTAAATTTAGATTTAAAATTTGATACTGAAAATTGAAATTGAAATTTAAAAATTTTAATTTAAAGTTTTTATATTTTTAGTTTCAAATTTTAAAATTTAATTCCCAAATTTTAAATTTTAAAATTTCAATTTCAATTTCGAATATTTTAAATTTTAAAATTGAAATCAAAAATTTATATTTATATTTCGAAATTGAAATTGAAAATTTAAATTAAGATTTTAAAATTTCAAATTTAAATTCATATTTAAAATTAAAATATAAAATTTAAATCTTTCTCCAAATTTTAATTTTATATTTGATTTTGAAAATTTTAAATTTTAATTTTAGAATTCGAATTGAAAAATTAAATTTAGATTTTGAATTGGATTAAGTAGGCGATTATTGGAATTTTTCCCTCTTAAGGGAGTATTAAGCCCAGCTCCAATGATCCCGGCTCGGCTCAGCCCGGTATGATTCTAAACAGGCCTCCGTGTACATTTTAAAGGCTTAAACAGATTTATACTCAGCCCGACTCTGGTCTGCACGACTTGGCTCGGCTCGGTGCGGCTCGGCTCGGCTCGGCGCTGCCCAGCTCGACTTGGCTCAGCTCGGCGCGGCTCGGCTCGGCTCGGCGCGGCGCAGCGCAGCTCCGCGCGGCTCGGCTCGGATGATACTGGCCTGTGGGGTCCATCGTAGCCTTTTTAAAAGGCCGGGACTGGCTCGGCCCAACGATTTTAAAGTGAAGGCCCGGCCCGCCTTTTATGATCGGAACGACTAGGCTCGGCGCGGGTCGGTCCGGCTCGGCTCAACACGGTGCGGAGCGGCTCAGTCCGTCTCGGTGCGGCTCAGTGCGGCTGGGCTCGGCTTGGATCGGCCGGGCCTGGCTTGGCCCGGCTTAGCCTGATTTTTAAACCGGGCTTCGCCGGGCTGGGCTCGGGCAAATAGAAAACCATGCTGAAGGACAAAAGAATTAAAATTTTTAAAAATACAATTATTTATACAAAAATAATAAATATACCAAATCAACAATTGTTTAAATTCAAATAGTAAATTGAAAATTAAATTTATATTTTAAGTTTGATCCATAAATTTAAATATAATTTATAATTTAATTTTAATCCACTTTAATTAAAATTTGTTCATTATTAATTCAAATTTCATATCCAAAAATAAATTTAACACACAATTTAAAATAAAATATTAATTTTAAAATTATAAATTTAAATTATACAACTAAATTTCAACTTTGAATTTCACATGAAATAAGAATTTAAAATCAAATAAAATTAATATTTTATATATATATATATATATATATATATATATATATATATATATAATAATTAAATTCAAATATGAATTAAAAAATCATACCAAAATATTAAATATATATCAACAATAATGTAAATTTAAATTAAAATATAATTTATATATTTAAATAAAATATAGCAGATGATTTTTTATTTTTTTAGTTCAAATATATGAATTTAATCTTATATAATTTAAATTTAAATTATATAATCCTATGTTAAGCATGTAAATTGCACAATTTTTAGACATTTTATAATTCAAATTTAAAAATTTCAAACATTTACTTTAATTTTTAAGTTTTAAATTTAAATATTCAAATTTTAAATTTTAATTTTAAAATACCAATATTTAAAATTATAAATTTCAAATTAAGATATTAAAATTGAAATTGAAAATTTAAATTCAGTTTTTAAATTTAAAATTTAAAATTTATGTTAAGATTTAAAATTTAAAAATTAAAGTTTTGAATTTCAAATTTTATTTAAAATTAAATTATAAAATCTTTAAATTTTGTCCAAAATTTAAATTTAAATTTTTAAAATTTATGTTTGAATATTTAAATTTTAAAATTTATTCCTTTTAGGTAATTTTTATACTTTGCTTACGTCTATATCATTTTAAATTGAAATATATATATTTTTTTAAATAAAAATCACAAATTTTAGATTAAATATTAAGATTGAATTTTTCCTTGAGAATGATGGGACAAGAAAATATTGGACCACTTTTATGTTGAGAGGCAAACATCGTTAGGATTTGATCGGCGCGAGAAAATACGCGCGAGAACGGTAAACACCCGAAGGTGCATTAGCGGCATCTGATTACTAGGCCGGGCCAATACCGCGCCCTTTGACATATAAGTAAATATTCCTCCCACAATCTGGGCCATCACAACACGAGCCCATTACAACCCCTAGGGGTGGCAATTCAGCTCGCTGTTCGCGAGCCAGCTCGTGTTCGGCTCGAAATGAGCTCGAGATCGAATCGCTCGTTTAGTAAACGAGCCGAACACGAGCCGAATTTTTCAGCTCATTTAATAAACGAGCCGAACACGAGCTGAGGTCAGCTCGCTCGTGTTCGACTCGATAACAACTCGAAATATATATATATATATATATATATATATATATATATATATATATATATATATATATATATATATATATATATATTTTACTATTTAAATTTAAAACTATCAATTTTTTGTAAATTTTAATTATTAGATTAAAATTTTATTTTTAAAATTTTCTTTCAACTATGCATCTAATAATAGGAATGAAAATTAAATTTGTTGTTCGCGAGCCAGCTCATGTTCGGCTCGTTAATAAATGAGCCGAACACGAGTCGAATTTTTCAGCTCGATATTTAAACGAGTCAGCTCGTGTTCGGCTCGTTTATTAAACGAGTCGAAGACGAGCCGACCCAACTCACTCGTGTTCGGCTAGTTGACACCCATACCCCCAAGCTACCCCCGCGCTCTCTCACGCACGCCTCATTCAAACACCTCCCTCCAACCTCACCACCCGCACCCCCTAGTCCCAGTGCTCCGTTTCTAGGGTTTCGATTCCTCATCCTCGTCCTCGTCCTCGTCCTCGTCCTCTTCCTCTTCTCGGCATCGCGCGCGATTGCCGCATCGGGAGAGAACGTTAGGCGCGCTCCGTGATCGCCACCACTGTGACGTTCTGTAAGTTTCCGTCCTTTGTCTTGCCTTTTTTGTTTTTTCATTTTGGGCGAGTATTTTTGTGATTTGTTGTGGAAGCAATCGATCTATAGGTTTGTTGTTCCATAAATCTATCAATTTTTTTTTCGTATTGGATTAGGAGAAGATAGGGTTCTGTTTGATTTCTTAGGGTTTCGGCGGCAAAAAACTTGGGCTGCTTGATCGGATGGGGGATATCTAGGGTTTTTGTAATGTCCCTGACCCGTCGCAACCGTCGATGATGACGGCGTTCTGAGGCCGGTAAGGCGGCGGGGATGATGGTAACCCAAATGGTGGGTAATTGGACCCTTAGGTGAATTGAGATGAGAAATTGAGGGAATTCAGTGATTGAAGAGAAGAATGAGGGAGAGAGAGAGAGAGAGAGAGAGAGAGAGAGAGAGAGAGAGAGAGAGAATTGAGAAAGATGGAGAAGAGTAGAGGGAGAGGGGAAGAGAGGGAGATAGAGTTAGAGAGACAGAGAGAGAACGTGGGTAATTAGAGGAAATAGTTAATTCATTCATATGCTTTCTTCACTGTGACATACATTTCATATACTACTCCTATCCTCCTGGGCTACAGTGTAATACTTAGAGATTTAAGGGCCGTATGGCTAAACTACTGTAATTACTATACTATAATTGGGCCTCCGTGGGCTTGATTCGTACGGGCCACCCTTCCAGTTCGGGTACCGGATTCGGGCCCTCTCCGCTACTCGCCCGCTCCGCTACTCGCCCGCTCCGCTAGCATCACTTATTGCCAAATCCCCCAACTATCCCTCTCTGGATCTTGTCAGAGGCTTCTTTCTCCCCACTTCCCCCCTAACTCCTCCAAGCTTCTCTCCAAGCTTCGACTCGCCCTCTTCTCCCATCTAGGGTTCCACCATCGCGTTCGTTACAGCCCCCCTCCCCTTAAAAAAAATCCTTGTCCTCAAGGATCAAAATCGGGGAATTGATTTTTGAGGGCCCAGTAGTCCACCCATGTCGCATCCTCTTCCCCCAAACCGCTCCATTTGACCAGAACCCGCGTGATAGCTCTGTTCCCTCGGCGGAACACCCCGCGGTCGAAAATCTTCTCCGGCTCGGCCACCATGTGCTCTTCTTCATCCATCAGAGGTACGGTCGGCGATGCTTGGGCTTCTGATGGAACCCCGCGCTTGAGGAGTGAAACATGAAAGACCGGGTGCACCTTCGAGCCTTCGGGAAGCTGCAACTTGTAGGCTACCGGCCCCACGCGCGCCACAATTTTGAAGGGTCCATAGTATCTGGATGAGAGCTTGGCGCTGCGCCTCAACTCTACGCTACTTTGGCGGTAAGGTTGGAGCTTGAGGTACACCATATCCCCCTCTCCATACTCTTTATCTATTCTCTTGCGGTCCGCATTCTGCTTCATCCTGTGTTGAGCCTCTTTGAGCCTCTCCCTCAACAAGTGTATCATCTTGTCCCTCTCTCGGTTCCACTCCTTCACAGTCGGCCCCGCTTCTAGCTCCAGATTTGCCACAGAATAAGTTGGGGGTGGGTGACCATATAAGGCCTGGAAAGGGGTCATTCCGAGTGACGAGTGGTGGTTGGTGTTGTACCACCACTCGGCTAGCGACAGCCACTTATGCCATTTTTTTGGGCAATGAAAGCACATACAACGAAGGTATGTCTCTACACACCGGTTGACCCTTTTCGTTTGCCCGTCCGATTGAGGGTGGTAGGCGGTGCTCATCTGTAATTTGACCCCCATGAGTTTGAAAAGATCCCGCCAGAGTTCGCTTGTGAATATTTTGTCGCGGTCCGATACGATTCCCTTCGGTAGCCCATGCAATCGATAGACTTGATCCAAGAAAAGCCTAGCTACTTCCTGGGCATTGTATGGATGGGTTAGCGAGATGAAGTGGGCGTACTTAGTAAGCCGGTCTACTACTACCAGTATGCTGTCCTTTCCCTCAGACTTAGGGAGCGCCTCAATGAAGTCTATACTGATCTCCTGCCATGCCTGTGTGGGAATTTGCAATGGTTGGAGCAATCCCGCGTAGGGGGTTCCGCCGACCTTGTTTTTTATACAGACCTCGCAGTCCTTCACTTTTCTCTCCACATCTTGCTTCATCCCCGGCCAGTAGAATAGCTGTTTTATTCTCCTATAAGTATGATGGATGCCTGAATGCCCTCCTAGAGAGGATGCATGCATCTGATCCAACAATCGCCCCTTTAGGTTCCCCGAATTCCCAATGTAGATACGGCCTTTATACTTGAGTACCCCTTGTCTGTAGGAGTAATTGGGTTGCGATTCTGGGTTCACCAGTAGCTCGGCAATGACTTGCTGCACCTGGGGGCTTTCGTTGTAGCTCTCAGCCACTTCGGTGATCCATGCTGGGATGATAGCAGTGATAGCTTGATTGCGACCTTCCTCCCTCCTCCTTGACAGTGCATCTGCGGCAAGATTTTCCCTTCCCTTCTTATACTGTATGACGTAGTCCATCCCCATCAGTTTAAGCATCCCTTTTTGTTGTATAGCCGTTGTTATCTTCTGCTCCAATAGATGCTTCAAGCTCTCGTGGTCCGTCTTGATTATAAAAGGTTGGGAGCTGAGGTAGTGTTTCCATTTTGCTGTGGCGAGTAGGATGGCCAAGAACTCCTTCTCGTACGTCGACAGCCCCATATTCTTTGGGCATATCGCCTTGCTTAGGTAGGCTATGGGCTGGCCCCCCTGTGTAAGCACTGCTCCTATTCCATGCCTGCACGCGTCGACCTCCACGGTAAATGGCTTAGAGTAATCGGGCATCGCTAGCACCGGAGCCTTAGACATCACTTCTTTTAATTTTGCAAACGCTTCCCTTGCTGCTTCTGTCCACACGAACCCATCCTTTTTTAGAAGATCTGTGAGCGGCCGGCTGATGCCCCCGTAACCCTTTATAAATCGTCGGTAATATCCAGTGAGCCCTAGGAAGCCCCTCAGCTCTTTTAGGGTGTTGGGCTGCGGCCACCCCTTCATGGCCTCCACCTTAGACGGGTCGGTGGCCACTCCTCCAGAAATTATGTGCCCGAGGAACTCCACTTGTGGCTGTCCAAAGAAGCATTTATTCCTCTTGGCAGACAATTGGTTCTCCCGTAGTACTCCTAGCACCCTTCTCAGGTGCTCCACGTGGCTCTCCAATTCCCTGCTATACACAAGAATATCATCAAAAAAAACCAGCACGAATTTCCTCAAGTAGGGCTCGAACACCTCATTCATCACCGCTTGAAAGGTTGCCGGGGCATTTGTTAGTCCGAAGGGCATTACTAGGAACTCGTAATGTCCTTGGTGGGTCTTAAAAGCTGTCTTGTGCACGTCCCCTTCGCTCATCCTAACTTGGTGGTATCCTGATCTCAAGTCGATTTTCGAAAAATAGCGGGATCCTCCCAACTCGTCAAGCAAATCGTCAATCAGGGGAATCGAGTATCGATCCTTGATAGTCGACTTGTTGAGTTGTCGGTAATCCACGCAAAACCTCCAACTTCCGTCTTTCTTTTTTACTAGCAGCACCGGCGAGGCATAGGGACTAGTGCTCGGTCGGATAATAGAATTTTTGTAGCATCTCCTTAATCTGGCTTTCAATTTCATCCTTTTGCTCGTGGGTATACCGGTAAGGTCGGAGGTTGACCGGCTTGGCTCCGTCCAGCAGCGGGATTTTATGGTCCTGGAGCCTCGCAGGAGGCAGCCCCCGTGGTTCTTGGAACACATCTTCGTACTCACCCAGCAATTGCTGAACCTCTCGGGGAATATTTTCTGTGGCTTTAACTGTCGCGGTCGCGCGGTACTGTCCAATAGCACAACAGCTACCTTCCAACCCTGCCTTATACCATTGGACAGCCGTGATAAGTTTCAGCTCGGCGGCCGCGACTCGCGTTTTCGACCCTTCCGCAATTCCCTTGAGGCATCTTTGTCTCCCCTCCGTCGTGAAGGACACCGAGTGGTCGTTGTAATCGAAAGTAACTCGACCATAGGCTCTCAGCCAGTCGATACCCAATATGATGCTGGATCCATCCAACCTAATCACCCTAAGCTCCGATTGGTAAGGCTCCCCTTGCATTGTCCACTTGAAGTTCGAGCACTTAAGCTTGCTCATAACTTTGTGCCCATTCGCTACCGTCACTAACAGAGGCGGGGCTGCAGTCAATTCAGCACCTACCTCTTTAGCTACTTGATAGTCGATGAAGCTGTGGGTACTTCCGGTGTCGATCAGGATGGTCACGGTTTTGTTGCCCACTTCTCCTTGCACCTTAATGGTGTCGTTTTGGCGTTGTCCACTTAGCGCATGCACCGAAATCCCCACCTCCTCCATCTCTTCTTCTTCAACAGGGAGCTCTTCTTCTACATTATCCCACTGCAGCAATTGCTCGTCGAACACCTCATCCCATTCCTCTTGGCCACTGAGGTTGTTTAGCCCCTTGCCTTGGCATTGGTGGCCGGGCTGGTACTTATCTCCGCACTTGTAACACAGCCCCGCGGCCTTTCGCTGCTCAAATAGTTGCCTATTAAGGCCCTGTGAGGGGTTGTAAGCACCCCTTTGGTAATTGCCCTTGGCTCCTTCTCCTGGTGCATTAAACCTGGCTGTGTTGTGGCCCTGGTGAGGACTCACAGTGGGTCTGTAGCTCACTTTGTTCCTCCTCATGATGATTGACAAGGCTTGTTCGTGCAGCTTGGCTTGCTCGTAGACCTCTTCGAGGGTTGTGGGTTGGGACAGGTCGATAAAAGGAACTAGTTCTTCTTTTAACCCGCTAATGTAGCTCTCTATAAAGTGCCGTTCGCTGAGCGCGGGGTTGAGGTGTAGCATCCTTGCTCTTAAGTCTTCGAATTTTTCTTGATACTTTTCTACTGAGCTTGTTTGTGACAGCTTGTTGAATTCCCTCACCAATCCCCTCATGCTCGAGCCTCCAAACCTTCAGCAAGTTGCCTCCACCAATTCTTCCCAGGTAATGTCTGGTTTATCTATGGTATACCCCTCCTTCCACCTGTGGGCCTTCCCGATAAAATGCATGGTTGCGACCTCCACCCATTGGTGCTCCGGTATCTGGTAAATCCTGAAGAACTGCTCGCATTTACTGCTCCATTCGCGCGGTTCTTCTCCGTTGAAGGTAGGAAACTCCAATCGAGGGTAAGGTAAATGTGGGTTGTGCCTGTTAGGTGGCTCTTCAAATCTTTCCTGCAGCCGGTGAGGCGTGGGTAGTACTCCTTTTCCCTTATCTCCTGCTGCAACCCTGTGTGAGCTTTCCCCCGGTTGAGTGTTGGCATACTGTTTTCCTTCTTTGATTACTAATGATCCCCCACTCGCAGCAGAGTCGCTAGCGGAGTACGGGCTTAGTGGTGGCTGCTGAGCTGTTATAAGCTTGAGTAATTGTTCATGCCGTCGCGCAATGTCTTGGAGTGTTAGCTCATGCCTCCTGTTGGCCTCGATCTGCATAGCCTCCAACCTCTGTTGGCTATCCTGTTGCCAGTCATCCAATTGCCGCGCCAGGACCCCAATTTTCTTACTACAGTCGGCGTTGAATTGTTGCAGTTTTTCCTCTAACTGTGTATTCTTTTCCCCAGTGAGCTGCTGCATCCTCTCCTCGATGGCATGAATGTGCTCGTTCATCTCCCTTAGTCTGGTGCCCTCAGCCATCCTATTTTCTTCGATAATTCTCTTGCTTTGGAAAGTGAATCTGTTGCCCTTTTTCACCCCTATCTTGTGGTTTTACAGGGAATTGCCAAGGCCGTCAATGATGCTAGGCTGAGACCCCTGGGTAGCTTGTTAGGCTGGCTTATGGTCCTAGCTATGCCCTCGGTTGGTTGTTGCCTTTGTGTGGGAATGTTGCTTGTGGAGTATGCTGCAGGTTGCCTTGTGGCGCCTCTATGCCTATGATGCTAAGCTGAGGCAGGATGTGGGAAAATTTTTTTTGTCGAATGTTTGGTGGGCTATTCTTGTCTTCCCCCGCACTTGGTTGCATCCGATTGTTTTGCCTTCAGTTGTTGCCTGGTTGCTTGCGGTGTTGCCTTCGGTTTAGTGTTGCCTTCGAATTGGTGTTGCCTTCAGTTGTTGCCTGTGGCTAATGGTGATGTTGCCTTCGGTTTCCTGTGTTGCTTTTAATGGTTGCCTGTGGCTAATTATGTTGTTGCCTTCGGTTGAGGTAGATGATGTGCGTGCCGATCCCTGGGGTCGTGCCGCTCTGATACCAATATGTAATGTCCCTGACCCGTCGCAACCGTCGATGATGACGGCGTTCTGAGGCCGGTAAGGCGGCGGGGATGATGGTAACCCAAATGGTGGGTACTTGGACCCTTAGGTGAATTGAGATGAGAAATTAAGGAGGGAATTCAGTGATTGAAGAGAAGAATGAGGGAGAGAGAGAGAGAGAGAGAGAGAGAGAGAGAATTGAGAAAGATGGAGAAGAGTAGAGGGAGAGGGGAAGAGAGGGAGATAGAGTTAGAGAGACAGAGAGAGAAGGTGGGTAATTAGAGGAAATAGTTAATTCATTCATATGCTTTCTTCACTGTGACATACATTTCATATACTACTCCTATCCTCCTGGGCTACAGTGTAATACTTAGAGATTTAAGGGCCGTATGGCTAAACTACTGTAATTACTATACTATAATTGGGCCTCCGTGGGCTTGATTCGTACGGGCCACCCTTCCAGTTCGGGTACCGGATTCGGGCCCTCTCCGCTACTCGCCCGCTCCGCTACTCGCCCGCTCCGCTAGCATCACTTATTGCCAAATCCCCCAACTATCCCTCTCTGGATCTTGTCAGAGGCTTCTTTCTCCCCACTTCCCCCCTAACTCCTCCAAGCTTCTCTCCAAGCTTCGACTCGCCCTCTTCTCCCATATAGGGTTCCACCATCGCGTTCGTTACAGTTTTCTATTTTCTGGGCTTTGGATGATGGTGTAATTGGATGTTTTAATGGATGAGTGGGCATAATGTAGTACATAGGTTTGTTTTTATTATGTGAAGAATATAGAATTAGATGATGTATCATCAAGTGTTCTTGTTATAATTACTTTATTTGCCTTTCTTGGATTGTAATTGAAATTAGAAGGGGGTGTTTTCTGTGTTATACTTCGTACCTGGACCCTCCTTCAATCAAGAAAAACCCCAGAGCGAACCCCTCTTTCCCTCCAATCGCTTGGTTCTTCCAATCAAGAAACCCAAGAGCGTGCTTGTGGGAACTGATCTGAAGAGGTAAGCGATCTCTCGTGTTGATTGATCTTAAAATCCTGCAATTTAGTTATATCTATATGATGAATTGACACGCCTCTTTTTCTACACCTTTTCTTGGTGATCACTCATTATTCTTGACTTATTTAAAGTTGCATTTCGAATTTTACTCAATACTTCTCGCAGATTCATGGACGAAAGTGTGATCAACATGTCTGATCTGCTGCAATCAAAGGATCTAATGCAATTGACATATCAAGATCAACTCTATCACATCAAGAACGATTCATGCTTTGAAGGTCTCATCAAGACGTCAAATATTGTGAGTTCTTATTGTTAACAAGATTCTTTCTTCCTATTTGTTTCCTTTTCTGAAATTTCTATGCCCACTCTCGTTGTCTCTCTGGTTTCTTTCATCTAAATCTTCTCTTCTTGCTCTTTTTATTTGTTTCGGAGGATTCGTTAGGATACGGCGGAAGAAAACCATCCATTGCTAACTTGCTATTTGTATGGGAAGACTATCAAAAGCTTTCTAGCAAAAGATTGACCCTTTCCGACAGGTGATGTTGACCCCTTTATTTCGTTCTTCGATTACACACATTTTTTATTAAAAGCTTATTTGTCGTTATTGTAAAGTTCAATAGTGTTTGTTTTTCTTTAATTGAAATAGATTTAGAACTGTAAAACTTGCATGTTAGATAGGTAGTGTGGTGCCCAAAGTGAACTATAGGTCGTATACTTTTAAACTAGGATAGAACAACTTGATTGAGGGATGATATTGTGGTTAAAAATGCAAAGAAAAGAAAACGAAAGTTAGGTCAAAATTTAGGGTGAATGGATAATTGACTAGAATTAAATTAGGGATAAAGAGTTTCTTTTATGCAGAGAGCCTATCAATTATCAACTAGAGGTATAATGGAGGAGGATAAATGTAAAGAAATTCTTAGTGAGTATTTTTTAAAAAAAATAAGTTGGAAAGGACCATTTTGAATATCTTTACTTGTTTTAATTCATAATCAATTTTATTTCAATTGTCAATTTTAAATTAATACACTATGTATTGAAATGTAATTTATACTTATTATTATAGGTTTTAACTCAATACAATTATAAAATATATTAACGGCCCAACCCACTATTGAAGCATGCTTTTATTAATGAGAATGAATCTCTAAGCTAAATAAGGGCCCAACATATATCATTACCATAGGCATGCATTTATGAATGACATAGAATTTATGAATAAGATAAATAAGAAAGAGCCCAACCCATGCCATTCTATTCTTCTCGGTGTATCCAACCTTCTTAATAATATTGGGTCTTATTCACGTATATGCATGTTATTCTCAGTATTTAAACTTTATTTAAATGGATCAGATTGTAAACGTATTTACTAATGAGACCGAGTTTTTGGGCTGAAATGGGCATGTTCTGTGTGGTGAAATTCATGATTTTCTAGAATAATGCATCCCACCTATGAGTTGGATTACTTATTCTAAGAAAATTGTGGTTTATTGTCTCTCTCTTTCTAACATGCTATTGCCTATCTTTCCTATTTTCTTCTTTAACTTTTGATGTGATGATTTCTAAGTTCTAGAATTTTTGGCATTGTTTTTTTTTTTTCACCGTAGTATTGGCTTATATATATTGTTGGAGCAAAGTTTCTCTTCCTTTCTCATTTTGTAAACTTTTATTTTCACTTTTTTCCTTCATTTTTCGTTTTTCTTTTCTATCTCCATAGATAGCTTTTGGTGTATTCAAAGCATTGTGTAATGTCGCTGCCATTCTTTTGTCTTTTTAAATAGCAATTTTATATGAAGAGTATGGGAGTATACGGTGGATTGCTAGCACACACTTGCATCGGAGGTGTTTGTTTGGCAATAAAAAACAAAAAATTGGAAGGTACTTCTCTTTGTTTCCTTAAATTTTTTGAAGAAGTTGTTATCTCTCGCTCGGCCGGTTGCGGTTCATTGCAAACTAACCAGCCATGACAAAAGTAGAGAAATCCATGCACAGTGTGTATAAACAAATTAAGAAAAACAATGATACCAAACAAGGCTCAAATGATTGAATTTGGTTCCCATGATATTCTTTTACTATCTTTCATAATTGGCTTATATATTTTCCTCATACGCGCACAAGGTATTCTCTTTTAGAACGGGATATCCTATTTCCTTTACCTTTCTTTAGTTGGTGGGTTAGTTCTTATAGAATCTCTCTTGTTTTTTATTTTGTTCGTTGTTTCTTAATGTGCAACATATATAGGGATATCCTATTTCCTTTACCTTTCTTTAGTTGGTGGGTTAGTTCTTATAGAATCTCTCTTGTTTTTTATTTTGTTCGTTGTTTCTTAATGTGCAACATATATACTTATTATTACTTTTTTATGCGTACTATCAAGCGGAGATTTTATGGTAGTTGGATAGATTATTCTTCTTAACTTCGTTTATGCAACAATATTAAATATGTTAATTCTTTTTGTTTCTATTTCCTTTTATGTTGTTAGATATTTGAAGATCTATTTCTTGTTTTTCCTTTTTTAAACTTTACTTTTCAGAATTTTTTCTAGTATTGCATTTTTTCGCTTACATATAACTAACACAAACTAGCTTTCTAGCAATTCAATTGTTTTTAAGAGATACCAAAATGCCATAACCTAATCATTGTTGAGAAACAACTATGCTAGGCTAGTAGTTTTTACCCTGGTTGCTAATCTAAGAAGTCGGGGTTTTGACCCCCCGCTAGTTTGTTTATTAAATAGGGTGCTCGAGCCCTCCTTCTCTTGGCAAAAATTCTAGTGATTGTATCTAGGAGGGTTCTTGGATGGAGCCTATGAGCAGGACAAAAAATAAAATTAAATAATTATTGTTTAGCCAATGGTGGCTTTTGCACCACAGTTTCTTTGCTTTGGGTGGTTCAAAAGTCATCGTTGATTGCATTATGCGGTTCAATCGTGCTAAACGGGGCTATGGCGAGCGTTTTTATCCATCTCAATCACTTCTTCTACGCAAGATGTCTTTCTCCAACCAATTTTTTGTTCATCCTGTTATCTTCTTCCTGCTTGCTGATGAAAAAGATATGATTGATTGCGTAAGCGAGGCAAAAAAGAAGAAATAGTTTCCTGTCGATATAAAGGATGGAGGAGAATAAACCAGAAGTCATCAGGGACAAGGCCCGCATGCGTGCTTGGTCAAGACGGCATCGATTTGAGGAGGGCAAGGAGAAGAGGAGTCTGGCCCTGGTGCCAACCATGGGCTTCCTCCATGAGGGCCATCTCTCCCTTATTCGAGAAGCCAAGGTCCATGCTGATCTCATTGTTGTCTCCATTTACGTCAACCCTGGCCAATTCTCGCCGTCGGAGGACCTCACTTCCTACCCTTCCGACTTTCAAGGGGACCTTGGCAAGGTCCGTGAGGTTGGCGGCGTTGATGCTGTCTTCTGCCCCGGGAATCTTTACGACTACGGAAGCAACAACGGCGTGCTTAGTGCCGACAATGGAGGTGCCCTTGCTGCCCCAATTGTCTCTGCTGTGGAGGCTAAAGCAAGTTCGTGCCTTGAGGATGGAGGGTGAAGCCACGAGACTTGGATAAGGGTCGAGTCACTGGAGAGAGGCTTGTGTGGGAAGAGCGGACATGTTTTCTTCAGAGGCGTTGCCACTGTTGTGGCCAAGCTTCTCAACATTGTCGAACCCGACGTCGCAATCTTCGGAAAGAAGGACTACCAACAGTGGCGCCTCATATGTCGAATGGTACGCCCCAGTACTGCATTTTACTTCTCGCTTTTGTTTTGTCTTTTCTTATGGTCGAATGATAATTTGCTTAGTCGAGGATGTGGATCAGTTTTAGACCTTTTTTCTGAAGGGTGGTGTGATCTTTAGGGGCCTTAGAAAATTTTTGAAATTTAGAGGTTCAATCTTAGTGAATGAAGTGGGAAATGTCTTCGTCTTAGATTCTTCTATTGATTTCAAGAAAGACTCATTGGTGACATCCATGCTCATAGTTCTGTCGTCTGTGCTTTTTTTTTCAAAATACAAAGCGTATCCAACCATCTGCAGTAAGGTATTTAATTGGCACTGGAGTACCTGAGGAGCACAAGAAATCTAGAGGTCAACAACCAGCCATTACATATCTATCATGATTTGGGATTTCAAATCCTTCAGCTAGAACACATTATAGGATTTCCTTTACTTGATTTATGCTTCTTCTTCTACGATCTCATAAGTTTGAAGTATTGTCCTTTGCTAAGGTTTCGTAATTTTAATCTCCTTCTCAACCACCTTTCTGGTATATTCCTTCATTGTAACAAGGAAGTCATATGTGATATATAAGATATGAACAAGTACCATTCATGTAAGAGAATATCTGAATGCCGATTTAGAGTTTTCTTCATGCATGTTTTGTAAAAAGGAAATTTCGATCACTTCCTGTGAACCTAAGATAATCTGGTTTTAATTCTCATTTGGGCTCCTTTTTTTCTGCTAATCTAGACTATTCCCATGTTTGGAGAAATTAAAAAGGATTTGCTTCTAGGCTGCACAAATTCAAAACTGCAATAGAAGAATCTAGGAGCATTGCCGAAGTTCAACAGTAGTTTAAGCTAACTGCTATAACTTTGACCGACAATCTAAGAAGAAGATTGTTATAGATTGTCTCGCTCTCTCCTTGCAGTTAATTGCCAATTAATAGTTCTTCTTCTAGTTAGCTTATAGCAGCATGGAATGTAGACAATCTAGCAGTTTTAACTGGCAATCTAGTTTTAAGTCTTGAGGATTGTTGTAGATTAATAGCTAGTCATAAAGATCTGCGTGTTTTGGCGGTGCCTCTTAATCTGGGAATCCTGTTTTAGATTAACATAAATGTCAGAAGCGATAATGATGATGCTGTCCATGTGATTGTAAAGAAGGTACTAAATGACATAATTTAGAATCGCGAATTCGTGTTTCCTTGCTGCATTTATCCTGTTACTTTCTCCCACCAAACCTGTCACATGCACAACTTGCCCGTGATTTGCTGTTAAAACAAGGTAGCAATTCACATTGTTGTTTTCTCTACTTGATTCCCATGGAAAGTATTCCTATTAGTTTTGGTTGTCAAAATATTTTCCATATTCTAGATATCAAGAACGAACCCAAATATCAATAATTTACACTAACATTGGCTGTGGATATCTTTGCTCATAATGTTTGACAATCATTTTTTTTCAGGTTTGTGACCTCGATTTTTCAGTAAAAATAATAGGCTCTGAAATAATGCGTGAGGTTGATGGACTTGCGATGAGCTCACGCAACGTGCGTCTCTTGCATGGAGAGAGAGATAAGGTGAGTGTTACAGTGAGCATACACTTTTCTTATTTCAACCTCTTTGAATTTAAATAATACAATGAGTTGTTTGCACACAATGTGCCTGCCATTCCATTTGTTATCATTTTGTATTCTTGTGGCAGAAATAGTTGACATGTTTCAAAAAATTAAACCTGGGACTTGTAAGAATTTAAAAGTACTTGCTTCTACCTGGTTTTGTTCAAGAGAATTGTAGCTCATTTATCTTGCGCTCGTGTACATAGGCATTTCAGAAAGGGGCTAGCTCAATCTTCTACTTTTGTCAATGTTTCTTTTTTGACATAATGCAGATCTTCCTGAATTTCAGTGTAGGATTTGACTTGCCTTCTAGGGCTTTTATTTAGCTTTTTTTTTGGGGGGATTCATTAG
The DNA here is from genome assembly GCA_029168755.2 of Tillandsia fasciculata. Classification (NCBI taxonomy): domain Eukaryota; kingdom Viridiplantae; phylum Streptophyta; class Magnoliopsida; order Poales; family Bromeliaceae; genus Tillandsia; species Tillandsia fasciculata. Next base: position 26,870,720 of record CM054936.1, on the reverse strand, counting down.
ATGGTCTTAAGAGAGAGAAAGAGAGACGGAGAGAGAGAATTTTAGTTTGGTGCCATTTTTAAGTTAACAAAAGACTTTTGTGCCAGGAGGGGGGGGGTGGTTGGGTGGGGTTTGCGGGTGGGGTGGGGTGAGGTGAGCTGGATTTTAGTTTGGTGCTATTCTACTCGGTGAGACGAGGGAAGAAAGGAGGGAGGGAGAGGATTTTAGTTAATGTATAAATATAAAGATCGGCGCTTGAGGCAGTTGATTGTTGGAGTTAGCAAGTGCGCGCGCACACACACACACAGAGAAGGGTGTCTTGGTTTAATGGACAGAGAGGTGCATATAAGGCCCATGGGTACGCCATTGAAAAGGGAAAAAAAAGAGAACAAAAAGTTATAGAAAATTAGTTTGTTTTTCGTGACACATGCTCAAAAGGATGAGATGGCACCTTAGAGGTTGGGTGGGATGGTGCAGATTGCATGCAAGACATTTGTGCATCAAGATGCTTTTCAATTATATGTGTGCCATGCATGATATATGGTTGGGTTTGCAGTGAATGTGTGAGTAATGAGCTTACTACTAGTGTTGAGAGAAAATTCGTTTGTATTTTTGTTCTCCGTGTGCGTGCTTGCTTGCTTTACGAATTATTGGGGTTGTAGCGTAAGATAACATAGATAGCTTTACTTGTGCTCACATTTTGATATAATATTGTAGATCTTTAGCATCGATGAAATTTGTCTTTCCAAATTACTGGGGTTGTAGTGTAAGATAACATAGGTAGCTTAGCATCAATGAAATTTGGCTTTCCATTCTACCTTATGTGTTCTATACTTTTCCAAGGCACATTATATTTTCATCCATTTGTTCTGTTCCTCTTTTTTAGGAAATAAATGTTAGTTGCCTTGTGAAGCCAAAGCTTGTAATTTGATATAAATTATCAACTAGGGCTTAGATTGGATATGCACTTATGTTGAACTTCTTACTTCTGTAGGCTTTGTCTATCTATAAAACGTTGTCCGAAGCTAAATCTGCTGCCTTAAATGGGCAGAGCACATGCCAGGAAATAAAAGATTTACTTGTCCAAACAGTGTCTAAAGCAGGGGGCAAGATTGACTATGCTGAGGTAACCTGATTACTTATTGCCTTTTTACTACATGAGCTCTCCTCAAGCTGTGGATAATAAATAAAAGCGCATACATAAACCAGCCTTATTAATGTATGCTATTTCATGTTAATTCCCTTATATCTTTCATGGTTGGTTCATTCACTCTTGAAATGTGATTCTATCAAGGAATGAAAAACAGACACTCCATAATTGTTGTCCTGTTCATGTTAGTGCCATGTCGGTTCAGATTTCACCTTGAACTCTTTATGGAAGCATATCCATCATGTGTCCAAATAGAAAATACGTAAAGAAATTCAAATTTTATTTGCATTCAATAGGAACTAAGATTAATCTTTCCCATTTTAGAACTTGATCAACCTTTTAGAATTCACCCGGCCATTATCCCAATTTAGTACAAAATTATTACTTGAACTTAGTGCATTTGTAAATCTATGCACCCAATGCCATATGCTCTCCACTATCTCGTTTTTTAATTGAGTCATCCAAATGTTAAATAGTGAGAGTCTGCATGGTGAGTTGTATTGAAGCATCAAATAAGGATAGATGGCAAAGTTGTGCACGGATGCAGGCAACAATTGTTGGAGCTGTTGGGATAATACTAAGGCGCTGGAATCTAAATCTTTTGTTAAGGCTAGATGAACATAGACATCTGAAAATTTGTAACCTTTGTCATTTTTACCTTTTTCAATAAGACAAGAATCGTTTAATTGCGACATTCTCTACTTTTTTGCACTTTATTCTGCAAATTCTTTAATGGTACGCTGTGTTGTATAGGCACTCTTTTATGTTACAGTAAAATTTTCTCTCTAGGCTGATGGGTCATTTCTAGTGGCGTAATCAGCAAATATTTTCTGTATTTCTAAGTGGCTAAAACAAGCCCACTAATTAGTCAAACTTGGCATTTGGTTTAGCACAACACATGTGATGTTGGATGGAATATAGGGCCCTATGTTTTGAAGGGTTCCAAAATATGATTTATAATTTTGAAAGTTTTTTCTAAATTTTGAAAAATTTTGAAATAATTTTTTCTGAATAATTTTTTATTTTTTAAAAGAAATTTTCGTAAAAAAAAAAAAGAAATTATGAAAATTAAAGAAAAATAGAAAAACTCAAAAAAAATAGAAATAAATAAAATAAAATAAAAAAGATAATGAGGATTTACTTCTGAACCGAACTCGCTTTGAGACTGGACTCACTTCAAGGAATTTGCGAAGGAAAAAAGAAAAGACATCATTGCCAAAGCTTTTTTCTTCATTATAGATTCATAAAATCGTATATTCAACCTCATACCAAAAATTCTTTTCCCTTATTTATACTATTCTTAACCTTACCTATACATAACCAACTTAGGATTTAATCTTATTTTAAATAACTAATTAAAACAACCTTAACTAGAGATTAACTAAGCACTGATAATCTAAAATAAATACAGATAAAATCAAATAAAAGCAAAGTTAAAACCTTATTTAACTAACTAAAAGATATGCTCAACTAGTCTAATCCAATTTAAAAAACTATGATCTGAATCGATTTAATCCGATCAATTGATTTAAGCTTATTCTGCATCAACATTTCAGTTGGAATAAAAAGATCATGTTCTTTCCAACCTTCCCTATTGTTGTTATATGTTGTTATATCAGGTTTTATGTATCTGTTCTCATTTATATTTATGAAATGCCCACCAGAATTTCAACTTCTACAGTCTAGAGGCATACAAAATGAAATTTAGATACCATGCTAGCCACCATAGACAAATCAATCTGAGAACATCTCTGCTTCCATCTTTCTGAACAACTCTAAGTCCCAGCATTCTTCTCCATCACGAGCTCACTTTTCATCAATGTTACACACCATGGTTTCACTTCAAGGAATGGTACTTGTTCTTCCAACATATTAAAATTCCTAGTACTAATGTTTTCTGTTATCTCTGATCCAAACTTTAGGTTGTTTGTACCTCCATGGGCAACTGAAGAAAATCATTTGCTTCACAAGATATTAGATAAATAAGAAAAGCTAAGGGCTTATTTGGCATTGTTGCTGCTTTTTTAATATGATTTTATATTAGAGCATGTAGTAGTGGATGGTAGATTGCTTGCAATTCTTGCTTCAAGTTGTTTGTTTGATAGAGAAAAACAGAATCTTGGAAATAACTACTTTTTGCTTCTTTTTTTCTTGCTGAAGTTGTTATCTCTCGTCTGGCCGGGGTGTATTCCTTGCAATAAACCTTACCTCTGGAGTAAACTGTTTATATATGTTAGTTCTTGTCTCGAAAAGTTAGTGCAGTAATACTTTAATTGGTAAATGCAGATTGTGGAGCAGGAAAGTTTGACTCCAGTAGACCAGATCAACTACCCTGTTGTGATTTGCATTGCTGCTTGGTTTGGAAATGTTAGGTTGATCGATAATATAGAAATCAATGCATGAAGATGGCCTACACATTACACCGGAGATGCTGATAATGTGTTTCCTCAATATAGTTGTTTCCCTGATGTATTTACTGAATGAGATTCAAGAGTTATATAACAAACTGCAAATTTTAGGGCAAATTGGAATTCCTGCCATATTGTAGAGGACTTTTTTCCTACCTTTTTTTTCTTCCTGAAATATTTCATTTCTGTTTAGCAAGTGAATAGAGGACCTATTTTTGGTAGCTATATTGTTCCATCTTTGAAGGGCCCCTCTTATTTCCCTTAATTTTGCTTTCTTACATTTTCACATTATTAAAAATATTTGTATCGAATGTAATAATGTAAACATCTAGTTCAGGCTTCTCATGCCATTGAATGTACTAATATAATAACAATTTTGTTTTAATGTAATAATGATTACACCTACTGGTTGGACAATGTTGCGTTTTACGGGTATTTCTTGTTAGCGATGTGGGCTGTATTAAGAGCACGTCAAGTAAGTCTACCACAAACTGAATGGTGGTTATTTCTTGTTCTAGTGTTTATATCATAATAGTTTCTGTTGGTTCAGAGTTTTTTCAAGGATTGTAGAGGTCACCTCAGCTAAGTGAACTGGGGCAGCTGGATGACGGCATGCTTTGACTCAGGTATGGAACTAAGAGGATAGTAATGCTATGACATTTCATCTTTAAAACAAGTAGTGAATCCTCCCTTAATTAATCTAAATAAAAATGGAAGAGAAGCGGCATTCTGAAGAGACAATTTGTCAACCAAACTCAAACTGACATGTCTCACCTGGAATAGCTAGCAAGAGTAGTCCATCATGTTTGGCCCATTACTTTTCATCGGTTTGCCCGAGCAACTGATGCAACATCAACACTTGATCGACTGGGTGGATTGTTTTGCCAAAGTGGTTCCTCGATCAGTGCTGACAGGTATATCTCAATAGTCAATTGATGAATAACTGATTATCAAATTTGAAAGACTAAATCACTATTAACTGCCTTGTTGCAAAGCTTTCTCGTCAACTGCATTTTGATGTATGTTCAGAGCATTAGCTTAATGTATGAAATGTACCAAACTGACTTCACTCTAGTAGTTTAAGATTGCCAATTTGAAATGGAGGTCAACACTAGAGTAATTTTAAATGCATATCTTCATGCCCCCTGTTTTGATGTGCGCAAGTCTCGGGGATGACCATGGGCGTGTGCCAAAACAATGAGTAACCAGTAGAAGTAAATATAAGAGCTGGTTATATCACTACTTTAATGACAATTTATGATCTGGTAGGAGACTAATGTCATTGGTATTTTTGGTCCATTTTTAATCGTATTGTTTTTCATCATATTGATTAACATGGTTTCTGAGCTAATCTAAGCTATCTCTGCTGCAAGAGAAACCTTAGATTCAATTTGCACATCTATCGAGTTATATAGTTCATTAAATTTGAAATTAGGTACAAAATGATTTAAACAAGTCATATGGTTCATTAAAGTTGAAATTAGGTATGTTTTCAGAATTAGGCCATAAAACACGTTTGCAACTAGGCCAGTGTCCCAATAGACACTATAAATGGGCGACCAAAATAAATTGTGTTCAAAGAACTTGTAGTCTCATTAGTATGCATTTGGGATGTTTGGAGATGCTGTATCGTTTCAGTTCTTCCAAAAGAATTTAACCACCAATCTCTTAATGCACATTGAAGGCTCGGAAATTATTAAGACCCAGCATCTTTTATCTCTCCCCTGGTATCACTATTCTATATCTAGGATGACGAATGATTTGATTTAAGAGTTGGCTAGGTGTGCTATTAGAGAGTGTTTAGTTGTATGTAGTTGCTACTGCACTATAAATCAAGCAATATGGATTGGTGTGGAACCAATTAACTCAGTATTGGTAGAAGCCCTCATTATTTGGATTGCCACAGGCATTCAACTTTTGCAGTTGAAACTGCAAGAGGAGGTTCAATTGCAACATCCAATTAGTCATATTTCCAATTACAGTAGTTGAAGAAACTAATTTTATTTAAGAGATAAGTATACCTACTTAATTACACTTAAAACTAAACAGTATTTCTTTTACTGCATTAGGGTTACCTCACTATCTGATTTGTAAAATGATAAATTTTGTAAATATAGTATCCAGTTGTATGCAATCAAAGAAATTATATGTAGTTTGATTATTTTTTGCTGTCTAACCAAATAAAATAATGTTGTCGTAATTTATGTATTTTTAATTACATGAATATCTAACAACATTGGGTTTATAGTTACATTCGACCAACCCTAAATTCAAAACCCTAAACTGGAAGCCAAGCTTGCGCTGGCTAAGAAGTAGTATGTCAACCTCAAGCTTGGCATTTTTTTCTTGCTTGTATCGAGCTTGATTTACACCCGAGTTAGCCGTCTAGTAACTGGTGTTCACGCTCTTTCTCATCCCCATGCAACAGAGCTCATCTTTCATTCCGGTTTAGGTTGAACTCAACACACAAATAAAGGAGGCCTTCAATTGAGCTTAAGTTCATTTCGGCCCTTTTACACCCCTGATTACAATTAAACAGGAAGTGTATAATGCAAAAGTGGAGGCCTTATTGACTCAATTAAACTATTATTTACTAATGATAGTCTGGCTCTAGACCTATATGGCTATGATTTTGTTTTCCAAGATATCCATGCAATGGAAGATCCTGAATTTGAGACTTTCTACGCCAAAAATATTCTTTTAAATCAAGGTATTCATGCTTTGCAGCTGCTCAAAGATCAGGTTTACGAAATCCTTATATTCCCGAAGGAAGTTCTACCAGTGGAAACCGTCGTCATTTAACCTTTAGTTTTAGCTGGTTGTGACCGTCGGTTTTGCTTGAATGAAGAAAACTAGAGTAAAATAGAGGTATTACATATGTCATTGCATGAAACAATGATGGTGAAAAATTATCATGTCAAATTCCTTCTGAGGATGGATCCCTAGGAATTCTTGGAATGAACTAATAAGATTAATAATGCACTCATGTCAAATATAATGAACATGAGTCAACCCCAATCTCAGCTGAGTTTTACCGGTACATAGAAAGTATACTACTGTACAAAACAGATGATACACTGTACACTGTAGGAGCAGCTGAGAAATGTATGTGCTTTCTAAAAATTGTTTTGGCCTATTTTTAGATTCGTGGGTGCGAATTAACTTTCTGGTTCCTTTCCTTGTGTTTGATATATTCCTTGCTTCTTGCTGATGGGTTGCCTTCCACTTCATGGTTTATTGTGTATCCCTTTCTTGCCTTTGTTGATTGATTATCCTTTGCTTACCTTTATTAGTTTCTTCGCTGGGAAGGTAAAAGCCCTTCCTAGTTATAGTTTTTTTTTTTTCTCTCCATATTATTGAAGGTAGACTTGTTTGTAGGGCATTATTTCTCCCCCCCCAAAAAAAAGAGAGGAAAAAAGGAGTAAGAAAGAAAAGAAATATTTGGAGTTGCTGCCGCTGCCTGCGTGAGTGGTCCGGATCTGCAGAGTTGTTGGCCTTTCCCGATCATCTGCAGAGTTGTTTCCAAAGCTCGTATATGAAATTGCCAACTTCCGGCTGCTTTGTAGGGTTGTTATTCTTAATAATCATCGCACACTTTTCTATTCAGGTATATACAACCAAGTCGACGGGCGATACACCACCCTTATTGTGTTGTTGAGGTAATGGCACAAAGGTTGCTCCATGGAATCCTGCATGCCACAATTTTTGAGGCGGATTGTATGTCGATGACAACTAGCATTCCGCCAAGACCAATTCAAAAGGTACTTCACCAATATTTTATCATTCAGCTTTGAGGCATTCACTCTGGAATTTTGAAAAGTGTATCTTTTATGTGAGTTTATTCTAATCTATTCATATTTAGTGTTTAACTTGGGCTCTAATGATAGTATTACACTGCCTCGCTGTAAACTCATTATCAATAATTCGGTAACCAAAGCGTCGGTCCATGCTAGCAAACATAAAGCAGAATATTTAAAATATCCAGGAACCAAAATTTCATATTTTAAAAAAAAATCAATTTTTGGTGTTCAAGTGATTACAAAATGAACGGTTGACACTAAACAATCTTGAAAAATTAGTTGATAAGATTTCTCAATTTAGATCAAGGTTTTTAAATTTATTTTTTAAATAGTATTCATTTAATTAGGTTACTTTTAGGTTGATAACCTCGAGAAATCATGTAATTTATTTCAAGATGAACATAATAAATAATTATTCATTTAATTGGGTTACTTTTAGGTAGATAACCTCGAGAAATCATGAAATTTATGTCAAGTTCAACATTTTGTTCAACTGTGTTGATTTGTCGATTCGAGTGCGACAAAACAAAACCTAATTTTCTTTTCGAATGATGTGAACTAACCGGCTTTCTATTTATTCATCGATTTAAATTGGAAATTTGGAGACACCGACTACATCAAAGAGAAGATTTTGCGGAATATTTTCATGGATCAAGAGGGTGTCCATTTGCCCGCCCAAGGTTATTGCTCGACTTTTCCCTGTAAGCTATATATTTGAAAATGTTAGAAGGTTTGCAATTACATGTTAGATGAGCATTTCCAGATAATTGGTTGGGGCGAAGAATCTGGCAAGCTTTACGCAACAGTTGATGTGGAGAAGGCCAGGGTTGGTCGAACCAGGGTGATAACTGATGAACTAACGAATCCCAAGTGGAATGAGTCCTTTCGCATATATTGTGCGCATTGGGCCGCTGACATCATCTTCACCATGAAGTCTGAGAACCCTATTGGAGCATCGCTGATTGGGAGGGCATTTCTACCAGTGGAGGACATCATAAATGGTGAGCAAGTGGATCGGTGGCTTGCAATTTGCGATGAGGATCATAAGCCATTGGAGGGAGGGGCTAAGATACATGTGAGAATGCAATACTTGAGCGTGTCCGAGGACTTGACGGCTAACTGGGGCAAGGGAATCAGCAGCCCAAGGTACCCTGGGGTTCCCCACACATTCTTTCCCCAGAGGTGCGACTGCAGAGTGACGCTGTATCAGGATGCTCATGTCCCCAGCAACTTCTCCCCACGGATCCCTTTAAGCGACGGTAGGTACTATGAGCCTCACAGATGCTGGGAGGACATTTTCGATGCTATCACCAATGCGCGCCAGCTTGTCTACATCACTGGCTGGTCGGTGTACACAAATATCACGCTGATTAGGGATCCACAGAGGCCCAAGCCCGGAGGGAATGCAACTCTCGGTGAGCTGCTCAAAAAGAAGGCTGCAGAAGGCGTTCGGGTGCTGATGCTTGTTTGGGATGACAGGACCTCGCAAGGACTAGGCCCGCTAAGGAAGGACGGATTGATGGCAACACACGACCAAGACACTGAGAGATACTTTTACGGGACGGATGTGCACTGCATATTGTGCCCACGAAACCCAGACAGAGGTGAAAGCTACGTCCAAGATCTTGAGGTCGCAACCATGTTCACACACCATCAAAAGATCGTGATCGTCGACTACGAAGTGCCTGCAACTGGAAAAAAAAAGGGCCGTATTATGACTACAAGGGCTAAGTCCTCAAGGAGTATCTTGAGCTTCGTCGGTGGAATCGACCTTTGTGATGGACGATATGATACACAAGATCATCCTCTATTTCAAACCTTGGGCACAGCTCACCGTACTGATTTCCATCAACCCAACTTTGCAGGCGCTTCCATTCGAAAAGGGGGGCCAAGAGAGCCGTGGCATGACATACACTGCCGGCTGGAAGGACCGGCGGTTAGGGATGTGTTGCACAATTTTGAACAGAGATGGAGAAAGCAAGGAGGAGGTGAGGACTTGTTGGTGCCCCTCGACTACTCAACCCTAGAAGCTGGGCACCCTGCAGCCGCTATGGAGGACGGAGAAGCATGGAATGTCCAGGTGTTTAGATCCATTGATGGGGGCGCTGTCGTCGGATTCCCTGAGGTGCCTGAAGATGCAGCAGCACATGGGCTCGTCACAGGGAAGGATCATGTAATAGAGCGTAGCATCCAAGATGCCTATATACATGCCATCCGTAGGGCCAAGAATTTCATCTATATAGAGAACCAATACTTCCTTGGGAGTTCGTACAGTTGGAGACCCCAAGATATAAAAGTCGAAGACATCGGCGCGCTACATCTCATCCCAAAAGAACTCTCACTGAAGATCATCAGCAAAATTGAGGCACGCGAGCGATTTGCAGTGTACGTCGTCATTCCAATGTGGCCAGAGGGTATCCCTGAGAGTGCATCAGTTCAAGCCATCTTGGACTGGCAGCGGAGGACAATGGAGATGATGTACGCAGACATTGCACAGGCTATTCGTGCTAACGGCCTCCAAGCAGACCCCAAAGACTACCTCAGCTTCTTCTGCTTAGGGAATCGAGAGGTGCGCACGAGTGGTGAATATATACCCGAGGAGCGACCGAACCCTGACACGGACTACGAGCGAGCTCAGCGAGCCAGACGCTTTATGATCTACGTCCATGCCAAGATGATGATCGGTAGGTGCTTGTTGACATATGATATTAGTTGCTATCTCATGCTCTGATTATGAAGTTGCTGTTAACTGATGGGGCATGCTTTTAATTTGGTTTAATTTTTTGTAATTAGTTGATGACGAGTACATCATAATTGGGTCGGCCAACATCAATCAGAGGTCCATGGATGGCGGCAGAGACTCGGAGATTGCTATGGGTGCATACCAACCGAACTATTTGACGACCACCAAGCAGCCAGCCAAGGGCCAAATCCATGGCTTCCGACTAGCACTTTGGTTCGAACACCTTCGGAGGCTGGACGATGACTTTGTCCTACCCCAAAGCAGAGAGTGTGTGCGCAAGGTCAACCAGACCGCAGAGCGAAACTGGAACCTGTACGCGAGCGAGGCGCTTTATGACGACCTCCCAGGTCATCTGCTAAGCTATCCCATAAAGATCAATGGGGATGGCGAGCTTGCTGAGCTGCCAGGGATGGAGTTCTTCCCGGACACCAAGGCTCGCGTCTGCGGCACCAAGTCTGACTACCTTCCCCCCATCCTCACCACATGATATCCACTTTGTCATCACACTTCCCTTCTCTCTCTGGACTTTGTTATTTGAAACTCTGGTGTGGATATAGATAGATGTGTGTGGTTCCAATTTCGAAATAAATAAATAAAATGTGGATTCTACAAATGGTGAGGAATGTTGTTTTCACTGTGAAATGCATCTCTTTACATTTGCCCCCATGTAATTGTGACTATCCGCCCCTGTTCTTTCCCTCAGTCAGGGCAAAATCATAAAACAAATTCATGCAACAAATTGTTGCAAAAAGAAGTGGTCTGAACGGTTCTATGTGCCAAAACATGTGGTTGTCCTACAAAATTATATCCACATGATTGATCATTCATTCATGTTTTATTACACCTATAAATTTTCAATTTTAAGAATTTTGTCCATAAATTCGCCTTTCATAATATTTAGGCACTTCCAAAAGCCTAACTATTAAAAGAGAAACCACCATATCTTAAAATCTAAACCTCGAGAGAACCACCATCCGTGCAAGGTGTAGTGGTCATGCCGTTGTTACATCTTATAGGCATAAAACTAAGAGTAATGCTAGTGGTGCATTCAATTTGAGATGTAAAATATGCATCCAAATATTTTTTAAATTTTTTTACTTGTTATTTCAAAGTGTAATAAAATTTATCTCACTTTTAAAATGAATGAGATATGCAATGTACATCCTAAATAAAATATATAAATAGTATTTTTTTAAAACTAACAGTGCCGAATAATTACAGGAGACTATAAAATTCTGATTACTCCTTTCTTATAACAATTCTAGGCCAACTTTCTTTGTCGTTTTAAAATTTCTTCCTGAATGATTTTATTTCTGGTGCTTTCGGTCCGAAGACTAAATAACATAATAGTTCCTCTGGAGACTACATTGCAGATCACACTGAGTTGTTATATATATATAGTTGTGCACCTTCCTTTATTTTTAATCAACCAAGCCAGATAATGATTCTTTTTATTATAATTATTAAAGTTTTATTTAACAATATGCACTTGCAAATGCTCTGAATCAATCTCATCTTTATTTGAAATCGGTCGCTTGTCTCGGCAGAGCGCGGCCATCTTTTGCACGAGCGCTTGCATCTCCGCGTCACCTTTCCGATTAATCGTCTCCGCCATCTGCTTGGCCTTGCTCACAACTTGCTGCCCTCTCTCAGTAGTGGGTAGAAGAACTTCCCTTATTCCTCGAGCGACGTCGTCTCGCTTGAAAGTCGACCCGCCCAGGCGCGGCGGGAATCCGCCGACCCCGACGCCCAACTCGACGACCAGCCTGGCATTCATCGGCTGGTCGATGTGCAAGGGCAGAGCTACCATGGGGACGCCGAACCGCATCCCTTCCATCACGGAGCTCCACCCGCAGTGCGTGAGGAAGGCCCCGACGCTGGGGTGCGCCAGGATGCTCCGCTGCGGGGCCCAACCCTCCAGCACCATCCCTCTCCCCCCCTCCCCTGCAGCAGGAGCAGCAGGAGCGACAACCCTCTCCATGAACCCGCGCGGCAGCGCCGTTGCTGCCGTCCCGGCCGCATTCTCTCTCTGTCCGTCCTCCCGCGGAGGGAACCGGACCACCCAGATGAAGGTGGCCCCGCTGAGCTCCAAGCCGCAGGCCAGCTCCTCCATCTCCTCCTCGGTCATGAAGTACTCCGTGCCGAAGGAGACGAACACCACCGACCCCGCATCCCTCTTGCCGAGCCACCCCACCACTCGGTCCAACTGCCGGCGCTCCTCCTCGTCGTCGTCGTCGTCGTCATCTACGGGATCGGCGTCCGGGACGAGAGGTCCCACAGGCACCACCTCCTTCCCCGTGAGGGAGGAGAGGTAGTCGATGTACTCGGACTCGATCTCCCGGAAGGACTTGATCGCGATGAAGCCCGAGGAGCGCTCCACGCTCTGCAGGAACCGGTCCTCGTCGGAGAGGTCGTTGGCCGCCTTTTTTAGCATGGCCGTGTACTGCAAGTCCTCGTCCAGCGACCCGAGGCAGATGGCCGGGAAGGGGAAGGGGAAGGGGAAGGGTTCCGCCGACGACGTCCTGCTGTAGTGGTAGAAGAAGGCGGTGGAAGCGGCGCCGGTGGTGACGAAGTGGAAGGCCGGGATGCCTCGGCGCTGTGCGGCCAGAGGTGCCCAGGGCTGGAGGAAGTCGTAGATGAGGAGGTCAGGGCCAAGGGAGTCGAGGAGGCGGCAGAAGGAGGGCTCGGCCAGGTCGAGGGCGTGCTTCAGGGCCGGCATCAGGGCCGGGGGAAGGTGCTTCGTTGTGTGCAGGTGAGGCTGCTCCAGGCCGGGCAGGGTAGTCGGCAGGTGCAGCTCCACCGGCCTTATTTTGTATCCGTAGTAGGATGACGAAGGGAAGGCCGACTTCAGCTTTCTGAGGTGGTACCTCACGGGACACAGATTGACCGGCGTGGAGCAGATGTGGACGACACCGATGCGCTCGTCTTGGGAGAGCCTCTTGGCCAACTCCAGGTAGGGGGATACATGGCCGTGAGCTAGCCATGGTAGCATCATCACGCTGATCGACCTTCCCCTACCCAACGTCGACGTCGACGACGACGACTCCTGATCCGCATCCCATCTTCTACTACTGTAATATTCCTCCATTAATTAATTAATTAATTAATTCGACTCAGGACTCGACCTCTATGTTCAGCATATATATACATATATATATACAAGTAAGTAAGTGCACAAAAAAAAAAAAATTAACTAAGTAAATAAATGAGTAAAATAAGTGCTGTCCGAAATATATATATATATATATATATATATATATATATTATATATATATATATATATATATATTTGAGTATGGTTATTATATTATTAATAATATCAAGTTATTAGTGCTATCAAATTTTCTATCTTTAAATTAATCTTTTTGATCATTTTCATCCGTTAGAATTTATTATTTTTTCAACCACCTATTAAACTCAAGAGACCCATTGTAATCTCAACCACACATATCTTAATCCAAGAATCAAAAATTTAATAGCACCAATGACTCGGTACTATTAATTATATTCCAACCTAACTTTATATAATATATATATATATATATATATATATATATATATATATATATATATATATATATATATATATTTAAAAATATAAGCAAAAATATACTTGTGAATTTTTTATCATTGTATTGAGATTTGTGCTATTATAAAAGCAACTAAAAAGAGAAAAAGAAAAAGTAAATAACACAAATCTTAATACAAATCTAAAGATAAAAAATTTACAAGCATATTTTTATTTGTGCTTTTGAAAATATATAAGTTCTCTCTCTCTCTCTCTCTCTCTCTCTCTCTCTCTCTCTATATATATATATAGTGTAGGACTACTATACTCTTATGAAGGAAGGTATAGTTAGGATGATATTGGTCCCCCTAAGGCTTACTAGGTTGTTGAAAAAATACTATAAATTCTAAAGACTACTATAATTCTAACCGCATATTCTTTCATCAAAAGGATGAAAACTTATGAGTACAAATAAATTTTACTCATAAGAGTATAGTAGCCGGACTATATATATATATATATAGAGAGAGAGAGAGAGAGAGTCCGGCTAATATACTATCGATAGGACCAAACATTTGGTAGTATTAAGTTTTCTACCGTTAGATCAAACTATTTAATTATTTTCACCTGTTAGACTTTACTATTTTTTCAACCACCCGTTAAACCCAATGAGCCCACTATCATCTCAACCACATATCTCTTAATTCAACGGTTAAAAATTTAATAGTACCCAGCCTAACTATATATATATATATATATATATATATATATATATATATATATATATATATATATATATATATATATATATACTTTCATAAATTTATTTATTTTTATTTTTATATTTTTTTGAGCACATTTGTCAATAGAATATCTATAATCATAATGTATACACACAGGTGTCAAAGGTCACTCTGTTAGTGGCAAATTATACATAAATTCTCTAATCCACTTGGCTTCTGCTACAGTAATATATAATGATATTATATATATATATATATATATATATATATATATATATATATATATATATATATATATATATATATATTTATTTATTTATTTATTTATTATTATTTATTTTCGCCACGTGTCGCGACACTCTCTCTCTCTGCATGCGTGCTTCGTGGCTTCTATAACCTGCCTTTGACAACTACGTGTGTGAAGCTCCGATTGTTCAGGTCATAAAAAAAAAAAATCACCATTAATCATCTTCATTAATTAATCATTAATTAACTATTCTATGACGAGAAAGTCTTTCAAAATCGCTCCTGTGATGACACGTCATGCTCACCGCATACTCACTCTGACTTGGGTCACATTACATGCATGTTATTAATTTACTAAAGAAAAAACAAACATTTTAATGTTTAACTAACAGAATTTTTTCTTGTTTTTTTTCACACGTACTAGTAAAAGAGTTCATGTAACACACACTTTTAAAAAATTATATTTTTTAAATATTATTTTAGTCATAACATTTTGATAGGATTTGATTATAAATTATTTAATTTGGAAGAATTATAATATATTTAATTAAATTCGTTTTATCATTAAAGTTAAATAGCGCAAGTAAAAATTTACTGAAGGAAAAAAGTAAATAAAAATCTAAAGTATGTTTTATTTATAGATATATTTTGAGAATAGAGAGAGATTATAAAAAAAATAAATTATTATTATTTTTGTTTATTTTCATATATATATATATATATATATATATATATATATATATATATATATATATAAAACTTATCTCAAGCTAGTATTACAAAATACGGGTGCCCTCTAGAAAAAAAAATTACGTTTTTTAATAGAAAAGTGTTTTTAAATGTCTTTATAATATAGTAAAGGGTTAATTACATACATGTCCCTCCAAATATGTCGAATTACAAATATATTCCTGCAAAATTCAACTTTTCATATTTATCCCTTCAAAAATTCACCGTTATTCAAATATGCCCCTACGGTCCATCTCTGTTAGAAAAGTTGATTTAACCTTAGGTTAAATGCTTAACCTTGATTAGATTAAAAAATAAATTTACATATTTACTCTTTTCATATTATACTTTTGGAGGGATATATTTGTAACAAGTATAATGGTATTACTTTTGGAGGGATATATTTGTAAAGGGGCAAAAAAATAATTTCACATCAAATCTGTTAAAAAATAAACAGATTCCAAACGGAGATTAACCAGAGGGGCATATTTGCAGAACTTTGGATTTTTGAAGGAATAAATATGAAAAGTTGAATTTTGCAGGAATATATTTGCAATTCGACATATTTGGAGGGACATGTATGCAATTAACCCTATAATAAATATCAATATTTTTAAAAGTGTTTATTATATTAAATTAATTTATTAAATAATGCATTTTACTATTATTTTTAATTTTTGATATTTTAAGGCGTCGATATTTTACCGATATTTTGTATAAGCGTCCGTATATACGTGGCGACTCTTCATTTACCACGTTTTAACCGGTATTTTTAAATACATTACTAAACTATATTAAGATATTTTTAAGTATCATTAAGTATAAAAAAAAAAATTAAATTACAGAAAACCTCCCTGTAATATTCCGCTTTCTCACTTTGCCCCCTATCTTTTAAAAGCCTATATTTTGCCCTCTCGTAATTACCGAAATATTCATTTACCCCCGCCGTCATCATTCCGTGAGTGAACCGTCAATTTTTTAAAAAATATTATTTCATATATCCAAAATATCCTTCAAAAATGACGGGAAATAAGCTAAAACTCATTCTCTCTCCAATATAAGGTAAGGGCATTTTCGTTAATTTACCTCCTCCGTTAACGCCGTTGCCCCCTAAAGACAATTCGGTAATTACGAGGGGGCAAAATGTAGGCTTTTAAAAAACAGGAGGGCAAAGTGAAAAAGCGGAATATTACAGGGAGGTTTTCTGTAATTTAGCATAAAAAAATATTCTTAATTTTTTTTTTTTGGTAGTAGTTGGGCCGGATAGTCCACCTTTCATTTTGCGGCCTCTATGGAAAAGCCTTATCGAGTTGGTTTGTGGGCTGGGTTTTATACAATGGGTTTAAATTTTTGACCAATTTTTTACAGTTAATTTTTTTTTAAAAAAAAGTGAAAAATCTAACCTGTTATGGTTTTATACGGCTGCGTTTGATTCGGGGATAAGAAAAATTTAGTTATACGGCGATAGGTATAAGTTATGATATTAGCAGGAACTAGTGTAAATTTCTGTTTGGTTGGGTTTAAGAGTTATACCGGGTTTAAAAAAAATTGTATTTGGTAAATTAAAGAGGAATAAGAAGAATAAAGATGACTAAAATTTTAATTTATGATTAAAATTTTACTGATATGAATTTAAATATTTAATTTAAAATATTTATTAAAAAAATTATTAAAATTTATATTTTACTTATATATAAAAAAATTTATTTAAAAAATTTATCATATAATTTATTAAAATTATATGATAAATTTATTAAAAATTAAAGTTAAAAATTTTAAAAGCTATAAAATTTAAAATTTAAAAATTAAAAATTTATAAATATTAAAAATTTAAATTTTAATTATCTTAAATAATTAGTTAATTATCTAAATACTTAAATAATTAGTTAATAAAATAATTAAATTAATTAAAATATTGAATTAATTAAAAAGTTAAAATAATAATTAAAATTATATTAGTTTAATTAAGCTTATTTTTAAATGGGAATAAATCTTATTTCAGAAAAAGGCTATAATAGTAATATTTTCATCTTTCTCTCTCATCCATGTGTGATTTTTTTTCTAAATTATAAGATTATTTTGAAATGGCCCCTCAATAGTCAACATTTAACTATTATTTTTTTTAAAAAAAACTTTTACATATTTATAAAGTTCGACCTCAATTACATAATCTCCCAAACAACAAGCATGAATCCAATTTACATGCATGCTTATTATTATAATTATGATAAATATTAAATCTAAACAAATGAGGATTTAAGCTTTGAAAATTATTGTACCTAACAATTTAATTCTTTTTGTAAGTGCACTGTAAATACAGTGCACAGTGATAATTTTTTTTTTTTTTTCTAATAACAACTGTACGAATTTAGTTCATCCCTTCAAAAAAAATTTCTCTGGTTGTGCATGTGGTTAATTTGTCCATTTTGTTAGACCAAAAAAAATAAATAAATAAATAAATTTTTTCTGAAATTATTCTCAATTATTTTTAATCGCTATGTATAGATATTTTTTAATTATTTTTATGTAAATTAGTGAATGCACAATCGTTTGTACGAAATAATTAATTAATTAATTAATTAATTAATAGTAATATAAAAATTTAGAAAAAATAATAATTTAATTATATCTTGGACAAAAGTTATTATATATATATATATATATATATATATATATATATATATATATATATATATACTTTCTATATACCTCTAAAAATTTTTCTGTTTTCAAATTTATCTTTCTTAGAAGGCTAATATTAAAACTACTCTTCTTATGTTCCAACTTCTTCCAATTTCTTTCCAAAATACCCCTGAAGTTAAACTCTGTTAGTGTACCGTTTGAAGCTGCTGTTATCTATATAAAATTACCATTTTGCTCTTTCAAATATACCCTAAATTCTAAACCCTAAAACCCTAAACTCTAAAATCCTAAAAAATTTTAAACCCTAAAACTCTAAACCCTAAATCATAAATCCGGACAAAATATGTATATCTGATAGTTTTCAACTCCGATTTTATTATTTAACTCTAGTTTAATCCTAATTAACTTAACAAAGGGAAACGGTAGGGATATTTTTAATAACGGTGGAACGTATGAGGATATATTGGAAAGAAAAAAATAAAAAGAATAAATCAGATATTTCTTCATATTTCAGAATACACAGGTAATTATTTCTATTATTTCTATATATATATATATTATATAACAAGTAAAAAAATTTAAATAGATTACTAAAATGCAATTAAGGAAAAAAAAATAAAAATCAAACGGTTCAGTTTTACCATTTTGAGTTTTATCAACAGCAATTAAATTATACCTTTTCACTTTTTCGCTCCAACACGCCGCACGGTGGTTCCCGTGCGGTAGGGGGAAATGGGGAAGAGACGGTTCACCCATGTCTACACCAGCGACGAAGAAGACGACCATGAGCCGAAGCGATCGCAGCGAGAGCACGACGATGACGACGACGACGACGACGAGGGCGAAGCGACCAAGCGGAGAGGGAAGAGTAAGAAGCTGCTTCGCGTGGGCGGCGACGACGACGAAGAGGAGAGGAAGAGGGATCGCTCGCACTCCAAGAAGCGAAGAGGCGGCGGCGGAGGAGGAAGAGGCAAAGGCGGTTCGGCCGCCGCCGCCGCCGCCGCCGCCGATGACGACGACGAGGAGGCGGCGGCGGAGGAGGACGAAGAAGACGGTTCGCTGGAGGACGCGAAGCCGATCGGCGAGGTCGTTAGGGTTTCGGGAAAGGGCCGCAAGAAGAAGAAGCACTACGCTTCCTTCGAGTACGACGGAAACGTTTTCGAGCTTGTAAGAGTTCGCGTTGCTTTCCCGTCCCTCTTTATTCTCGATCTCTCTAGGGGTTACTGGTTAGGGTTCTGATTCGTTGCTGCGTCGCAGGAAGATCCTGTGCTCCTGACTCCGGAGGATAAGAAGCAGAAGCCATATGTTGCTATCATTAAGGTGAAGGATTTTTTCTTCCTTTGAATTATTAATCCCAGGCTTGTGTTTGATTCTTTTTCTTCTTCTTCTTCTTCTTCTAGTTGTTCTTTGTCTCTAAGATCAGTTTAGCCCTAGAGTTGTTTCTATTACGAATTACTGCGTAGATTTGATGATATATTGGATTTGAATGGGCCTACAATCTGGGCATATTTGTCGGACAATCTGGAGATTAACACTTCCCTTGGCACATAGCAATAATTGAAAGATGATGCTAATTACTTAATAGATAGTGAGAATGCTATCCACTCTATTTCTTCGAATCTTCATAATCCATAGATTTGTAGGAGAATATCTATCTTTACGAGCTCTGTTTGTGGGGTTTTTTTTTTTTGCCATACACACTGCACGCAAGTAATAGAGATGTAGAAGATTCTGTTTTTATTTCTCTCTCCTATATTTGGGTAGTCGCTTGATTTTACTGAATGTTACAAAGATGAAGTCGAGTTCTTTAAGGTGCTTATATCGCCTGAAACAACTGTGCTGATCTTTTGGTCTCCAAACTTGCAAGATGTTTCTAATTTTGTTTAGTTTACTTCAATATCCAATTTCTATGCCATAGGCTTTTGTTTCCAAATATAATTTGGTCATTCGAATTCAATTAACAATGGATGGACATGACTCCTGATCATTTTGAAGATGACTTCTTTTCTTCCTTTTTGTCTTATTTCGATATCTGTCCCTTACCCCGGCGCATGGTCTGATGTTTAATCTTTTCACCCATTAACTTGCCTTTTCTGCCTTCCTGTAGCTTATGCTCATACCTTGTTATGTGTTGTACTCTCTTAGTTAGAGATTGGCCATTTTTTTTTTTTCATTTTGGGAAGTAGCCGCCAATCTTTTGCCTTGAAAAGAAGAAGGCATAAATCGGTTTGGCAATTGTCAAGTAAAGAGATTGTTTCACAAGCAGAGCATGAATTTGATTTGCATGTTAAGAATTTTGGAAAGTCAGCTTATGCTTCAGCACACTTTAAATGGGTGAAAAGATTTAGAGTTGGATTAACTAGATATTCATCATTTATTGGTTGCATCTATCCCATTATTGGCGTAAGTAATTATTCCTTATCTATCCCATTATTGTCAGGAATTAGTGGCTAGCAATGGATAGAAAATCAACTGTGCGCCAAGATAAACTTTAACGCAGCCTTACCGTGGACATATGTGAACCACTTGAATGTGAATTATTTGAGTCAGTGAAACTTTGAGAACTAGAGTTGTATTATAATGACCGAGATTTGTGCACTTTTCAACTTATGCAGTTTTTAGCCTCTTCTCTTTATGCTTGCATATTTGCTTTGATTGATATTTTTGATTCGTTTGTTATTCTCCTTTCTTCTAGTTTTTTATGTTATGTTTTTATGCTGCATTAGGACATAACACAGGACATTGAGGGCAATTTGATGGTTACTGGCCAGTGGTTTTACCGACCTGAAGAAGCAGAAAAAAGAGGTGGTGGGAGCTGGCAAGCACGTGATACCAGGGAGCTCTTTTACAGTTTTCATCTTGATGACGTCCCTGCTGAATCTGTGATGCACAAGTGTGTGGTTCATTTTGTACCTCTAGACAAGAAGTTACCAATTCGATCGGAACATCCTGGATTCATTGTGCAGAAGGTTTATGACACAGTTGAAAGGAAACTTTGGAAGTTAACCGACAAGGATTATGAGGATAACAAGCAACATGAGATTGACCTACTCGTTCAAAAAACACGAAAGCGCTTAGGTGAACTGGCTGATGTTGAGCCTGAAGAAAATGTTGTTGAGACTGTTGAGCAATTGACAAGTAAACGAACCATGAGGAGGAACCTGATGAATCCTATCGATGTTTCAAGAGCTGATGATTCAACCACAAGATCTGACCATTTAATGAAAGCAGACACACCTGGAAGCTGCACGAGTGACACTTTAAAGTACAATGCTATTTTGTTGAAGTTTAAAGCATTGACTGGTGATTCTTATCGTGATAAGTGGCTGGATAAACTTCTACAAGGAATCAGGGTGGCATGCAGTCCAAAGGAAGATGCTTCAGCTGACGATAAAATGTCAGGTAGTGCAGATGATAGTACAACGGGTAACACCGGCACAGCTACTATCCAATCTGTGTCAAATGTAAGTGGTTTTTTTTTTTTTTAAGATTGACAGAATTATCTCTAGAGATATTTCCTTTTCGAAAATGATTGTCTTCTTTTCTTTTATATACAATTGTCAGCATATGCCTTTGATTGTTTAATCATCTATAAGAATTGTTCTCTTGCTTAGCGTATCTCCTTTTCGATAATACTATATGTATTTGTTTTTCTGACGGTAGATTGCGTGATTATTATTATGTTATTTATTTTGGTAAAGCTCTACAGACCAGCTCCTTGGTGGTGTAGCGGATTCTACTTTACCATCTTGTGATTCATAATGTAACACCTTATTGCTCTATTGCTGGTATTCTAGTTTCCTGTAAGTACCTATGGTCAAAATGCTTCTAAAATTTGGTACATGACAATTACATTAGTCATCACAAACCGTTGTAATTAGAAGAATCGGTAGGTACCCTTCCTCTATGGCTGCTATTCTGGTACTGCAACCACATGCCTACTATCAAGATGGTACTACAATCAGGTACAAACGATTGCACGAATCATTATAAACTATCGTAATAACAGGAATCAATAAGTAGCCTGCCGAAGAAGAAGAAACCAATGGTAGATAGTAAGCTTAGGATTTCATAAGAAGAAGAAAGATTAGTATAAGAAACCAGTGGTGGCTAGGAAGCTTATGTTTTGATAAGAAGAAGAAGATTATAAGAAACCAGTGATGGCTAGTGGGTTTTGATAAGAAGTAGAAGATTATAAGAAACAGGTGATGGCTGTTGAGCTTGGGTTCTGATACTTGTTATCTTTATGATTTTTTTTTTTAATTTATTGCTTTTTTTTTTTTTTGTTAACTTTGTAAGCAATTTGTGGTTTCTTGTAGTTTGGTGATTGCATGATTATTTCTTTCATTGTTTTGTATTTGTGGAGGGAAACATTATAACATAGATCAAGGTGTAATTATGTTTAGCTCATGTTTTGCATTCACAATCAGCCTTATTTTGCTTGCTTATTATATTTTTCTTTCTTCCCCTCCAAATCATGCTCCTAACATTTGTTTCCCTTCTGATATTTTTTCTTTCTTGGTTGGTTGCACTACTCGTGTTTATCAATTGCTACAATTTATTTTGTTTCAAAGCTTTCTACTTTTTTGGTCTGGGATTCTTGTTTACCGAGACATTTGTATTATGTAGAATGGGGAGAAAAATTACTGGCCGGATGTTGCTGTTCAGGCCATAACGGCTCTTGAAAGAGCTACACATGAATCTCTTGGCTCTGACTTCCAGAAGTATAATCAGAAAATGAGGCAATTGGATTTCAATCTTAAGGTCTGTAAGTTACTTTCTAATTTCTTCATTTGCAACTTGTTCCTTTGATAATGGCTTCAAGAATCAAATCAGCTGCTTCAACAGGATGATTGATGGCTCTGTTCTTTTTTTTTTATGTACTTCTGTAAATTTGAGATCAGGAATCTTGGATTTGATTATAAGAGATGAGTTTCAAGTAATAAGTTTATAAATGATTGAAAATAAAAGGTCTTGCGAACATGTTCTCGTTTCAAGTGTTACTATTGGGTTTACACTGGCGTAGTTGCTTCATGAAGTATACATTACTGAATCTTAAATAGTGTCAACTTTAGAAGGATAAAGGCCATTTAAATTGAAGATTTACATTGTTGATCATGCTACATCTCATTTAATTATCTGGAAACAAAATGCTGCTTGTAACTTAATATGGAAGACATAATTGTTACCATGTCTTCTCAAAAAAAATTAAGAATGTTTCCATCTCAAAAAAAAAAAAAGAATGTTTCCACCTATTTGATTAAAAAATGACATCACATTTATTTTTTTTTGAAGTATCTAGATCTAATAGTTTCAGATTGAGAAATGTTAAAGATGTGTGTTCATAATCGCCACATCAGAATCATCGAGCTCTAATATATTCGATTTGATCACTTCTATATTATCTGTTATTTGAAGCATTTGATGAGGAATAGCTGTAATTTGCATGAAATCTATGAGGATACTGCTAATTGATCTATTGAATTATCGTAAATCATGTACAAGTTAATTGATAACCTCATTTCTCTTTATTCTTATGGTCAGTAGAGATGATGCCTCTGGCTGTCTGTATGCTCATGTTAATTTTGTTAGAGGCCCTTTTTTACTTGGGTACTTCTGGCACATGATGTGGGCAAAGGGTAGGATCTAAATCATAGCTTGCTCTGATTATAGATGTTATGCTGTTCACTTTCTCAGATCTACACTTTTTCCTCAATCTTCTTATGTCATAATTTCTAGCTGTTTGATTTCATTTCATCTCTCTCTCTCTCTCTCTACTTAACTTCTTTGTTCTTTTAATTATGTTAAACTTGCCTGATTGTTCCCTTCTGGGATTCTGATGATTGAAATACCATGAATATATCTTCACTTTATTCTTGCAGAATAACGCTATATTAGCTAGACGCCTGCTAAATAAAGAGCTGGACCCGGTTGTTATCTTAACCATGTCTCCAAATGAGCTGAAGGTATGCGTTGGTTTCCAGTTACTTTTTCACAATTCTTTTAACTGCATCAGTCAATAGTTATTAGAGATTATATCTTTGGTAGCTTGTTACGAATATCCAGTAGATGTTCGACATTAATCATCGAGGAAGAAAGAATGTTTTATTTATAATCCTTTTGCTTGAAGTTATGGCCTGATGTTAGTAGTTTGTTGGGATTCTTTCTTAAACTATCTCACAATACGAAGGATTTGATGGCCATGAAAGATCATCAGTACATATTGACAGAGTCTTAGGAAACATCTCAGCGTAGGAAGTTTGACTATAGCTATGCAGCTTGCAATTTCTGACGCCACATTGAGAAAAGTTTATTTAAGGGAAAGGATTCCTGTGCCTCCAATATTTTCAAGAATATGCCATAACATGTATATGTGGAATTGCCTATGCAATCCACGCACATCTACAACAGTTTAGACTTCGACTTCAACTATTGAGTGCCATCTTATGAAGTATGAACCCTTTTTATATCCATTCATCCTTTTGTCTTGCATAAAATTCTTTTTCAATCCAAGGGCTGTCATGCTTTTCGGTAATTCGTCTAAGTGTTTCTGGGTTTTCTCTCCCTTGAGCATGTCAGGATGGGTTGACTGCAGAGGAGAAAACGTCGAAGGAACCTGAAGAGTCAAAACAGTTGCAGGTAAATAAGCTTATACCTATATCTTTATTATATGAGCTGAATTTTTCATTTCATATCCGTAAGTTTATTAGTTGCGATACAATTTTGCATCTGCTTATCAAAGTAAAGACAGAAGTTGAATATGAAATTCTATCGAGCTGCTAATTCGTAGCTTTTCTAAGCATGTTTCTTGTGGCTTGTTTGTCCAGATGACTGATGCACGATGTTCCAGATGTGCGGAAAAGAAAGTAGGAATCTCCGAGATTATTCATGCCGGCGGTCATGGGGATCGATATCAGGTATCAAACATTTTTGTAACTACTTCTGTCAGTTCTGGTGCATTCTCGTAGTTCTCTTTCCAGGATTTTAATAAAGCTAGTAGTTTGAGGAGAAACCCTATTATTGTGCACAATCGCCCGGAACTTATCCATTGTGATGAATTTTGAATTTTCTCAGCTCGAGTGCATCGCATGTGGTCATACATGGTACGCTCCTCGAGACGCCATCTCATCGCTAACCATCGAGACTCCGAACGTTGTTGGAAATGTGGGTACGGCACCGTGGGCCACCGCCAAATTCGAGGACGTCGAGAAGAAGCTGGTTAGCCCCCGAGAATCAGACAAGCCTGCTGTTGATATCTTTCAAAAGTCAACTGCGGCTTATATGCCTGTTCTGGAAACCCAAAAATCGTTCAACAGATCAAAGACAGAAGATACTTCTAACATATCTGCAAATCGCGAGTAACTTATCAATGGTCTTTTTGTTTTTCTGGGCCACTTTTTATCTGTGGCCACTGCGGGCTAATCTTTAAGTTTTAGTTGAGCAGCAATCTGTAGAATTAGCATCTGTACAGCACTCAGATCACACTTTCTGTTGTATCTACGATCTTATGCCGCCATTAAGATAGTTTTTTTTGATATTTTTGGTATATATCTTCTAAAATCTAAAGTTGCTTCTTTCTTTTTGTTTGTAACCCCTGGAAAGATAAAAATTGCTTGTATGACTTTTATGCAGAATTTGACATCCCCAGATGAGTATTTGTAATATAGGAATGAATGTTCTCAGTGGTTGCGTTTGGTTCGGTTCGGGTATAAAAAAAAATTGGTTATTTCTGGAATAGATAAAAGTTCATGTATAAATAGGAATTAAAGTAATTTTGTGTTTGGTTGAGTATAGGACTTAGTACCGGGAATAAGAAAAATTATGTTTGGTAAATTAAAAAAGAATAAGAAGAATAGGGGAATTAAAATTTATAAAAAAAAATTATAAATTTAAATATTTTATAATTTAAAAAAATTTAATTAAAAAAAAAATAAGCAACAAGTGGAACAGCTGTTCTATTCGTGGGTGGAACAGCTATTTCACCCTTCTATCGGATAACTTGGTATAGGGAAGGTGGGTCCTCCATCCAAAATCATGTTTGGGTATAAGAAAATGAATAATCCTTTTATCCTCCTTAATATCCATTGCCAAACAGAGGAATAATCCCCTTATCCTTTCTGATGTTCATTGTCAGAGCCTATAGTAGCAAGCGTTTGGTAACGGGGATAAGGGGGGTTTTCCGCCCTTATCCCCGTTTTAATACCCAAATACAAAAAAAAAAAAAAGAGAACTGCTGTTCCCATCTAAACCCGTTATTCCGGGTTTAGATGGGAACCTGCGTTCCCGGATGGAGCTGGAATAAGATGGGTTTTAAAATTTTGCACGAAAATCAAGGAGGGTACGGATGGAGCTGGAATAAGATAGATTTTAAAATTTTGCACGAAAATCGAGGGAGGCAAGGCACTTGGGCACCTCTCTCTCTCTCCACGGGAATCGAGGGAGAGGGGAGGCTTGCTGCCCAAGCAACCTTTTCTCTCTCCTCTCTCTCTCTCTCACTCAAGGCATTTTTTTTTTCTTTCTTTTGCATACACCTAATAAAAATTAATTTTTTTATTTTTTTAAATTAGAATTTTTAAATTTTAAAAAATATTTAAATTTTAAAATTTTAAAATTTAAAATTTTTTATTTTATAAATTTTAATTTTTTTAAATTTATTTTTTAGTAAATCTAAAAATTTTATTTTATTTCATTTTTGTAAAAAATAATTATTAATTTTAAATTATTAAAATTTATACAATTATTTCATAAATCTTTTAAAATTTATATAAATTAAAAAATTAAAATTTTTACTCCCACTTAAAATTTAAAAATTAATTTTTATTTACTCCCACTTAAAATTTTTACTCCCACTTAAACTTTAATTTAAAGGGCAAAATAGTCAAAACACATATTTATCCCCTCTCAATTCATCTTATTCCTCTGATAATTTACCAAACACAATTTTTTTTATCCCCGATATAACTCAACTACCTAACCAAACGCAAATTTACATTAATTCTTGCTAATACCATAACTTATACCTATCCCCGGTATAACTAAATTTTTCTTATCCCCGAACCAAACGCAGCCAGGTATAAAAGGTATAATGAACGATGGTAATTTAGACTTTAATAAAATTTAAATGCTTTATATTTGATAAAAAAAAAATTATTCACTTTATTTTAAATATATGTCAATGATTTTGATTTTAAATTAAAGAATTTAATTCTCCATGTTTAAAAGGTCATTTGAGTTTGGTTGTATACAATATTAATTTAAAAGCATTTTACAAAAGTAGTATGAATTTAAAAAAGTTTTATATTTATAATATTAATTCAAAAGGGTTTTTTCAAATATAGTAAAATTTTAAGTATACTATATGGTATAAATTCAAAATAATTTTAAAATTAATTCAAATACATTTGTAAATATAATTGAAATTTAAATTTAGATTGTTTATTTTTTAATCATACTTCTCTATTTTAATTTTGAAATAATGGTCGGTGTATTTAAAAAAAGTTTGGATATTGTTTAACGCAAATTTTTTTCTTCTAAGTTTAAATTATTTTTTAATTTTATAATTATGAACTTTATTAATTATTGAGAGATTACAATAAAAAATTAGAAAAGTAAGATTGTAACCGATTTTATTTTATTTTTTTTTTTATTCAAAAGGCTAAGTAATAGTTTACTTTTTTTTTTTATTTAATTAATTCACCTCTCTTAATTGTCATATATTGCATTTTCGTCCTTCCTGCTCTGATCACATCCTCGGTGTGTGTTTGTTTAAAAGTAACTTACTAGTACAGAAAAAATGCTGCAGATACAAAAAAAAGAAAAAAAAAGAAAAAACACTACTCGCGCCACTCGGCGCACTCCCACTTTCCACCGACCGAACCATCGTTGTAGTCTCTCACGTCCTTCCTTCTTCTTCTTCTTCCCTCTCCTCTCTCTTTCCCCTTCCCCTGACGAGATCGAGATCGAGATCGAGATCCCAATTTTGATGGATGGACACTATCATCAGTCATTGCCTGAGGTTTAGGGCTTAAACCGAAGCGAAGAGAAGAGAAGAAGAAAGAGGAGGAGGAGGAGTGGTGAGATCGGAGTACAGAGAGAGAAGGGCTTCTTAGGGTATGGGATCGGTGGGGACGGAGAAGGAGACGGCGTTGGTGGTGAGCCAGGTGTGCTTCGGCGGCTTCGACGAGGGCGTCTCCGCCGGAGAGCTCACCGATTTCTTGCGGAAGCAAGTGGGCCTCATCTGGCGCTGCCGCGTCAAGACCTCCTGGACCCCGCCCGACTCCTACCCCGACTTCTCCTCTTCCTCCTCCTCCTCCTCCGATGCCTCATCATCATCTGCAGCTTCTGCTTCTGCTTCTGCTGCTGCTGCTTGTGTCAGGGACAGGGATGACTACCCTAAGGTGGTCCCCCACGCCTTCGTCCACTTCGCCTCCCCGGACGCCGCCAAGCGCGCCATGAACGCCGCCGGCCGCTGCGACCTCGTGCTGAATGGCCGCCCCCTGCGCGCCCACTGCGCCGCCGAGAGCTCCTCCCGCGTCAACCGCCGGCGCACCACCGACCCCTTCAAGTTCTCCGACGTCCGCCTCGACATCGGCTACCTCGTCTCCCGCGACGACTTCTGCGCCTGCTGGACCTGCCCCTCCGGCTCCGGATCCGGATCCGGCGCCGATTTCGTCGTCGACCCCTTCGACGGGCTGTGCAAGATCCTCTTCGCCAGGGACACCGCCTTCGCTTTCAAGGGCACGCGCGACGCCGCCACGATCCGCTGCGATTTCAAGATCGAATTCCTGGCGAGGGACATCGCCGACGTCAGGCTTTACACCGACCGAGCGCCGCTCGTGATGCTCCTGCAGCTAACCTCCGCCCCTTTCTTATCCTACCGCACCGCCGACGACGACATCCATACCACCGTGCCCTTCAACCTGCTCGACGACGAGGACCCCTGGATCCGGACCACCGACTTCACTCCCACCGGCGCCGTCGGCCGATGCAGCTCGTACAAGATCTCGCTCTCCCCTCGTTTCGGTGCCAAGTTGGAGAGAGCGCTGGATTATCTGCGGAAGCGCAGAATTCCGGATTGCCGGCCCACCCGTCAGCTAGTGGTTCGGCCGGAGCCCCACTGTGAATTCTCGCCAGTGACCGATCACTTCTTCTCCATCCATCACGCCGAGGGGGTCGGCTTTCGAATTCTGTTCCTGGTAAATGCGTTGGTTCACAAGGGTATCGTCAACCAGCACCAGCTCTCCGATCAGTTCTTCGCCTTGTTGAGGGGCCAGAACGATGCGGTGAACGAGACAGCGCTGAGACATATATGGTCTTACAAGCGCCCTGTATTCGATGCCTATCGAAGACTGAAGCTTGTCCAGGAGTGGCTTTTGAACAACCCGAAACTCCTCAGAAGCTCCAGGCTAGCCGACGACAATGCCGAGGTGAGGAGGCTTGTTATAACTCCCACTAAAGCGTACTGTATTCCTCCGGCAGTTGAACTCTCCAACAGAGTGCTGAGAAGGTATAAGGAGGTCGCCGATAGATTCCTGAGGGTTACATTTACAGATGAAGGAATGCAGAAGCTTAATAACAGCGTTCTCAACTACTACGTCGCGCCCATCGTCAAGGACATCACGTCAAACTCGTATCAGCAGAAAACTACTGTGTTTAAGAGGGTGAAGAGTATTCTAATGGACGGTTTCCACCTGTGCGGGCGCAAGTACTCCTTTCTTGCATTCTCGTCCAATCAGTTGAGAGATTGCTCTGCCTGGTTCTTCGCAGAGGATAGCAAGACGACCACCGCAGCCATCAGCAAATGGATGGGCAGGTTTAATATCAGGAATGTGGCAAAGTGTGCGGCTCGAATGGGGCAGTGCTTCTCGTCCACATATGCAACTGTAGAAGTGCCGTCGAGTGAGGCAAATCCACTGCTGGACGATATTGAAGGAAACGGATATGTCTTTTCTGACGGGATCGGGAAGATCACTCCTGATCTGGCAATGGAAGTAGCTGAAAAGCTGAAGCTGACGGATGCCCCCCCCTCTGCGTACCAGATAAGGTATGCCGGCTGTAAAGGTGTTGTCGCTGTTTGGCCGGGAAATGAAGATGGCATCCGGCTTTTTCTAAGACCGAGCATGAACAAGTTTGAGTCCAACCATACTGTATTGGAGGTCGTCTCATGGACGAGGTTCCAACCTGGTTTCTTAAACCGGCAGATCATAACGCTGCTCTCGTCCTTGAGTGTCCCAGACTCTGTGTTTGCACGAATGCAGGACTCGATGATCTGCAAGCTAAATGAGATGCTTGTGGATACGGACGTCGCATTTGAGGTCCTGACTACTTCCTGTGCGGAGCAAGGGAACACGGCAGCAATGATGCTGAGTGCCGGTTTCAAGCCTCAGACCGAGCCACACTTGAAGGCAATGCTCTCTTGTATAAGGTCCTCACAGCTAGGGGACCTGTTGTCTAAAGCCAGAATCTTCGTTCCCAAAGGAAGGTGGTTGATGGGTTGCCTAGATGAACTCGGAGTGCTCGAGCATGGACAGTGCTTTATTCAAGTGTCGAGTCCCTCACTGCAGAACTGTTTTATTAAGCACGGCACTAAATTTTCTGGGACAAAAATGAATCGGCAAGTCATTGTAGGTACAGTGGCCATAGCCAAGAACCCCTGTCTTCATCCAGGTGATGTTCGGATCCTTGAAGCTGTCAATGTGCCTGGTTTGCATCAGCTCGTGGATTGCCTTGTTTTCCCGCAGACAGGAGATAGGCCCCATGCGAATGAGGCATCGGGGAGTGATCTCGATGGTGATCTGTATTTTGTCGCATGGGATGATGATCTTATTCCTCCGGGGAAGAAAAGCTGGGTGCCGATGGACTACAAAGCGGCTGAAGCCGGAAAACTGCCACGGCCAGTCTCTTCGCAGGTAAGTTTTTTGTATAGGCTTCTTGCTGATCCTTTTGCCTTAGCACATATTAAAAATTTTATTTCTCTTCTAGAAGGATTAAGCAAGTTGTGTTGCATTGTTGCTTCCGTTCTTCTGTTTAATGTGAGTACTTTATGCCTAATTTGCAGGAAATAGCTCTTACTTACGTTTCAGGCAATTGATGAAGGTCGACGGGTATATTTGATAAAATGTCTAACTTATTGAATATTAATATTAAAAAGACCGTTCTTTGATAGCTTAAGTTTTTTGAGATAATCGATTATTTCGCATTCTTTAACATGGTATTAGAGCATAAGATCTTGAGTTTAAATCCCATCAGGCCCATAGCCTCATTTAATTTCCTCCCATTTAGTTTGAGTCCATGTCTTCGGCTTATCAAAAAGTTTCGAGTCCATGAGGGGAGTGTTGAAGATAAAATAGTAAACACCGTTCTCTAGCAACTTAAGCTTCTAGGCTTTGTTTGGTTTGGGTACAAATGGGGATATCCCCCCCTTTGTACCCAAACACTATTGAACAAAGGGGGTACTATTAGGTACAGTAGTTTCAGTACAAACAGAATAAGCTGGAACAACAGTTTTTACCTATTATTTTATAAATTTTTTTTTTACCAAACTACCCCTTCTCCCCTCCTTTCTCTCTTTCCAATACACTCTAATCATCACAAATCTCTCTCTCTCCCCTCTCTCTTCTTCCCAATACACTCATCATCACAAATTCCTCTCTCCTCTTTTTTTTTTTTCTTCTTCCCAATACACTCTCATCATCACAAATTCCTCTCTCCTCTCTCTTTTTAATTTAATTGGATTTTAAATTAAATATATTTTTCAAAATTTTAAAAATTTTGTTTTGATTTTGATTTTATCATAATTTTTGTAAGACTTTAAATTTTGAAATTGTATATTCAAAATTTTAACTTTAATTTAAACAAATAAAATGTTAAATTAAATATTATTTTCATAAAATATAATTTGAAATTTAATTTCGATTTTGATTTTAATTTTGATTTTAATTTTATTTTAATTTTTGTAAGGCTTTAATCCATTAATTAAACCGAAGAAAGTAAAAGTTATTATTTGAAAATTAAAAAATTTTATATTTAAAATTTATAATTTAAAATTAATATTATAAAATTTTAAATTTTAAAATTTAAATGTTGAAATTTTATATTTAAAATTTTAAACTTAATTTGAGAAAAAAAAATATTAAATTAAATATTATTTTAAAAAAATATAATTTGATTATGATTTTGATTTTATCTTAATTTTTTAAAAGCTTTAATTCATTAATTAAAACGAACTAATTAGATTTTAACAACTATTATCACATATTAAATCTTGAGGGCAAAAAAATAATTTACCCAACTTAATCTCTTTATTCCTCTTATTCCTCATTATCATACCAAATACAAAATCTCTTATCCCTAGAACCATCCCAAACGCTTTTTTACCCTAGTTCCGTACTTTATACTTATACCTGGTACTACTAATTCTCACTAATTCTCGAACCAAACGATACCCTAGAGATAAATAGTTGTCTCGCATTATTTAACAAAACTGAAGAATGCAAACTTTTCACTCTTCGATTACTATTGGAATATTCGTATCATTTCCGCTAGATAGAACATGAGTTCATTTGTTTTATTCGTTAGCAGCAGGTTGTGTATATAACTATATATGAATTGATTCCACAGT
The DNA here is from genome assembly GCA_029168755.2 of Tillandsia fasciculata. Classification (NCBI taxonomy): domain Eukaryota; kingdom Viridiplantae; phylum Streptophyta; class Magnoliopsida; order Poales; family Bromeliaceae; genus Tillandsia; species Tillandsia fasciculata. The sequence goes on along the minus strand of CM054936.1, from coordinate 26,838,151 downwards.
AAGATTCTTTTTGGATCTTAATTTACTTATTTCTTGAGCATGTCACCATCAGAAAAGGAAATAGAGTATGTTTATATACTCCCAATGCAAGCCTTCTTTTTTCGTAGTAATAATCCTCGGACTATACATTGGGAGACAAACCACCTAGGTCAAATGGTTATTAGAATAAATACTTATCGTAGTCATACATAGGGACTTGCTAGATTGTTATATGCAACTTAAAGAGTCAAACCACATGGAAAATTGGCCTCGGCAACATGTCCATGATCCCTGCCATTTCTTGACTCGTTCAAAACATCTGCTTTCTGCTATAACAAACTCCAGATTATTCCTTTGTTTTTTTCCGAGGGGGAATGACCTATATGCTTCTCCTTGGGACCAGCTCCTAGATTACTCTAGATTTGCAAAAGCGAAGATTCCTTAAGAACTTGTTATGTAGAAAGTTGCATTATGTTTCGGTAAACTATTTACACCAGCCATCTATATTTAAATGGTTAACAATCTCACAGTAAACCTCAGATCTGTTCTAAAATAGGAATAGAAATGGTATTGAGTTAATTTCTTATGTAGTGAGTTATATATTATTCCTTTGTCAACTAGTTTATAGCTATGTGTGTTAATGCTCCTAATGTGCTGAATGTCCACTTTAGCAATGGACAATTTGCAAAGCTGTAATTTATTGCTTTACTACATAGTTTCTAGCATGCTTACTGATAAACTATACAGGGTCAGAGGAAATTACTATTATTTTTACCAATGACCTGTTAGTCTTAGATAAATAAGTAGCCAAATTCCCTTACACACGTCCATGTAATCCAATCCTCTAATTAGCTGTGCACTATATTTAATGGCTTTTTTAAAAAGACCAATATATTTACGCTTCAAGTGTTGTGTACTTTACCTTACCGTTTGAATAATTCACTCTCATAGAGGTGCAAACCTCTGCTCTTTTGAACCTATTAGTTAATCAATACCACATAATAATTCTTTTTGAAAATCAATACTGCATAATAATTAATTGTCTTTTTCAGAATAACTTTGAGGTTTAACTGCTCACTTTTATTTTTAGCTTCAGTTTAGATCGTAGTTTCGTTTTTTGGGCATTTTTGCCAATTTATCCCGCTCTTGAAGCTCCAGTAAGAAATTTAATGAAGTTTCTTAGGGCTTTTGCTTCCTATAGATGCTTCATTTCTTAGGAAGAGAAGATTCTTTGGTTCTTTCTTCCGGAGGAAGGAACTTCCAGAGAGAATTACTGTATGAAATTAATATAGATTAAGATGTTAAATTCTTCTTAATAGCTTTTTACAGTCTGGAGAGAAGGCTCCCTGTTTGTTGGCAGACCCTCAGGCAATGGGCTTCAAATAGGGTAAACTAGGTGTCTCACTAAATATTTGAGACCAAATAAGGAACTATGTTACTCTTCGCTTAGATTCGTTTAGATTGTAATTTCCAATGAAATTCAATTGGAGGACAACAGTCTTTTACTTGGGAGTGTTTCTGCCTTTCACATTACTTCTTCAGAAGTTGCCCTAACTGCCCACCCCTGCAGGGTAATCTAATCGTGTGAATATCCACAACTGCAATTTCAACAATGAGTTTTACTGAATAATTGCAGATTTGAAATAGGTTGATTCATTGTTTTCATGTTCTAGTGCGGCCTTTCATTCAATACATGTTCCTTCAAAATTGAAATTGTACAAGTTCATTAGTTTTTGTTCAAACAAGAAATAAAAGAATGTTTTCAGTTTCCATGTTCTAAGGTAGCCTTTCTTTTATATTTGGTTCCTTTGAAATTAAAATTTGATGGGTTTATTAATATTTCTTTTTAGAAAATTGAACCAGTTAAAATTAAGATTGAGTATGAGAAAATTTTGTGGTTGACTTTACGGATGATACCACACTTTTCATGATTTTATTATGAGAATCTATGAAGACTTATCTTTGATCTTTTGTTTCTCTCTTATTAATTTGGCTCTTCTCCCATCTTCTCCCTTTTGCCATTTTCTCCTTTGTCTTTCAACCGGCGGTAATATCATTCGCCCAGCCATAGAAACCCACGAACCAAGCCCGAGTCACATCAAAAACAAACCCATCTACATTTAATGACCCTAAAAAGGCCATAATCTTTACCTATTTCACTAATACATAGAAGTTGCCGCCTCTGCCCAAGTAAACTTTGTTCAGCTCTGTTTTCACCTCTAATATCTAATATCCCCCTAAAACAATAAGCACATCACTACTGCCACGACGACCGTTCCTTCCTGACTCTATCCTGAAGATGCTTCTCCTTTTTTCCTCACTCTTCTTTCTTTCATGGGAAGGGTTATTGGGAATGTAATTTGTTCGACCTACGTCAAGTTGTGAAAGGAACATCAGGGAAATTAGTTGAAAACACTTTTCCACGATTGCAGTGGCCAACAAATTTGGGTCTTTTGATTGAGGGTGCTTGTAATGTTAGTTGCATTAGATAGCGGAGAGATTTGACCGACTGCTGGGTACTAAATATTCTTCATTATTTTGCGCAGCATCTAATTGTTGTTATTTTGGTTGTAGTGCACTAATTGGTTTTCATGTTGATCCATCGGGCCATAGAATATATGATTTGTACATTGGTTTTCACGTATCTCACCTTCTGTGACTGGATGCTTATTTCCTTTTCAGCCAGGAACAATTCATTGGCTTCATGTCTCTATATATTTCAGACATAGAAAGCTATATTAGCAAAAATTATCTCAGTAACAGAAATTCTATGTTGTGGCTTACAGGATATTATTGACTTCTTCCTGAAGAATATGGTCAATGAAAATCTCGGTGTTATTTGCAATGCTCACGTTGTCCATGCCGATCTAAGCGAATATGGAGCTATGGATGAGAAGTGCCTCCACCTTGCTGAGCTCGCGGCTACTGCAGTGGACTTCCCGAAAACAGGCAAGCTTGTTACTATGCCGTCGGCTCTCAGACCCAAACTTTACCCTGACTTCATGGGGAAGGACGATCACATGTCCTACAAATCAGAAAAGATATTAGGAAAGCTGTATCGCGAGATCAGAGATGCCTCTTGTGACGATCCATCATCATCATCATCATCTGCACAAGCTTGCTCATGGGAGGACGTATCGTATGATATGGATCTTGAGGTTCCTGGGGCGTCGGATTACCTGTCTGAAGCCTGGAGTTGCAAGTGTGCCTACGACGGGCAGCTGAACGCATTGTTGGGCCAGTATAAAGTTAGCTCGGAAGGGGAGGTTGTTACGGGGCATATATGGTCGATGCCTAAACATAATAGTAGGAAGCAGGGGGAGCTCAAGGAGCGGCTCAAGAATGCCTACTCTGCGCTGCGCAAAGAATTCCGTAATGCATTTGAGACGGCGGGACCAGATTTCAACAAACTGTCGGATGACGAAAAGAGTGTGTGGTATGAGCAGAAGGCGTCTGCGTGGTACCAAGTCACTTACCACCCCAAATGGCTTGGAAAATCGTGCGAAATGAGAGAGCCAGAGGGGGAAGTGGTCCCCGCAAGGCTGTCGTTTGCCTGGATCGCCGCGGATTATTTGGTGCGCATCAAAGTGAGATGCCAAGACAAAAGCAAATTGGATCAGCAAAGGCCTGTCGATGCGCTGGCAGTCTATCTCTCTGAAAGGATATGAGTAGCTGCTTATGTTTTTGAAACAGTTCCTCCTTCCTGGGTACAGCAAGGCCACTCTGCCGTTTCTCTTTTGGGTCCACCGTCGCAGCGAACCTTGAACGATATCCCGCATGCCTTAGCTGCGATAGTTTGGATAAACTTAAAACATTCTTTTTGTATGTTTGCTTACCATATCAAGTAGATATATGTATTCGGCTGTTCTATCACCGATTATGGATAGTTAGGTACTTATTTGTGGTGGTTGTTATTTATTGAGTGCTATGAGTGTGATTTAAAGTAGGCTAAATTATACAAAACTCTTCTATAATATATTATTTTTTTACTTTATTCTTCTGTTTTTTAAAAATTTATATTTTATCTTTTCGTAATTACGGAATTATTTTTAAAGGACAACGGAATTAACAGAACAGGCAAAATAACAATAATGCCCTTATTCTTGTCCATAGAGTATGCCGTCCTTTCTGCCCTCTCGCTATCTGCTTACTCCGCAAATAATGCTTTTATCCCTGTTCACAGAGTATGCCGCCCTTTCCTTACCCGCCCACTCTGCCTCGCGTCTTCCTCTTCTTTCCCATCACCGCTCCCTTTTCCTCGCCCCTCTTCGGCCGACCCCGCCGCCCTCTTCGATCTCGTCTCGGAGGTCTACCCCGGCGACCCCTACGTCGCCGCCGCCGAGAACTACATGGATGTCAATGACTACGGCGACGGAACCGGGAGCGGAGCGACCCGACGACGCCCGGGTGGGCGTGCCCCTTCGGCGCTATCCGGTGGCGGTGATGGAGGCGGCGCTACCCGCTGGACCTAAGAAATTGACGGTTCACTTACGAAATGCTGACGACGGAATAAATACACAATTCCGTAACTACGAGGGTATAAAATATTCCGTAACTACGAGGGTATAAAATATAAATTTTTAAAAGATAATGTACAAAATAAAAAAATAATATATTATAGAAGATTTTTTATAATTTAATTTTTAAAGTATAATAAATGTTATTGATGGATGTTTTGGAGTTGCGCTAGTGGTGGAATTTTTTGAGTTCGGCTTTTTTGAGGGTGGTGGTGTAATGTCCCTGACCCGTCGCAACCGTCGAGGATGACACGGTTCTGAGACTGGTAGGGCGGCGGGAATGATGGTGTGGCTATCGTGGGATAATTCCGGTAATTCGGTTGAGAGGAATGAGAATTTGAGGGAATTTGGGAAGATGGGGGAGATAGGAGAGAGAGAGAGAGAGAGAGAGAGAGAGGGGGAGGGAGAGATTGAGAGATAGAGAGATAGAGAGATAGAGGAAGAAGAATTGGGAGAAACTATTTCATTCATTTATGCCTTTCCTCAGTAATTCTCGCCATTACATATGCCCCTCCTTTCTGGGCTAAGTTGTAATAGTTACTAAACTGGGCTTAACTGCTAATACTATTGTACTACTATAACTATTAATTGGGCCCCCACTGTGGGCCTGATTCAGATGGGTCGCCCTCCACATCCGGGTACCGGTAGTCGGGTTCTTCTCTGTCGGGTGTCCGCTCCGCTACTCGTCCGCCCCGTTAAGGCCACTTATTGCCGAATCCCTTTCACTATCCATCTCTGGATCCTGTCAGGTGTATCTCTCCCCACTTCCCATCTTGCTCCCCCGAACTCCTACTCGCCCTCTCCGCCTCTCTAGGGTTCCACATTTTGCGTTCGTTACAACCCCCTTCCCCTTAAAAACTCCTTGTCCTCAAGGATCAAAATCGAGGAACTGGTTTTTGAGGGCCCAGTAGTCCATCCAGGTTGCATCTTCTTCCCCCAAGCCGCTCCATTTAACGAGGACTCGCGAGATCGCCTTGTTCCCTCGGCGGACCATCCCTGTGATGATCCAGAACCTCCGCAACATTAATAATGACTGTAGAAGGCTTGTACTGTGCATCGGAGCTTGTAGAAACGAAATTGGATATTTTTAAGAGACTCTGCGCGAAAATCGGAGCAAACGGGAATTTCCGGGAGCTTTCGGCAAAATTTCGGATGAGAATTTGGCGAAACGGACGTCGTATTTGGACTCAGCGCGCGAAAACGGTCGAAACGGTATATTTACTTTATTTTTTCGGCTTTCGGGTACTGTTCACGCCGGAACAGTAACTGCCGGCCGGAATTACTGTTCCGGCCGGCGGCGGCGGGCGGCGACGCACGGCGGCGGGCAGCGGCGCAGCGGCAGGGCAGCGGCGGAGCGCGGAGGCGCGCGGCGCGGGCAGCGCGGGCAGGCGCGGGCAGCAGGCGCGGGGCGCGGTCCACAGGCCTGGCGTGCACCGGGAGCACCGAAGAACCCCCCCATGCCACATGGCAGCCCCTGAGTGGCTGGCCTTTTTCTAGAAGGGTGACACGTGGCGTGCTCCTATTGGCTGACAGGATCCGGAAAACCCGGAGCACGGGGCAGACACACGCCCCACGTGGACACGTGGCGCTTTTTCATTGGCCCTGCACAGGCTGTTTCCTGTTTGGTTGACACGTGGCGCTCCCTGGTTGGCTCGTTTTGGTGTTTCGTGTTTGGATCTGGATTCCGTGAGGGAATATTCCCTTTTGGCCCACTATATAAGAGTTCCCCCACCCCCTCTCTTTGCACCTTGGATTCCGAGCCTTTAGAGAGAGAAACAGAAAAACTTCCCTCTACGAAAGTTGTTCCTCTCTCTCTCTTCTTTCTCTCTCTACAATCTCAGAATTTCTGGAGTTACAGATTGTGAGTTATCTGCGACGCGGCACACTGCGACGAATTTTCTTTTAGGCCCATTTCCCGTCGCAGTTCCGTCGAAAATTCACTGCGGGCTAACCGGGTGGAATTTTTGGACGATTTTTGCGGCAGCGCGACCGTAAGAGGTAGGGCTTCGATTTCCGTGTTGATCATTTTGCTCCGTTTCGTACTTTTGGCATAGTTTTCAAGTCCTCTTTGACCCCCCTTTTTACTGTGATGGTTTTTGGACAGCACCGACTTCTCCGATTTTTATCTTGACGTAGGAGCGTCAGATCGAGGCGTTTTAAGAGTCGATTTTGATCTACTCTTCGCAAGGAACGCAACCGTGATTTTTCTGGGAATTTAGGAGCTCATTTTAGAGGTGAAAAATTCCTCTTTTCCCGTGCTGTCTGAAAAACAGCAAATATTGTGCTTTTTGGGATTTGTATTTATACCGGGAGCATTGATTTGCAGGAATTGAGGACTGCGGACATCCAGGAGACTACCTGGGGTGTCGTTTGAGCTGTTCGAGGTGGGCGGTTGTTGCTTACCTCATTTTTGACAAGCTCACTGGGATTACTAGAAATCCCCTAAAATATGACAATTAACAAGAACAATTGGGACAAAGTAGCATAATGAGAACCATTGGGACAACTAACAGGACAACTAACAGGACAACTAACAGGACTACTAACAGGACTACTAACAGGACAATTAATGAGAACCATTGGGACAAATTAATATGACAAATGACAAGAACCGCTGGGACAAACTCCCCTAAAATTTAATATAACCCCACAAATATTATGATGGCTTATATTGGGACACTGTGATTGAGACAAAGGCCATGATCTCGCATGCAAATGACTTTTACTCAGTAAATCAATCGTTTTTAAACCTCTGACACTATTTTACAACTTTTACAAATAAAGACAGTTGCATGCATGCCCGGACATCAGGTAAGGCCACTATTCATTGCTACACTATCATTTTGGGATTTGAACATGTTCATTGTTGTCCTTTGCATTCAGATGTTGATGCTCAAGTGTGAGCAGGGGTTTGGGATAGTGTAGCCAAGGTTGTGCTAGATTGTGGACTTGTGGGGTATTGCGGTGACCGCGGACAGTAGGCGGTTGACCAGATGCTTATCCTTGCATCAGATTGGGGTTGAGTTTTATTTATTGCATCAGTTGGGGATTGGGTTTCTATAGTGGATGGAGTTTCCCACTTTGATCATGGTTATGGTCCAGTCCTGCTATATTGAGACATGTGCTACAGAGATACTTGTGATACTGATGACAGAGATATTTTACTCGTGTGGGTCGCTCCCCTCGAGTGCCACTCCGGAGGTGTGCTTTCTCGGACCCAGCCGTGTGTGCCGGTCTGATACTTATGTTGGGATGCGAGCCGTGTGAGCCGATCCCGCGGTTTCGAGCCGTGTGTGCAGATTCCGCTGAGCAGGCAGTACCAGTGATTACTGGTGACTAGATTGGGTTTATTCGGACAGATACTACTTCTGATGCATGCATACAGTTTTAACAGCATAGTTTCTGTTTCAGCATCTTTTGTATCTACCACTTCCCCTTTTCCCTTTTGCCTCTAGTAGTCCTAGTGGGTGCGTCAGAGTTGAGGTTTTTACCCACTAGGGGAGGCTGCTGGTTTATCTGGTAGTTCTCACCCCCATTATTGTTTTCTGTTTCTTTCTTCTCCCTTATTTTGCAGAGTCATCTGCGGGAGCTGCTAGGCCATCGGCAGCTGATCGAGGTAAGGGGATCACTGAATAGATCTCCTGGGAGACTGAGAGCTGTAGATAGACACTGTACCCTTCACTCAGACTGTGGAATTCTCCTTTTATTTTGGGTCTGGCGATAGCCAGCTAGTTGTATTATTTTAGTGTGCTGGGAGATTATTGTACATATTACAGCTGTATTGGTAGTTCCAGTCTGAGATATTATGTGGTTCTTCTATTTCAGCTCTGTATTATGCTCTTTTATTATACATTTGATATCTGAGTAGGTTACCAGCGCTTCGTGTACACGGGAAGTTCCGTGTGCACGGCGGATCTGTAGACGGGCCCGGGGTCTGGTTGCACCCCGGGGCGTGACAATCCCGCGGTCCAGGATTTTTTCCGGCTCCGCCACCATGCACTCTTCTTCATCCACCAGAGGTACCGTCGGCGACGCTTGGGCTTCTGAGGGAACCCCGCGTTTGAGGAGGGAAACGTGGAAAACGGGGTGCACCTTCGAGCCTTCGGGAAGCTGTAGCTTGTAGGCTACCGGTCCGACGCGCGCCACGATCTTGAAGGGCCCGAAATATCTGGATGAGAGCTTGGCGCTGCGCCTCACCGCTATGCTGCTTTGTCGGTAAGGTTGGAGTTTGAGGTACACCATTTCCCCCTCCCCATACTCTTTGTCCACTCTCTTGCGGTCTGCGTTTTGCTTCATCCTATGTTGAGCCTCTCTGAGCCTCTCTCTCAGCAAGTGTATCATTCTCTCCCTTTCTCGGTTCCACTCCTTCACCGATGGCCCCACCTCTAACTCCAAGTTGGCCACAGAGTAAGTTGGGGGAGAATGACCATATAGGGCCTGGAAGGGAGTCATCCCAAGCGATGAATGGTGGTTGGTGTTATACCACCACTCGGCTAGCGACAGCCACTTATGCCATTTTTTTGGGCAGTGAAAGCACATACAGCGTAAGTAAGTCTCCACACACCTGTTGACCCTTTCCGTTTGCCCGTCTGATTGAGGGTGGTAGGCCGTGCTCATCTGTAATTTGACCCCCAAGAGTTTAAAAAAATCTCGCCAGAGCTCGCTGGTGAAGATTTTGTCGCGATCCGATACAATTCCCCTCGGCAGCCCATGCAATCGATATACTTGATCCAAAAATAGCCTAGCCACTTCCTGGGCGCTGTATGGGTGAGTCAGTGAGATGAAGTGGGCGTACTTAGTGAGCCTATCCACAACCACCAGTATACTGTCCTTGCCCTCAGATTTAGGGAGCGCCTCTATGAAATCTATACTGACCTCCTGCCATGCCTGTGTGGGAATCTGTAGGGGTTGGAGCAATCCCGCGTAGGGAGTTCCGTCGATCTTGTTCTTAATGCAGGTCTCACAGTCCTTCACCCCTTTTTCCACATCTTGTTTCATCCCTGGCCAGTAAAAAAGTTGCTTTAGTCTCTTATAAGTATGGTGGATGCCCGAGTGCCCGCCTAGGGAGGATGCGTGCATCTGATCCAACAACTGCCTCTTCAGATTACCCGCGTTGCCAATATAAATCCGGCCCTTGTACTTGAGCACTCCTTGTCTGTAGGAATAATTGGGTTGCGATTCTGGGCTCACCAGTAGCTCTGCAACTACCTGTTGCACCTGAGGGCTCTCCTTGTAGCTCTCAGCCACTTCGGTGATCCATGCTGGGATGATAGCAGTGATAGCTCGATTGTGACCTTCCTCCCTTCGCCTTGATAGCGCGTCCGCTGCAAGATTTTCCTTCCCCTTTTTATATTGGATGACGTAGTCCATCCCCATAAGTTTATGCATTCCCTTCTGTTGTATAGCCGTCGTTATCTTTTGTTCCAACAAATACTTAAGGCTCTCGTGGTCCGTCTTGATGATGAACGGCTTGGAGCTGAGATAATGCTTCCACTTCGTCACGGCAAGTAGGACAGCCATGAATTCCTTCTCGTATGTCGACAGCCCCATATTCTTTGGGCATATCGCCTTGCTTAGATAAGCTATGGGTCGGCCTTCCTGCGTAAGCACCGCTCCTATCCCATGCCCGCAAGCGTCGACCTCCACGGTGAACGGCTTAGAGTAATCGGGCATAGCCAACACCGGAGCCGTAGACATCACCTCTTTTAACCTTGCAAATGCCTCCTCCGCTGCTTCTGTCCACACGAACCCATCCTTTTTAAGTAAATCCGTGAGCGGTCGGCTGACGCCCCCGTACCCCTTTATAAACCGCCGGTAATATCCAGTGAGCCCTAGGAATCCCCTCAGTTCCTTAAGGTTGATGGGTGGCGGCCACCCCTTCATGGCCTCCACCTTTGACGGGTCGGTGGCCACTCCTTCTTCTGAAATTATGTGCCCGAGGAACTCTACTCGTGGCTGTCCAAAGAAGCACTTACTTTTTTTCGCAAACAGATGGTTCTTCCGTAGCACTCCTAGCACCTTCCTCAGGTGCGTCACGTGGCTCTCCAACTCCTTGCTGTAGACGAGAATATCGTCAAAGAAAACAAGTACGAATTTCCTCAAGTAAGGCGCAAATACCTCATTCATCACCGCTTGAAAGGTTGCCGGGGCGTTTGTTAGCCCAAAGGGCATCACAAGAAATTCGTAATGCCCGTGGTGAGTCTTGAAAGCCGTCTTGTGCACGTCCCCTTCACTCATCCTAACTTGGTGGTACCCCGACCTCAAGTCGATTTTTGAGAAATAGCGGGAGCCTCCCAACTCGTCTAGCAAATCATCAATTAAGGGTATCGGGTATCGATCCTTGACAGTCGACTTGTTGAGTTGCCGGTAATCCACGCAAAACCTCCAACTTCCATCCTTCTTTTTAACTAGCAGCACCGGTGAGGCATAGGGGCTCGTGCTTGGTCGGACAAGGGAATTTTGTAGCATCTCTTTAATCTGCCTCTCGATTTCATTCTTTTGCTCGTAAGTATACCGGTAAGGTCGGAGGTTGACTGGCTTGGCCCCGTCTAACAGCGGGATTTTGTGATCCTGGAGTCTCTCGGGAGGCAGCCCTCGAGGCTCTTGGAACACATCGATATATTCATCCAGCGCCCGCTGCACCTCTTGGGGAATATTTTCTGTTGCTTTTGCTGTCACGGCCGCGCGGTACTGTCCAATGGCACAACAACTCCCTTCTAACCCTTCTTTATACCACTGGACAGCCGTGATGAGTTTCAACTCAGCGGCAGCGACTCGAGTCTTTGATCCTTCTGCAATCCCCTTGAGGCACCTTTGCCTCCCCTCCTTTGTGAAGGACACCGAGTGATCGTTGTAGTCGAAGGTGACGCGGCCATAGGCTTTCAACCAATCGATGCCCAATATAATGCTGGAGCCGTCCAATCTAATCACCCTAAGCTCAGATTGGTAAGGCTCTCCTTGCATCGTCCACTTGAAGCTAGAGCACTTGAGCTTGCTCATGACTTTATGTCCATTCGCCACGGTCACCAAAAGAGGCGGGGCCGCAGTCAATTCAGCTCCTACCTCTTTGGCCACTTGGTAGTCGATGAAGCTGTGAGTGCTCCCGGTGTCGATCAGAATGGCCACGGTTTTGTTGCCCACCTCTCCTTGCACCTTGATGGTGTCGTCTTGGTGCTGTCCACTTAGAGCATGCACCGAAATTCCCACCTCCTCCAATTCTTCTTCTTCAACTGGGAGTTCTTCTCCCTCCTTATCCTATTGTAGAAGCTGCTCGTCATACACTTCATCCCACTCTTCTTGGCCCATGAGGTTGTTCAGCCCCTTGCTATGGCATTGGTGGCCGGGTTGATACTTATCCCCGCACTTGTAACACAGCCCCGCAGCCCTCCGCTGCTCAAATAGTTGCTTGCTAAGGCCCGGGGGCTGATTGTAAGTAGGCCTTTGGTAGTTGCCCTTGGCCCCTTCCCCCGGTGCAATGCTTCTAGTCGGGTGATGGCTCTGGTAAGTGTTTCCAGTGGGTCTGTAGCTCGCCTTACTCTTCCTCATGATGATCGACAAGGCTTGTTCGTGCAACTTGGCTTGCTCGTAAACCTCCTCGAGGGTAGTGGGTTGGGAGAGGTGTAGTATCCCGAACCCCCATACAGCTTTTCCCGTGAATCCACTGTATAGACACCTGTTGATGGTGTATCTGGGCCATAGTGCATCGAAGGGATGCCACAGATGGACCCTGTGAGCTTTGGTTAGCTGTTTTGGCCTTCGGCTGCTTTTGCCGAATTTTCGAAAAGAATTTAGGCCAAACGGAGGATAGATTTGGATTCAGCGCGGAAAAACACTTGAGATTGGCTTTTTGTTTGCCCAATTCTGAGTCCGGATGTCCAAAAGCGGACTCCCGGAAGTTTTGACAGTTTTTGGCGCTTGCGGGAGCCTCCGGCAAATTTTGGAGGCGGAATTTGGCAAAATGGACCTCGTTTTTGGAATCAGCGCGCGAAAACGGTCAAGATGGGCTATTTGCTTGTTAAATTGGAGCTTGCGGGTACTGTTCACGCCGGAACAGTGTCGCCGGCGATCGCCGGCGGCGGCCGGCGGCGGCGGGCAGCGTCGGCGGGCGGCGGCGCCGCCGCGGGCAGCGCGGCTGAGGGCGCGGGCAGGCGGCTGAGGGCGCGGGCAGGAGCGCGGTCCACCGCGGGGGTCGTGCACCGGAGGCGGCCCACGTGGCGCCTTCCGGTTGGCCGGCGCAGCAGACGCGGTCCACGGAGTTTGGGCCGGGTGCACGGTGGACCGGGTGGACACGTGGCGAGGTTTGGTTGGTGCGGTCCTGTGCTCCCGGTCCACGCGGCTAGTGGGGCAGGTGACCGGGGCAGGTGCCGTACGCGGGCAGGTGACCGGGAGACACGCGACGTGCGCGGTGCACGGCGCGGCGTGCGCGGTGCACGGTCGCCGGGGACACGTGGCGCGCCGTCATTGGTTGGCGCAGGTGCTCCGGGTGCAGCGGGGTCCGGGAGTGTTGTGGACTGGACTGTGCGGTGGGCCGGGCCGCACTGTGCGCGCCCGGAAATCCTGGGCCGGCCCGTTACTGTAGCAGCCCGAAATCTGGCGAGCGCCCGAAAGTGGGGACATGTTGGGAATTATTTGATTTGTTCTTTTCAGCCTATATAAACCCCAACCCGAGCTGCCTTCTTTCCCTTTTTTCTCCCAACCTGTTCATCTTCAGCCCGAGCACCCTTAAGCAAAATCTTCATCTCCAAGTCCTTGATCTCCCTGCCAAGTTTCAAGAGTTTTGGAGGCACGAATCCCGAGGTTCCCCATTTTACGGTGCGGCGCGACGTTGCTTTCTAGTGTTCTTCTTCGGCGCAGCGATCGTATTTTTGCTCCCCTGGGCTACCCCGACATCATTTTCCTGCGATTCTTGCACCAGTAGACTCCTAAGAGGTAGGACTTCATCTTTCGTTTTGGTCGCGCTTTCCCGTTTCGAGGTTTTGGCACGGATTTCGAGGCAACAAGTGACCCTTCTTTCTGTATGGAATTCCTTGACAGCAGCGGAGTGTTTCGGCCATATCTTTGCGCACGAGCGTCCGACGGAAACGAGCCTATACAACTTTTTCATCTACGGATCGCAAGGAACGCGCTCGTATTTTTATTGGATTTTTGTGAATTTTACTTCGAGGTGAAAATTAATGATTTCTCTGTGAACAGTAATCAGTCCTTAATACAGATTATTGTATGAGAGTGCCCTCTTGCCGAATTTTTATCTTGACTTACCGAACTCCGATTTGGACGTGCAAGGTACCGTTTCGAAGCTATCGACGCAAGGATCGCCGTGATATTTTTATTGGAATTTTCTGGGCATTTGCTGCAGGTGATAATTTGACAGTTTGGTACTCGTGATTGTATGTGGTTATTAGTGCTGAATTTGGGAGTCTAGTGTAATTAGTGGATTTCTTGATGTACCAGGAATGTTGCGGGTGTGCTAAAATTGTGGGAGCGAGGATTTGGAATTTTGGTATTTTCTGACTGTACGAGTTTGGACAGTTGCGCTTCAGGTGGGTGGTTGTTGTACTCCTCTCTTTGTATGCCCACTAGGAATATCAGAGTACCCTTGCTATGACAATGCTAAATGTGTTGATTGGTAGACTTGCATGCTCTAGGAAATTGATTATTGGTTATCAGATCTCTAATAAATTATTGTTAGATTAATCACTCGATTTAATCGCTTATTGATTCTGGAATTGTATACTTGGAGACAAATAGAAATAGAGGACTGCAAAACTGATGTTTGTTCATGTGAGACGGTCACCCTAGCTTATGTCACTTCAAACTGTTTATACTTAGAAATTGGACAAAATATTGGAACACTGCATGATTAAATTGGTCACATAATTATTGTCATCTTTTACTGCTACACTATTTTGGGACTTGACTTAGGAGAAACCATGCTTTTGCTCTTTTCTTCTTCCATTGTTGATACTTGCGGCTTAGTCGCTCAGGTTCGAGCGTATGTTGGACAGTGTAGGCAGGTATTGGGGATTTGGGACAGGTTGGGTTTATGACAGGGTGTTGCGGCGACCACGGATCTTGGGTGGTTGACCGGATTGTTACTATTGCATCAGATTGGGTGTTTTGGGGATCGGGCTATCTTTAGTGGAGGGTTTTTCCCACTTCTTTGAGTCTCGATCCAGTCCTGCTATTATGAGACAGTGATACAGTGATACTTGATACAGTGATACTTGATACAGTGATACTTTACTCGTGTGGGTCGCTCCCCTCGAGTGCCACTCCGGAGTAGGCTTTCCACGGTGTGAGCGCCGGGCACCATGCTGCTTGAGTTCCACGGTGTGAGCGCCGGGCACCATGCTGGTTTCTTGAGTTCGACAGCAGAGCAGGCAGTGCCAGTGTTCACTGGCTGTCAGATTGGGTCATTATGACAGGCTTCTTGATTCTGATGCATCACTTTTTCCATCCTTATTGGTTGGTCATGTAGAGGCATATTAGGGATAGCACTTTATCAGTCGCTTTATTTATCTGCATCTCCTTTCTTTTCCTTTCCCTTTTTCGCCTCTGATCACCTGGTGGGCATATCTGAGCTGAGGCTTTACCCACTAGGGGAGGCTACTGTTTATAGTAGTACTTACCCCCATTGTTTTTCTTGTTTCTTTCTTTCCCCTTGTTTTGCAGAGTCCTCAGTGGGAGTTGCTGGGCCGTCAGCAACTGATCGAGGTAAGCGAATTGCGGACTAGATAGAGAGCCACCGAGGGTCGTAGCTGGAGATTTTTGGGTACCAGGACTTCTCAGACAGTGTTTTTGTATTTCTTTTTGGGGACTGGCTTCTGCCAGCTGTTTGTATTTTAGTAGTGAGCTGGGAGAGACATCTGTATTTTATTTCACTGTTGTACCTTTTACTTCCAGCATCTGTCTGAGATACAGTAGTTTTATTTTAGCTCTGATTATTATGCTCTTTTATTATTATTTCTTATCTGAGCAGGTTACCGACGCTTCGTGTATGTGGGAAATACCGCATGCACGGCGGATCTGTGGACGGGCCCGGGTTCTGGTTTACACCCGGGGCGTGACAGATTAAGTTGGTATCAGAGCTTAGGGATAGGTCAGTTGGGACTTAGGAAACCCTAGGCTTTTGGACAGACCCTAGGATATAGGGCGTGAGTGGCGTGACTTTTGCGAAAGTCGGTGATTTTTATAGTTAACTCTTCCAGTGAGTGAAGAGAGATCGACATAGTCTATTTCTGTGAACCGTTATGTTGGCTGCAGACAACATAAAGTTACAGAAATAGGGGGATGTCTTTGACTTTCGCCAGATTGGGTCGTGTGGGGATTTGCTTCTGATTTGCCGTTTCTTGTTGCAGGATGTCGTCCCGACGTCGTTCTTCCGCGAGGGTACCCCCACCTCCCCCTGAGGAGCCTTGGGCAGGCGGTATCTGCTGAGCTGGGGAACTGCGGGCCTTAGTGACCCATTTGGTGGCAAGGAGCTTTCGTCAGGACCAGCGTTTGGAGCAGCTGTTGGCGCAAAGGGGTGATTCTGTAGTCGGAGAGAGCTAGGGCTTCAGAGCGGCGTTTAGAGAGGAAACGCCCAGCCCCGGATGTTGATGGACAGGCTGGTTCTCAGAGACGGTCTCGACAGTTGAGGCAGCCCCTGCAGGCTGCCAGGTGCACTTTTTGCGGGGGCCAGCATTCCGCCGGTACTTGTGAGCTGAGGCATGGTCGTTGTTTTAGTTGTGGACAGCCTGGTCACATCCGAGCTACATGCCCCCTTCCGACCTTTGTAGTACCTTCTTCGGCGTTGGCCCCTACCACATCCCAGCGGAGATCGAGGCCACGACAGCAGCGTCAGCAGCAGCAGGGGTCGCAGCCGAGGCGGGCCCGATCGTCAGGTAGGTGTGTTTTCTGCGGGGGCAGCACCCGTCAGATAAATGTGACTCGAGGTGGGGTCGTTGCTTCAAGTGTGGACAGCCTGGGCACATTCGAGCCACGTGCCCCGCAAGGACAGCTGCAGCACCCACTTCGGCAACTGTTTCTACTTTTTCCCAGCCACGACGGGAACTTCACCGACAGATCTTCTGGTAGACCGATCTTCGCCATCCCGCTTATCTGGTGAGAGACAGCCCTTGTCGAGCGGCCATGATTGCTTAGCACAGATGGAGGATCCTGCTATCGCTGACCAGGTTGCGGCAGGTATGTTTTACTTCCGGTGTTAGGATTCATATCTTATTGTTGTCGGAGCTTTTCTTTTCCTTCCTTTTTAGTAGAATGTGCATCATTGCATGGGTTAGAGGTTTGGATTCCTGATCATAGTTTGCATGTCGTGGAGCGTTGTGCGGCTTGCCCAGTGCAGTTGGGGCCTTGGATTTTGTCCGCAGACTTGCTTGTTTTGCAGCAGCTCCAGGATTTTGATGTGGTGCTAGGGATGGATTGGCTATCACGGTATTCCGCCACTATCGACTGCAGAGAAAGGACGGTGACTCTTCGCGAGCCAGGACAGGAGGAGTTCATCTTCAGAGGCTGCCAGAGCACGCTGTTCGCAGCGACCATTTCCTCGGCCAGAGCTAGGAGGATGATGAGTAGGGGTTGCACTGCCTTTTTGGCCACTGTGGTGGAGGTGCCTACGGCGGCACTGGGACTCGAGGATATCCCTATTGTCCGCGAGTTCCCAGATGTATTTCCCCCTGAGTTGACGACGATGCCGCCGGAGAGGGAGATTGAGTTCGTGATTGATGTAGTTCTTGGAACTGCACCAATCTCAAAGGCACCCTATAGGATGGCGCCAGCTGAGTTGAGGGAGTTGAAGCCCAGCTTCAGGATCTTTTGGATAGGGGCTTCATCCGACCCAGTGTTTCTCCGTGGGGAGCGCCTGTGTTGTTTGTGAAGAAGAAGGATGGGTCACTGCGGTTGTGTGTGGATTATAGGGAATTGAACAAAGTGACCATCCGGAACAAGTATCCCCTCCCCCGGATTGATGATTTGTTTGATCAGTTACAGGGAGCATCGGTGTTCTCGAAGATTGATTTGCAGTCCGGTTACCACCAGCTGAGGGTGAGGGCCGAGGACATCTCCGAGACGGCTTTCAGATCGCGGTACGGGCGTTATGAGTTTACTGTGATGCCTTTTGGGTTGACAAATGCCCCTGCCGCATTCATGGACTTGATGAACAGGATTTTTTTCAGCCGTTTTTGGACCGGTTTGTGGTGGTGTTTATAGATGATATTTTGATCTACTCCCGCAGTGATTTGGAGCACGAGGAGCACTTGAGGACCGTGCTACAGCTTCTGCGAGAGAAGAAGCTGTATGCTAAGTTCAAAAAGTGCGAGTTTTGGCTCCGGGAGGTCGCCTTTCTGGGTCATGTTGTTTCAGCTGCTGGAGTGGCGGTGGATCCGGCCAAGGTGGATGCTATTCGAGGTTGGCCGAGGCCGACGACTATCACTGAGGTGCGGAGCTTTCTTGGTTTGGCGGGCTACTATCGGCGTTTTGTGGAAGGCTTTGCGAAGCTTTCCTCTCCCCTCACCCGTCTGACCAGGAAAGGGGTTAAGTTTGTTTGGAGCGAGACTTGCCAGAGCTGTTTTGAGGAGCTGAAGCAGAGATTGATGACCGCTCCAATCCTTGCCCTCCCTGTTATGGGGGAAGGATTTGTGATTTACAGTGATGCCTCACATAGTGGTCTGGGGTGTGTGTTGATGCAGCAGGGTAGGGTGATTGCCTATGCTTCGCGGCAATTGAAGGACTATGAGAAAAATTACCCTACTCATGATCTGGAGTTGGCAGCGGTGGTGTTTGCTCTGAAGCTGTGGCGGCATTACTTGTATGGTGAGCATTGCGAGATTATACTGATCACAAGAGCTTGAAGTATCTGTTCACCCAAAAGGAGCTGAATTTGAGGCAACGCCGGTGGTTGGAGCTGCTAAAGGATTATGATCTGAGTATCCTTTATCACCCCGGCAAGGCCAATGTTGTGGCGGATGCTTTGAGCAGGAGGACGAGTCTGAGCTTATTGATCTCGCAGCAGGCGCCGTTGGTCGAGCAGATGAGGCGATTACAGCTGGAGGTAGTATCCCCTGGGGTCTCTGCTAGACTCATGTCTATGGTCTTGCAGCCCACTCTGTTGGAGAGGATCAGGGACACTCAGAGTGAGGACCCCCACTTGACGAGGATCAGGACGCAGCTTCAGGCGGATCAGACAGGGGATTTTTCTGTGGATAGCTCGGGAGTACTGCGGTACAGGGACCGAGTGTGTGTGCCTTTGGATCAGGAGATTAGAGATCAGATTTTGAGGGAGGCCCACCATACACCTTATACCGTCCACCCTGGAGGTACTAAGATGTATAAGGACCTCAAGGCACAGTTTTGGTGGCCCGGAATGAAGCGGGACATTGGGAGATTCGTAGCTCACTGTTTAACTTGTCAGCAAGTGAAAGCAGAGCATCGCGTCCCTGCTGGCAAGTTGCAGAGTCTTCCAATTCCCGAGTGGAAATGGGACCACGTCACTATGGATTTCGTCACTGGATTGCCGAGGGCGCAGAGCGGAGCAGATGCGATCTGGGTTATTGTTGACAGACTCACCAAGTCGGCGCACTTCTTACCAGTTCAGATGACTTGGTCACTAGAGCATTTGGCACAGTTATATATGGATGAGATAGTGAGGCTTCACGGCATACCTGCTTCGATTGTGTCAGATCGAGACCCGAGATTCGTGTCACGCTTTTGGGGGAGTTTGCATTCTGCATTGGGGACTCAGCTCAGGTTTAGCACCGCTTTCCACCCACAGACCGATGGGCAGTCAGAGCGCACCATACAGACCCTCGAGGATATGCTTAGAGCGTGCGTTATGGATTTTGGAGGAGGGTGGTACCGGCACTTATCTTTGGTTGAGTTCGCGTACAACAACAGCTATCAGGCGAGCATCCGGATGGCTCCGTTTGAAGCGTTGTATGGACGCAAGTGTCGGTCTCCCTTATATTGGAGTGACGTGGGTGAGAGGAGGACTTTGGGACCGGAGTTACTTTTGGAGGCAGAGGAAAAAGTCAGGATTATTCGCCGGCATCTTGAGACAGCCCAGAGTCGTCAGAAGAGCTACGCAGATACTCGACGGCGAGACCTGGAGTTTCAGGTTGGTGATCATGTCTTCTTGAAGGTCTCGCCCTCGAAAGGGGTCCGGAGATTTGGAGTACGGGGAAGCTCAGTCCCCGCTTTATTGGACCCTTTGAGGTACTTGACAGAGTTGGTCCTGTGGCATACAGAGTTGCCTTACCCCCGCGCCTGGCCGGAGTTCATGATGTCTTCCACGTCTCAGCTCTGAGGAGATATGTTTTTGACCCGTCGCACGTGATTGACTTCACTTCGTTGGAGATCGGCGAGGACTTGGTCTACGAGGAGCGCCCGTTGCGGATTCTTGCTCGTGAGGTGAGGGAATTGCGCAATCGGGCCATTCCATATGTGAAGATCCTGTGGAGCAACCATGAGGAGCGAGAGGCTACTTGGGAGCTGGAGACAGAGATGAGAGATGCCTACCCCTTCTTGTTCAAGGCCGCAGTTTGAGGTACGTCTGCTTTGTTTATTTTGTTTCGGGGACGAAACTTTTTTTTAGTGGGGGAGGATGTAGTATCCCGAACCCCCATGCAGCTTTTTCCCGTGAATCCACTGTTTAGACACCTGTTGATGGTGTATCTGGGCCATAGTGCATCGAAGGGATGCCACAGATGGACCCTGTGAGCTTTGGTTAGCCGTTTTGGCCTTCGGCTGCTTTTGCCGAATTTTAGAAAAGGATTTAGGCCAAACGGAGGATGGATTTGGATTCAGCGCGGAAAAACACTTGAGATTGGCTTTTTGTTTGCCCAATTCTGAGTCCGGATGTCCAAAAGCGGACTCCCGGAAGTTTTGACAGTTTTTGGCGCTTGCGGGAGCCTCCGGCAAATTTTGGAGGCGGAATTTGGCAAAACGGACCTCGTTTTTGGAATCAGCGCGCGAAAACGGTCAAGATGGGCTATTTGCTTGTTAATTTGGAGCTTGCGGGTACTGTTCACGCCGGAACAGTGTCGCCGGCGATCGCCGGCGGCGGCCGGCGGCGGCGGCAGCGTCGGCGGGCGGCGGCGCCGCCGCGGGCAGCGCGGCTGAGGGCGCGGGCAGGCGGCTGAGGGCGCGGGCAGGAGCGCGGTCCACCGCGGGGGTCGTGCACCGAGGCGGCCCACGTGGCGCCTTCCGGTTGGCCGGCGCAGCAGACGCGGTCCACGGAGTTTGGGCCGGGTGCACGGTGGACCGGGTGGACACGTGGCGAGGTTTGGTTGGTGCGGTCCTGTGCTCCCGGTCCACGCGGCTAGTGGGGCAGGTGACCGGGGCAGGTGCCGTACGCGGGCAGGTGACCGGGAGACACGGCGACGTGCGCGGTGCACGGCGCGGCGTGCGCGGTGCACGGTCGCCGGGGGACACGTGGCGCGCCGCCATTGGTTGGCGCAGGTGCTCCGGGTGCAGCGGGTCCGGGAGTGTTGTGGACTGGGCTGTGCGGTGGGCCGGGCCGCACTGTGCGCGCCCGGAAATCCTGGGCCGGCCCGTTACTGTAGCAGCCCGAAATCTGGCGAGCGCCCGAAAGTGGGGACATGTTGGGAATTATTTGATTTGTTTTTTCAGCCTATATAACCCCCAACCCGAGCTCCTTCTTTCCCTTTTTTCTCCCAAACCTGTTCATCTTCAGCCCGAGCACCCTTAAGCAAAAATCTTCATCTCCAAGTCCTTGATCTCCCTGCCAAGTTTCAAGAGTTTTGGAGGCACGAATCCCGAGGTTCCCCATTTTACGGTGCGGCGCGACGTTGCTTTCTAGTGTTCTTCTTCGGCGCAGCGATCGTATTTTTGCTCCCCTGGGCTACCCCGACATCATTTTCCTGTGATTCTTGGACCAGTAGACTCCTAAGAGGTAGGACTTCATCTTTCGTTTTGGTCGCGCTTTCCCGTTTCGAGGTTTTGGCACGGATTTCGAGGCAACAAGTGACCCTTCTTTCTGTATGGAATTCCTTGACAGCAGCGGAGTGTTTCGGCCATATCTTTGCGCACGAGCGTCCGACGGAAACGAGCCTATACAACTTTTTCATCTACGGATCGCAAGGAACGCGCTCGTATTTTTATTGGATTTTTGTGATTTTTACTTCGAGGTGAAAATTAATGTTTCTCTGTGAACAGTAATCAGTCCTTAATACAGATTATTGTATGAGAGTGCCCTCTTGCTGAATTTTTATCTTGACTTACCGAACTCCGATTTGGACGTGCAAGGTACCGTTTCGAAGCTATCGACGCAAGGATCGCCGTGATATTTTTATTGGAATTTTCTGGGCATTTCTGCAGGTGATAATTTGACAGTTTGGTACTCGTGATTGTATGTGGTAATTAGTGCTGAATTTGGGAGTCTAGTGTAATTAGTGGATTTCTTGATGTACCAGGAATGTTGCGGGTGTGCTAAAATTGTGGGAGCGAGGATTTGGAATTTTGGTATTTTCTGACTGTACGAGTTTGGACAGTTGCGCTTCAGGTGGGTGGTTGTTGTACTCCTCTCTTTGTATGCCCACTAGGAATATCAGAGTACCCTTGCTATGACAATGCTAAATGTGTTGATTGGTAGACTTGCATGCTCTAGGAAATTGATTATTGGTTATCAGATCTCTAATAAATTATTGTTAGATTAATCACTCGATTTAATCGCTTATTGATTCTGGAATGTATACTTGGAGACAAATAGAAATAGAGGACTGCAAAACTGATGTTTGTTCATGTGAGACGGTCACCCTAGCTTATGTCACTTCAAACTGTTATACTTGGAAATTGGACAAAATATTGGAACAATGCATGATTAAATTGGTCACATAATTATTGTCATCTTTTACTGCTACACTATTTTGGGACTTGACTTAGGAGAAACCATGCTTTTGCTCTTTTCTTCTTCCATTGTTGATACTTGCGGCTTAGTCGCTCAGGTTCGAGCGTATGTTGGACAGTGTAGTCAGGTATTGGGGATTTGGGACAGGTTGGGTTTATGACAGGGTGTTGCGGCGACCACGGATCTTGGGTGGTTGACCGGATTGTTACTATTGCATCAGATTGGGTGTTTTGGGGATCGGGCTTTCTTTAGTGGAGGGTTTTTCCCACTTCTTGAGTCTCGATCCAGTCCTGCTATTATGAGACAGTGGTACAGTGATACTTGATACAGTGATACTTGATACAGTGATACTTTACTCGTGTGGGTCGCTCCCCTCGAGTGCCACTCCGGAGTAGGCTTTCCACGGTGTGAGCGCCGGGCACCATGCTGATTTCTTGAGTTCCACGGTGCGAGCGCCGGGCACCATGCTGGTTTCTTGAGTTCGACAGCAGAGCAGGCAGTGCCAGTGTTCACTGGCTGTCAGATTGGGTCATTATGACAGGCTTCTTGATTCTGATGCATCACTTTTTCCATCCTTATTGGTTGGTCATGTAGAGGCATATTAGGGATAGCACTTTATCAGTTGCTTTATTTATCTGCATCTCCTTTCTTTTCCTTTCCCTTTTTCGCCTCTGATCACCTGGTGGGCATATCTGAGCTGAGGCTTTACCCACTAGGGGAGGCTACTGTTTATAGTAGTACTGACCCCCATTGTTTTTCTTTTTTTCTTTCTTTCCCCTTGTTTTGCAGAGTCCTCAGTGGGAGTTGCTGGGCCGTCAGCAACTGATCGAGGTAAGCGAATTGCGGACTAGATAGAGAGCCACCGAGGGTCGTAGCTGGAGATTTTTGGGTACCTGGACTTCTCAGACAGTGTTTTTGTATTTCTTTTTGGGGACTGGCTTCTGCCAGCTGTTTGTATTTTAGTAGTGAGCTGGGAGAGACATCTGTATTTTATTTCACTGTTGTACCTTTTACTTCCAGCATCTGTCTCAGATATAGTAGTTTTATTTTAGCTCTGATTATTATGCTCTTTTATTATTATTTCTTATCTGAGCAGGTTACCGACGCTTCGTGTATGTGGGAAATACCGCATGCACGGCGGATCTGTGGACGGGCCCGGGTTCTGGTTTACACCCGGGGCGTGACAAGAGGTCCATAAAAGGAACTAGTTCTTCTTTTAACCCACTAATGTAACTCTCTATAAAGTGTTGCTCGCTGAGCGCGGGGTTGAGGTACAGCATCCTTGCCCTTAAATCCTCAAATTTTTCTTGATACTTCTCCACCGAGCTCATCTGTGTCAGCTTATTAAATTCTCTCACTAATCCCCTCATGCTCGAGCCTCCAAACCTTCGGCAAGCTGCTTCTACCAATTCCTCCCAGGTAGTGTCTGGTTTATCTATGGTATACCCCTCCTTCCATCGGTGGGCCTTCCCGGTAAAATGCATAGTGGCGACTTCCAACCATTGGTGTTCTGGTATCTGGTAAATTCTGAAATATTGCTCACACTTACTGCTCCATTCTCGTGGTTCTTCCCCGTCGAAGGTAGGAAAGTCCAATCGGGGGTATGGCAGGTGCGGGTTGTGCCGGTTAGGTGGCTCTTCAAACCTTTTCGGTGGCCTGTGGGGTGTGGGCAATACTCCCTTTCCCTTGTCCCCTCCTGCAACCCTGTGCGAGCTCTCTCCTGGTTGATTATTGGCATAATGTTTTCCTTCTTTGATTACTAATGATCCCCCACTTGCAGCGGAGTCGCTAGCGGAGTATGGACTTGGTGGTTGATGCTGTGAGGTTATGAGCTTGAGTAACTGTTCATGTCGTCGCGCAATATCCTGGAGTGTTAAATCATGCCTCCTGTTAGCCTCGATCTGCATGGCCTCCAACTTCTGTTGGCTGTCCTGTTGCCAATCATCCATTTGCCGTGCCAGGACCCCAATTTTTTTACTACAGTCTGCACTGAATTGTTGCAACTTTTCCTCCAGTTGTGAATTCTTCTCCCCCGTGAACTGCTGCATCCTTTCCTCAAGCGCATGAATGTGCTCGTTCATCTCCCTTAGCCTGGTGCCCTCGCCTCATTCTGATGTTTGTTTTCACAGTTTCGTCCTTTCTTGCTTTGAAATTTGAATTTGTTGCCTTTCTTCGCCCCTATTTTGTGGTTTCGCAGGAATCGCCAAGGTCGTCGATGATGCTAGGCTGAGACTCCTGGTCAGTTGGTCAAGCTGACTCCCTAGGATTTGGGAATGCCCTCGGTTTGTGGATGCCCTTGGATGGATATAGCTTGTGAGCTGAAGCTTTTTGCAGGTTGCTTGAGGTGCCTCGGTGCCGATGATGCTACGCTGAGGCCAACGGTGGAAAAAAAATTTTATCGAATGTTTGGTGGGC
>CM054936.1:26689804-26813280 GCA_029168755.2 Tillandsia fasciculata | reverse complement strand
CCTCCTCTCCCGTTGGCGAGAAGCCTCCTCCAGCCTACGAGAGGTCTCCTCCTCTCGTTGGCGGGAAGCCTCCTCCTGTCGCTGAGAGGCCTCCGCCTGCTGCTGTACCACGCCAATAAGCGCGGCCATTTGCTCCCTCAGTTCACGAACATCACTCGAACCGGAGCCCTCCCCCGGCTCGAGGCGCGTAAGACGTGTCTCCCTTCGCGGTGGCATAGCTATCTGCACACCACAACAACATTAGTCCAACGCTTACAACTTAGGCATTTGCGAATTGAATGCAGTAAAATTTAAACGATCAAAAGGCTTCGTCAACCCAATCATGCGAAAGTAAAAGGAATACTTCTTCCCACCCCTAACGTTACGTTGTCGGCCCGCCCAACATAACGTTAGCTAGTGGAAGTCCATTTTCCCTCGATCCATTCCCAATGTCCTTCTTGGGAATCAAGTAACCCAATATGTACTTTCGCCAAAAGATCCACACACGCTCTCGTGCCTAAACCCTAGGGTCTTCCTAAGGTTCGCTAACCACCTAGGTCTATCTCCTAGGCTCTGATACCACTCTAATCTGTCACGCCCCGAGACCGTCAATTTGAACAGTTCGGGCGCGCCAACAGACCCGCCAATCGGGCATGACCTTTCAAGACCCGAAAGGAACGGTTCAATCCAACAATATCATTTCAATATAGCGGAAGAGTAAGCAATCAGAGTAGAGAACTATAAATTTAAACTTTCAATCATTCAACAACTAGTTAGAAGAACTGAAAGTACGAAGCTTGAGCGAAGACATACACTTTTGTTTAATATTACAACTCTCTTTTAGCATGGCTACAATACCAAAATACATACATATTTTTTTTTTTTTCTTTCTTTCCAACTTGAAACTTAAACATTTAGAATTTACATTGTTCCTCACATACAAGGTTCGCTCAAGAAAATGAAACTCCAAAATGGTGGTGGCGACTCTAGACTGCTAGGTCGCTACTCTGCTGGGCGCTTGCCCTTGTCGCGTGTCTCGCCCGATGTACCTGGACCTGTGGGGAAGTCACCCAAAGGGTGTGAGAACTACAACCAAGTTCCCAGTGGGTTCAACCACCGAGAGAAAATGCCCTGCACCGCTTAGTCTAATGGAAGCAATATAATAGAGAATGAAATACAGTAAATAAAGCTGTAAATCTTAGCTAGCATGCTTAATACTTTTACCTTTGCCATGACATTACTCTATGTCGCTATAGGATGCCAAACTAACCAACCTGTCCTTGCCAAATTACTTTCATTAACTTTCTTGTGTTTCAATTCAAGTTGCTAAACCCTCGGAGAAACTTGCCCAACGGGCCCTAGCCCGGCAGACATGCTGCCATAAGACAAGTCCTCTAAGGTTGCCGATAACACCCGCAAGTGTTACCCCGCCCTACGGGGAAACGTCCCGAACGGGTCTCTACCCGGGAGAGGGACACTGCCTGCTACTCCAACATGGGCCACGTTTCACCCCGTAGGTGCGCTCGTTTTATTATTTCTTTTATTGCTTTGCATTTAGCCTCTTTGCTCTTTTAGGCCTTTGCCTTTCTTTTGCTCTTTAGCACTTAGCTTCCATCTCAATCGAGCTTATAGCTCACATTGCTCACATTGCCTCTTAGCCCTTTTTCTTTCTTTGCAATTAAGCTTTTAGCTTGTTTTTTTTAATATACTCATGCATTTACCCTAGGTCCATGCCTTAAGGTACATAAGTCCCTTGGACTCAATTCTTAACTTTCATTATGCTCAAGTTGAAGTTAAAGTGTAGGTATATTAACCCGACTCCCTATGACCACTCTAGGGATTTCCAATACTCTGGATTTTAACCTCAACTAAACTATGCTTTCCTTAGAGACATAACTCTAATTTAGGCCCTAAATCCCATCACACGCTTATTTGACTCAAACAACCATGCCACTCGTGAAATCCTATAGTGAATGCCACACATTAGAGCCTAATCTAAGTTTTCTCCTAAGTCAAATTTCCATAAACCATAACCACATCTACATAAGCATGAAATTATTGTCCTAGCCACTCTATTAACATGCTTCTAATAACAAGCAAAAGATAAGGGGAGAGGTCACCCTCGCTCGATAGAATCCCCCACCTCGGTGTGTTCTATCGGTCCTTGCAGGAGGCAATTCCAGCTCCTTTGGTCCTTGAGGCTTTCCTACATCGTAAGGAGGGCAAATAAAGCAATTGCCTCTACATGATCCTTCAAATTTAGTAAGACGATGAAATTAACCTCTTTTGACAACAAAGAGGGGAAAGTTCCTATTTGATCGTTTTCCCCCCCAAAAGGCTAACTTTTTATCGATTCATAAAAATGGGAGGGAATTAATTATCTTATGGCATGTTGCCAAAAAGAAACTTGCTCAACTCGATCCGGGGTCAAAAAGCCCCCCGAATTTTGAGAAAAGCTCAATTTGAGCTATTTCCTCCCAATTCGTCGATTTTGCTTCTTGGAAAGTCAAGAATTGCAATTTCACATTGGAAACAAGCCCAAAGCTCTCTAAATTTTAGAGGGGCTCAATTAAGCAATTTTCCCCCATCCCAAATTCCTAAATTTTGCATTTTTGCAAAATCGAGAAATTTGGAAGCTTGCAATTGGAGAAAAGAAAAGAAGAAGTTTCTTCTTCATTCTTTTCTTTTCCTTTCTTCATTCTTTTCTTTCTTTTTTTCTTTTCTCCATTCTTTCTTTTCTTTTCTCTTTTTTTTTTTTTGTTATCCCCTGCTGCTGGTGCTGGCCCTAGCAGCAGCAGCTAATGCTGCTGCTGCAGGCCCTAGCAGCAGCAGCCCATGCTGCTGCTGCTGGCATTGCTGGCAGCAGCAGCTAGAGCTGCTGCTGCTAGCCCTTCCAGCAGCAGCTCGAGCTGCTGCTGCTGGTGGCTCAACCAGCAGCAGCAGCTGCTGGTGGCCCAGCCAGCAGCAGCCCATGCTGCTGCTGGCTGCCCAACCAGCAGCAGGCGCAGGGCAGCAGCAGCAGCTGGCTGCTGCAGCCCAGCCCGCACCACCTCTCCTTTTTTTTTTTTTTTTTTTTTTTTTTTTGTTTGTTTTCCCCTGCTGCTGGGCAGCAGCTTGCACAGCTGCTGCCCAGGCAGCATTGCTTGCAGCTGCTGCTGCTGCTTGTAGTAGCAGCAGCAGCTGCTGCAGTTGCAACAGCTGCGCAAGGCAGCATGTAGCTGCCTTGCGCAGGCAGCAAGAGGGAGGGAGAGAAAGATAGAGGGAGAAAGAGATAGAGAGAGATAGAGAGAGGGAGAGAGAGGGAGAGAGACTCACCTTTACTTCTCCTCCTTCTTCTTCTTCTTCTTCTCTTCTTCTTCTTCTCTTCTTCTTCTTTTTTCTTCTTTCTTTTTCTCTTTTTCTTCTTCTTCTCCCCCCCCTTCGTTCTTGCTAGCTGAGAGAGAGAGAGAAGTGAGTGCGTGAGAGGGGGAGGGGAAAAGAGAGAGGGGGTCATTTATTTCTCTGCAGTGGGTGGTTGGGAAAAGAAAGGGAATTTACTAAAATGCCCCTGAATTTTGAAATTATCCCAACTGCCCATTTCCTGCAGAATTTCCTGCAGTGAGCCATATCGGATAGCCCTCTTTCGCCTCGTTTTCCCGTCAACTGAGAAATCAAATTGTAATTTCTCTTCACCCCTTTAATCTACAAATTTTTCTTAAACTTCCCACGATTTTATTTAAAATTTTGGACTACTCTAAGCCCTCGAAAGAGAGCCCCGAAAATGCTTCGCGATAGACTTGGGCTGTCAAAACTGCAGTTTCAGCAATCGCGAAGCATTTTCTTCGCTTCATTCTCCGATTTTTTTTTAATAACATACCTAGGTTTTTCGCCCCTTTTAATAAGAAAACTTTTGTGAGTCACCCCACGATTTCTTTTAAAATTTTGGGGCACTCGAAGCCCTCGAAACAGGGCTCCGAAAACGCTTCGCGATTAAAAATTTCAGAATTCCAGATTTGGCTAAGTCCTCGGGTTCAAGTCACTTTTCGACCGATGCCCTTCGCGTAGCCCGAAACGCACCGAACTCAACTTAAATCATGCTTAAAACCACTTACAAGTCCTCTCGCCGAAATTTGCCATTTTGCGAAACTCGGCGAACAGCGAGTCCCATTTTGCAATTTAAGGCTCGTTTTTCTCATAACCACAACTCACTTTTCGACCCAACGGCTTTTGCGTTGACTCAAAACACTTCAAACCCACTTGTAATCATATTCGAAACGCGTTACAAGCATTTTTACCGAATTTTGCTATTTCGCAGAAATCGGTGCACTACAGTTATCCTTCAACATTTTTTATGCCAATTTCTAGAAAAAAAAATATTTTGTGACAAATTAGGCGATGTGCGAGGTGAGTTCAGTGTGGGTGACCACACTGACGATAATTTTATTTTCTCCCTAGTACGATAATTTGGTTAATTACTACCTAGTTAATGGTTATTTGAAATCAACAAAAAAATATACATATATGAATCATATTTATTCAAAAAATCATAAATAAATTAAATTTTTACAAAAAAATAAACTCATCTGTTAAATTTTATTAGAAAATATATATATCGAGTAGAGCTTATATACTTTCAAAAGCACAAGCCCAACTATGCTTGTGAATTTTTTACTAATAGCACAAAATTCAATACAAATTAATAATAAAAAATTCACAAGTATGGTTGGGTTTGTGTTTTTGAAAGTATATATGCTCTACTATATATATTATATATATATATATATATATATATATAATATATATATATATATCATATCTTAATTTAAAATAGTCTACATCATATTTATAAGATTGGTGCATTTGCAAATTAAATTGAATTAAAATTAAAATTTTAAGTAAAAATAAAATTTGAATATAGATTTTAAATTAATTTTTTTAAAATAGTTTTTAATAGTATGAATCTATTTTTAAATTATTATTTTTTATAAATTTGATTTGTTTTAAAGTATATTTTATATTAAGTTATACCATAATTTTTTTTTATATATGTTACATAACATGAAAATATTTTTAATAATGTATACCAAAAATTTAAAAATTTAAATTGATTTCAAAATTTAAATTAAACTTTGAATTTATATTTATTTATGATTCAAATATAAATTTAATTTTAATTTAAATTCAAATATAAATTGAATTTAATTTTAATTTAAATTTAAATATTACTGATTTGATAGGACTATTTTAAATCATTCTATTTAGTTATTATTATTATTATTATTATTATTATTATTATTATTATTATTATTATTATTATTACAAGCAGAGGGTGGGGGAGAAAGAGAGCGTGAGCGCTTCGAGTCTTAGTTGTCCACTTGTCCGTGCGAAGCTAGACAGAGAGAGCTTTATTAATTATATTAGCATAGCATGCCTAGAGGCACTACGCAGAGTCCATCCCTACCAATCACAACTCGATAGCACAACCGCCCAAAACCCCTTTGGTTTTCATAATACCACCTCCCTCTCTCGATCTCATCTCCAACCCTTTCAAATCACATCCATCCCCTTCGGCCTCCAATCTCCTTCCCTTAACACCACCACCAAAACCTAGCTCTCTCTCTCTCTCTCTCTCTCTCTCTCTCTCTCTCTCTCTCGTTCGATAGGGTTGGGGTTAGGGTTTATTGAAGATCAGGATAAATGGGGAGGGGAGAGGGTGCATCTGAAGCGGATCGAGAACAAGATCAATAAGTAGGTCACGTTCTCGTAGAGGAGGAATGGATTGATGAAGAAGGCGCACGAGATCTCGGTGCTATGCGACGCCAAGGTCGCCCTCATCGTTTTCTCCACCAGGGAAAAGCTATACGAGCACGCCACCCATTCCTGGTGTGATCATCTCTTCATTTATTTTGACCTGGTCGCTACTTTTTTTTTCCTCTCTTCCCCTCTCCTAATTATGGCATCAACATCGATCTGTTGCGAATTCATATATTTTTCGTGCCCTCGAATTTTATGAAGGAAGTAGTGTACGAATGCGAATTCCGGTTGATTTACGAGTTTGTGTTGTTCGTGGGTTCTGTGTTCATCTATTTGATACCGGGAATGCATTTATTCTTTCTTTATTTGGTATTTCTTTTTCTTTAAGCCTTCAAATTTGGCTTGGAGTTCTTTAAGCCTTCAAATTTGGCTTGGAGTAATTTTTATTTTTTACACTTTTTCGGTTTCTCCTTCATGGATGAAATTGTTTGTTCGTAATTGATTTTTCTTTCTTTCTTGGACTATTGAGAGATCTGAAGCTTCTTTGGGTCCTGATGCGTAAATCGCTTCCGATGTTTTGTGTACTACCAAATTTGAGAGCAAATGGTGTGAGATCCTCGTTCTAAGATCATCACGACACCTTGTTGTGGGGCTGTTACATTGGATAAGGCAACAAGCCATAGATCTCTTCATCTCTCTCTCTCTCGAATTAGAATTTATTTCTTCTTGATAATTTTAATTTTCATTTTGGTTTTCTTGTTTCTATATATTTCTACACTTACTACGCTGTTCCTCGTAATCTATATTTTCTTGATTCATGTAACTACGCTTTCATTCTGTGTGTCTTTTCCACTGATGATCACGGGCCTCCCTTATGATCTTCCCCTTCTCGTGATTCTGGTCCTTGACTGGCCGTGTGACCGATCAATTAACGTACTATTTCATTTTCCTATTTCAGCTTTCCTTTTTGAAATTTCTGAAATACATTAAAGCATTACCCTAGCTAGCTGCCGGTTTTTTTTTTTTTTTTTTTTTTTTTTCTTTTATGCCCACTCAAATATTTCAACTCTTCTCATAATCTTGTGTTTCTTTTCAAGAACTTCCTAGTTTTTATCAGCACATCTATGCACGAAGTGGCGGAAAGAACAAGGAATTACCAACGAGGAAAGTAATTCCATTAACCATTTTAAGAAAGTTTCTACTTATTAATTAGATGTGGTATTCTTAAATTTTTCATGAAATGTTTTATTTGACGTACCATTAGTATTGCGGTAGATGTTTAAAATGTGGGAAAGTAGTTTAAGACCGTGGGGCCATGTCAAAGATTTAAAAAGGTTGATCAGCACTAGAAATTCTTTTTATGGCTGGAAAAAGTTTGTATCATATTGAGGCCTTCTTCATTCATTATTCATGTTCATATTGATTGCTAAATTGCATAAACATAGCATTCAAGCAAGTTGCAACAACGGGAAGTTCTTCCCATTTTGTTTGTTCTTTATATATTGACCAAGGGCACAACACCTTGAAAAATTCTCTTTATTTTTTTTTTCTTAAGCAGAATTTCGAAGCATTTTCTGTTCCAAACATATTTCCCCGAAGATGTGCATTTCTCAAACTAACTGTTTAGGTCATTATGCTGTCTTGTATTTACTCTATTATGGTGCTTGTTTGACAGAAGAAAAATAAGTACTACAAATGATGCTGATTGTTAAAGTTGATAGTTTAGTTTCTTGTTGCTCTTAAGTAGTGCTTCTCTAACTGCCAAATCTCATGGTCTTTTTTTTTTTTTTTCTCACAGTGTTGAAAACATCCTTGAACGTTACGAGCCTTACACTTATGCTAAAAAGGTGTTCGTCTCAGCTGATCCTGAGTTGCAGGTACTTTTGATAGCCAAGTGTGGATGAGTCACCATAGAATGTGCCTTTTTTGCAATATTCATTGGTCTTATGCAATCTGTACTCAGTTCGATATGGTTTGCAGAATAGGGATGGGATCGGTAAACACTACTTGCTCTAAAACATAGTATGATGGGAGTAGTCTTTATTGGCATGATATATATGAATAGAAACCATTCACTTGAAATGCAAAATGTAAATAAATGAAAATATTAGATACATACACATTTATGTACAAACATATATATACTAGTATATATGTATGTGTATACTGCAGAAACATTTATGTACATACATATATATACTAGTATATATGTATGTGTATACTGATATTTGTGGATATGCTTCTCAATATGATTCCAATATAGAGTTAAGACGATTGCATGGATCACCTTTTCTGCCATTCCAATTTGCTAGTGATCCACAAATCAAAACACATGTTCCAATTCGAAATTTAGAGGGTATTTTACAAATTAGGTAACCGTATGTGGTTTGTCCTATGTTAAGCCCAAGCTTATTCTCTTTAGCATAATCTTTTAATCACTTGTTTAGTCATTCAACTAATTTTTATTCATAAGTGAATCATGCTATGTGTGTACTGGGAGATGACACGTATTTTATCTCTACAGGGTAACTAGTGCGTCAAGTACAACAAACTGAAAGTAAATATTGATGCCATATAGAAATGTGAAAAGGTTCGGCACCTTATGGGAGAAGAGCCCAACTTATTGAAATTCAAAGAAGTAAAACAACTCGAGCAATAATTGGATAGTTCCATGAAGCTTCTAACATCATGAAAGGTACATTTAAGAGAGACAGCACTTTGCTTCAATTCTTTCACATAAAAGTTCATCACTCATACTGTCAATGAACTGTTGTACTTCAAGATCACCACAATCCATCATGACCTGAAAAATTCGACTACCTATTAATCAGAAATAATTTGATTTATAGCTCTTTTGTTGATATATTGAGACTATAAAAAATGGACAGATTTATAGTCAAAAACACAAGTTTACTAAGTTTTCCACACAAGGAGTATCAGGTTTTCATGAATTTTGTCTTAAAATTCTAATAGTGTAGACAATGTATGCTTTTAAATCAAGGATTCAACAAAACTTCGGCAGTTTAGTCAAGTTTACACACATAAGGATGATATTTAATTTCTTTAGCACAATTTTTTAATTATTAGTATCTTTATCAACTATTTTGAACTTTATTAAGAAAATTACTAGTAATTTAAGAAAAAATTGAACTGTGTTATAGCTGTATATCTTGTTACGGTAGCACGGTAGATAGTATGGATACTTAAAACCTTGTTTTAAATCCACCTTATCCATCTTCACAGTTTATGAAAGGATAAAAGACTTCCGGCAATCTGCTTCTTTGGTTTGTATATAGTAAATAGTTTCAAATGTAACTCAAAATTCTTAGAAGTTGATCATCATGTCAGTCCTTTAACAATAACTTTAGATTGTGAAGTCTTTTTGCAGAAATGAAATAAAATTGACAGTGCGGGCTAGAGATACAAGAAAGGTTTGTATGTTATTCACCTGAAAGGTGCTATTGTAATTCGGTAGTATTCTTCCTTCCTGGAAAAAAAACATATAGGGAAGAAGAATAATGTTCTAGCTAATTGCCTCCAAAATTTTTTTGCAGTTATGTTGCATAAAGTTCAATGACTATTCCGCTGATCAGACATGCTCTTTCGTGAGTAATTTGATCAGACTCGGGTTGTTTTTGAGTAAACTATATCTTATGCTTAGCTGCGATTAATAAGTAAATGCAGTCGTGAAGTGTGTTCTCAGATCGTTGTCTGTATTGTGAATTCGTGAGGGATGACTAACTTGAAGTAGGGGGATGACGACAGGTAATGGAGAAGCTGAAGGAAGCAAGACAGTGGGATCGAGAAACAACAAGCATGCTCAAGTTCCTCACGACACTCTTCGTCCCTATGGACTTACGCTCTTCCTTCCTTAAACCTCAGGTACCTCTCTTGCAATAATCCTTTTCTACCGACCTATTTGGTTTATCAGTTGTGCTACAGCACGATAGTGATGAGATTGTAGGTCGCTAAGATATTAAACTAGATAAAAAATATTGACTGTTAGTGGGGGCAACCAAAATGTAAATGCATCAGCAGTCGTGGATACATCTATCTGCTAGCACAATATGATTGGAATCGCTCCCTAAAGGCCTCCCCATGGTCAGGCATGTTATTGGTTGACACCGGGTTTAGCAACTAGGACGACACGTACAGCATGATCCCACCTTTGGTGTTTTGTTTAGTCTTGTTTTCTCCTTTACTTCATTTGTGTATATGGGCGAGCAGTGTTTTTTTTTGTTTGTGTGTGTGCAAATGTGCAGGGACTTCATTTGTGTGCGTATAGTTTCGTTGTTCGTGTTTGCTTTGCGTGCATGGGCGTGCTTAGTGTGCTTAGTGTGCATGTGTGCTTATGGCGAAGAGGCGAAGTCAAATATAGACATGCTCATACTTCCAACCACCCATCATCCAAAACTGTAGAATTTCTAAATTTTAAAAAAAGCTGACAACTTACTGGGCGTGTTGGGGCACTGAAGTGTATGAAGGCCTATACATTTTTACAGTTCCTACGTTGTTCCTCGTAATCTCCTTTTCTTGATTCTTGTAACTACGCTTTCATTCTGTGTCTTTTCCACTGATGATCAAGGACCTCCTTTATGATCTCCCCCTTCTCGTGATTCTGGTCCTTGACTTGCCGAGTGACCCGTCAATTAATGTACTATTTTATTTTCCTTTTTCAGCTTTCCTATTTGAAATTTTTGAAATACATTAAAGCATTACCCTAGCTAGCTGCCGCCTCCTTTTTTCTTTGTTTTATGCCCACGCAAATATTTTGACTCTGCTCATAATCTTGTGTTTCTTTTCAATAACTTCCTAGTTTTTATTAGCACATCTATGCACGAAGTGGCGGAAAGAACGAGGAAAGTAATTCGGTTAACCATTTTAAGAAAGTTTCTACTTACTAATTCAGCACTAGAAATTCTATTTATGGCCGGAAAAAGTTTGTATCATATTGAGGCCTTCTTCATGCATTATTGATGTTCATATTGATTGCTAAATTGCATAAAAATAGCATTCAAGCAAGTTGCAACAACGGGAAGTTCTTCCCATTTTGTTTGTTCTTTATATATTGACCAGGGGCACAACACCTTGAAAAATTCTCTTTATTTTTATTTTCTTAAGAAGAACTTCGAAGCATTTTCTGTTCCAAACATATTTTCCCGAAGATGTGCATTTCTCAAACTAATTGTTTAGGTCATTATGCTGTCTTGTATTTACTCTATTATGGTGCTTGTTTGACAGAAGAAAAATAAGTACTACAAATGATGCTGATTGTTAAAGTTGATAGTTTACTTTCTTGTTTCTCTTAAGTAGTCGAAAACATCCTTGAACGTTACGAGCCTTACACCTATGCTGAAAAGGTGCTCATCTCAGCTGATCCTGAGTTGCAGGTACTTTTGATAGCCAAGTGTGGATGAGTCACCATAGAATGTGCCTTTTTGCAATATTCATTGGTCTTATGGAATCTGTATTCAGTTTGATATGGTTTGCAGAATAGGGATGGGATCGCTAAACGGTGCTTTCTCTAAAACATAGTATGATGGGGGTAGTCTTTATTGGCATGATTTAAATGAATAGAAACCATTCACTTGAAATGCAAAATGTAAATATATGAAAATATTAGATACATACACATTTATGTACATACATATATATACTAGTATATATGTATGTGTATACTGATATTTGTGGATATGCTTCTCAATATGATTCCAATATAGAGTTAAGACGATTGCATGGATCACCTTTTCTGCCATTCCAATTTGCTGAGTGATCCACAAATCAAAACACATGTTCCAATTCAAAATTTGGAGGGTATTTTACAAATTAGGTAACTGTATGTGGTTTGTCCTATGTTAAGCCCAAGCTTATTCTCTTTAGCATCATCTTTTAATCACTTGTTTAGTCATTCAGCTAATTTTTATTCATAAGTGAATCATGCTATGTGTGTACTGAGAGATGACATGTATTTTATCTCTACAGGGTAACTGGTGCCTCAAGTACAACAAACTGAAAGTAAATATTGATGCCATACAGAAAAGTCAAAGGTTAGGCATCTTATGGGAGAAGAGCCCAACTCATTGAAATTCAAAGAAGTACAACAACTCGAGCAACAATTGGATAGTTCCATGAAGCTTCTAAGATCAAGAAAGGTACATTTAAGAGAGACAACACTTTGCTTCAATTCTTCCACATAAAGTTCATCACTCATAAGATCACCACAATCCATCATGACTTGAAAAATTCGACTACCTATTAATCAGAAATAATTTGATATATAGCTCTTTTACTGATATATTGAGACTAAAAAATGGACAGATTTATAGTCAAAAACACACAGAGAGAATTTTAGTTTGGTTTCATTTTAAGTTAACAGAGGACTTTTGTTCCAGGAGGGGGGGGGGGTTGGGTGGGGTTTGCGGGTGGGGTGGGGTGGGGTGAGGTGAGCTGGATTTTAGTTTGGTGTCATTCTACTCGGTGAGGCGAGAGAAGGAAAGAGGGAGGGAGAGGATTTTAGTTAATGTATAAATATAAAGATCGGCGCTTGAGGCAGTTGATTGTTGGAGTTAGCAAGCGCACGCGCACACACACATACACAGAAGGGTGTCTTGGTTTAATGGACAGAGAGGTGCATATAAGGCCCATGGGTAGGCCATTGGAAAGGATAAAAAAGAGAACAAGAAGTAGAAAAATTAGTTTGTTTTTCATGACATATGCTCAAAAGGATGAGATGGCACCTTACAGGTTGGGTGGGATGGTGCAGATTGCATGCAAGACATTTGTGCATCAAGATGCTTTTCGATTATATGTGTGCCATGCATATGATATATGGTTGGGTTTGCAGTGAATGTGTGAGTAATGAGCTTACTACTAGTGTTGAGAGAAAATTTGTTTGTATTCGTGTTCTCTGTGTGCGTGTTTGCTTGCTTTACAAATTATTGGGGTTGTAGTGTAAGATAACATAGATAACTTTTCATGTGCTCACATTTTGATATAATATTGTAGATCTCTAGCATCGATGAAATTTGCCTTTCCAAATTACCGGGGATGTAGTGTAAGATAACATAGATAGCTTAGCATCAATGAAATTTGGCTTTCCATTCTACCTTATGTGTTCTATACTTTTCCAAGGCACATTATATTTTCATCCATTTGTTCTGTTCCTCTTTTTCAGGGAATAAATGCTAGTTGCCTTGTGAAGTCAAAGCTTGTAATTTGATATAAGTTATCAACTAGGGCTTAGATTGGATATGCACTTATGTTGAACTTCTTACTTCTGTAGGCTTTGGCTATCTATAAAGCGCTGTTCGAAGCTAAATATGCTGCCTTAAATGGGCAGAGCACATGCCAGGAAATAAAAGATTTACTTGTCCAAACAGTGTCTAAAGCAGGGGGCAAGATTGACTATGCTGAGGTAACCTGATTACTTATTGCTTTTTTACTACATGAGCTCTCCTCAAGCTGTGGATAATAAATAAAAGCGCATACATAAACCAGCCTTATTAATATATGCTATTTCATGTTAATTCCCTTATATCTTTCATGGTTGGTTCATTCACTCTTGAAATGTGATTCTATTAAGGTATGAAAAATAGACACTCCATAATTGTTGCCCTGTTCATGTTAGTGCCATGTCGGTTCAGATTTCACCCTGAACTCTTTATGGAAGCATATCCATCATGTGTCCAAATAGAAAATACGTAAAGAAATTCAAAATTTATTTGCATTCAATAGGAACTAAGATTAATCTTTCCCATTTTAGAACTTGATCGACCTTTTAGAATTCACCCAGCCATTATCCCAAACTAGTACAGAATTATTACTTGAACTAAGTGCATTTGTACATCTATGCACCCCAATGCCATTTGCTCTCCACTATCTTGTTTTTTAGTTGAGTCATCCAAAGGTTGAATAGTGAGAGTCTGCAATATGGTGAGTTGTATTGACGCATCAAATAAGGATAGATGGCAAAGTTGTGCACGGATGTAGGCAACAATTGTTGGAGCTGTTGGGACAATTAATACTGAGGCGCTGGAATCAAAATTCTTTTGTTAAGGCTAGATTAACATAGACATTTGAAAATTTATAACCTTTGTCATTTTTACCATTTTCAATAAGACAAGAACCGTTTAATTGCAACTTTCTCTATTTTTTTGCACTTTATTCTGCAAATTCTTTAATGGTATGTTGTGCTGTATAGGCACCCTTTTATGTTACAGTAAAATTTTCTCTCTAAGCTGATGGTTCATTTTTGGTGGCGTAATCAGCAAATATTTTATATATTTCTAAGTGGCTAAAACAAGCCCACTAAACAATTTGGTTTAGCACAGCACATGTGATGTAGGACGGAATAAAGGGCTCTACGTTTTGAATGGCTCTAAAATATGATTTATAATTTTGAAAGTTTTTTCAAAATTTTGAAATAATTTTTTCTGAATAATTTTTTTTTTAAAAGAAATTTTCCTTAAAAAAAAAAAGAAATTATGAAAATTAAAGTAAAATAGAAAAACTCAAAAAAATGAAAAAAAAATTAAAAAAATAAAAAAGATAATCAGGACTCACTTCTGAATCGAACTCGCTTTGGGACTGTACTCACTTCAAGGCGATGCATTTGCGAAGGAAAAAAGAAAAGACATAATTGCCAAAGTCTTTTTCTTCATTATAGATTCATAAAATCGTATATTCAACCTCATACAAAAAGTTCTTATCCCTTATTTATACTATTCTTAACCTTACCTATACATAACCAACTTAGGATTTAATCTTATTTTAAATAACTAATTAAAATAACCTTAACTAGAGATTAACTAAACACTAATAATCTAAAATAAATGCAAATTAAATCAAATAAAAGCAAAGTTAAAATCTTATTTAACTAACTAAAAGATATGCATAACTAGTCTAATCCAATTTAAAAAACTATGATCTAAATCGATTTAATACGATCAATATAGATTTAAGCTTATTCTGCATCAACATGTCAGTTGGAATAAAAAGATCATTTTCTTTCCAACCTTCCGTATTGTTGTTATATGTTGTTATATGAGGTTTTATGTATCTGTTCTCATTTATATTTATGAAATGCCCACCAGAATTTCAACTTCTATAGTCTAGAGGCATACAAAATGAAATTTAGATATCATGGTAGCCACCATAGACAAATCAATCTGAGAACATCTCTGCTTCCATCTTTCTGAACAACTCATGTCCCTCATACTGAGCATTCTTCTCCATCACGAGCTCACTTTTCATCAATGTTACACACCATGGTTTCACTTCAAGGAATTGTACTTGTTCTTCCAACATATTAAAATTCCTAGTCCTAATGTTTTCTGTTATCTCTGATCCAAACTTTAGGTTGTTTTTACCTCCATGGGCAACTGAAGAAAATCATTTGCTTCACAAGATATTAGATAAATAAGAAAAGCTAAGGTCTTATTTGGCATTGTTGGTAGATTGCTTGCAATTCTTGCTTCGAGTTGTTTGTTTGATAGAGAAAAACAGAATCTTGGAAATAACTACCTTTTGCTTCTTTTTTTCTTGCTGCAGTTGTTATCTCTCGTCTGGCCGTGGAGTAAACTGTTTATATATGTATAGATAGGACAACCATGAGTGCTTATAGAAAATGCCGTTTCTGTTAGTACTTGTCTCGAAAAGTTAGTGCAGTAATACTTTAATTGGCAAATGCAGATTGTGGAGCAGGAAAGTTTGACTCCTGTAGACCAGATCAACTGCCCTGTTGTGATTTGCATTGCTACTTGGTTTGGAAATGTTAAGTTGATCGATAATATAGAAATCAATGCATGAGTAAGAGAAAAGTATCCAGATGGCCTACACATTACACCGGAGATGCTGATATTGTGTTTCCTCAATATAGTTGTTTCCTTGACGTATTTACTGAATGAGATTTAAGAGTTCTATAACAAACTGCAAAATTTAGGGCAAATTGGAATTCCTGCCATATAGTGGAGGATTTTTTTCCCACCTTTTTTTTCTTCCTGAAATATTTCATTTTTGTTTAGCGAGTGAATAGAGGACCTATTTTTGGTAGCTATATTATTCCATCTTTGAAGGGCCCATTTTATTTCCCTTAATTTACATTTTCACATTATTAAAAATATTTGTACTGAATGTAATAATGTAAACATCTAGTTCAGGCTTCTCATGCCATTGAATGTACTAATATAATATCAATTTTGTTTTAATGTAATAATGATTACACCTACTGGTTGGACAATGTTGCGTTTTACGGGTATTTCTTGTTAGCGATGTGGGCTGTATTAAGAGCACATCAAGTAAGTCTACCACAAACTGAATCGTGGTTATTTCTTGTTCTAGTGTTTATATCATAATAGTTTCTGTTGGTTCAGAGTTTTTTGAAGGATTGGAGCTGAGTGAACTGGGGCAGCTGGATGCCGGCATGCTTTGACTCAGGTATGGAACTAAGAGGATGATAGTAATGCTATGACATTTCATCTTTAAAACAAGTAGTGAATCCTTCCTTAATTAATCTAAATAAAAAAGTCAGAGAAGCGGCATTCTGAAGAGACACAATTTGTCAGCCAAACTCAAGAATTGACATGTCTCACCTGGAATAGCTAGCAAGAGTAGCGTCATCCCATCATGTTTGGCCCATTACTTTTCATCGGTTTTGCCCGAGCAACTGATGCAACATCAACACTTGATCGACTGGGTGGATTGTTTTGCCAAAGTGGTTCCTCGAACAGTGCTGACAGGTATATCTCAATATTCAATTGATGAATAACTGATTATCAAATTTGAAAGACTAAATCACTATTAACTGCCTTGTTGCAAAGCTATCTCGTCAACTGCATTTTGATGTATGTTCAGAGCATTAGCTTAATGTATGAAACACACCAAACTGACTTCACTCTAGTGGTTTAAGATTGTCAATTTGAAATGGAGGTCAACACTAGAGTAATTTTAAATGCATACCTTCATACCCCCTGTTTTGATGTGCGCAAGTCTCGGGGATGACCGTGGGCGTGTGCCAAAACAATGAGTAACCAGTAGAAGTAAATATAAGAGCTGGTTATATCACTACTTTAATGACAATTTATGATATGGTAGGAGAGTAATGTCATTGGTATTTTCGGTCCATTTTTAATCGTATTGTTTTTCGTCATATTGATTAACATGGTTTCTGATCTAAATCTAAGCTATCTCTGTTGCAAGAGAGACCTTAGATTCAGTTTGCACATCTATCGAGTTATATAGTTCATTAAATTTGAAATTAGGTACAAAATGATTTAAACAAGTCATATGGTTCATTAAAGTTGAAATTAGGTATGTTTTCAGAATTAAGCCATAAAACACGTTTGCAACTAGGCCAGTGTCCCAATAGACACTATAAATGGGCGACCAAAATAAATTGTGTTCAAAGAACTCGTAGTCTCATGAGTATGCATTTGGGATGTTTGGAGCAAGGATTTAAGTGCCGTGGCACGGGGTCGTGCCGAAAACTTGCCGGCACGGTACGGCACGGTGCGTGCCGAGCCGTGCCGATGAGTGCCGGTCACAAAAAATACATGCGTGCCGACACATAATGGCATGAAATATTTAATTTCTTTAGCAATAAAATTTTTTAATTACTTATTATGTATCTTTATCAAATATTTTGAACTTTATTAAGAAAATTACTTAGTAATTTTAAGAAAAAAGGGTTTTGAACTGTGTCATCGGCACGGGAGCTGTATCGTGCCGGTATCTTGTTGGCACGGTACGGTACGGTAGATACGGCCCGTGCCGATGGATACTTAAAACCTTGGTTTGGAGATACTGTATCGTTTCAGTTCTTCCAAAAGAATTTAACCACCAATCTCTTAATGCACATTGAAGGCTCGGAAATTATTAAGACCCAGCATCTTTTATCTCTCCCATGGTATCAATATTTTGTATCTAGGATGACGAATGTTTTGATTTAAGAGTTGGCTAGGTGCGCTATTAGAGAGTGTTTAGTTGTATGTAGTTGCTACTGCTCTATAAATCAAGCTATATGGATTGTCATGGTGTGGAACCAATTCAATATCGGTAGAAGCCCTCGTTATTTGGATTGCCACAGGCATTCAACTTTTGCAGTTGAAACCGCAAGAGGAGATTCAATTGCAACATTCAATTAGTCATATTTCCAATTACAGTAGTTGAAGAAACTAATTTTATTTAAGAGATAAGTATACCTACTTAATTACACTTAAAACTAAACAGTTTTTCTTTTACTGCATTGGGGTTACTTCACTATCTGATTTGTAAAATGATAAATTTTGTAAATATAGTATCCAGTTGTATGCAATCAAACCAATTATATGTAGTTTGATTATTTTTTGTTGTCTAACCAAATAAAATAATGTTGTCGTAATTTATGTATTTTTAATTACATGCACATCTAACAACATTGTGTTTATAGTTACAGACCAACCCTAAACCCAAAACCCTAAACCGGAAGCCAAGCTTGCGCTGGCTAAGAAGTGGTATGTCAACCTCAAGCTTGGCATTTTTTTCTTGCTTGTATCGGGCTTGATTTACACCCGAGCTAGCCCTCTAGTAACTGCGGTTCACGCTCTCTCTCATCACCATGCAACAGTGCTCATCTTTCATTCCGGTTTAGGTTGAACTCAACACACAAATAAAGCAGGCCTTCAATTGAGCTTAAGCTCATTTCGGCCCTTTTACACCCCTGATTACAATTAAACAAGAAGTGTATAATGCAAAAGTGGAGGCCTTATTGACTCAATTAAACTATTATTTACTAATGATAGTCTGGCTCTAGACCTATATGGCTATGATTTTGTTTTCCAAGATATCCATGCAATGGAAGATCCTGAATTTGAGACTTTCTACGCCAAAAATATTCTTTTAAATCAAGGTATTCATGCTTTGCAGCTGCTCAAAGATCAGGTTTACGAAATCCTTATATTCCCGAAGGAAGTTCTACCAGTGGAAACCGTCGTCATTTAACCTTTAGTTTTAGCTGGTTGTGACCGTCGGTTTTGCTTGAATGAAGAAAACTAGAGTAAAATAGAGGTATTACATATGTCATTGCATGAAACAATGATGGTGAAAAATTATCATGTCAAATTCCTTCTGAGGATGGATCCCTAGGAATTCTTGGAATGAACTAATAAGATTAATAATGCACTCATGTCAAATATAATGAACATGAGTCAACCCCAATCTCAGCTGAGTTTTACCGGTACATAGAAAGTATACTACTGTACAAAACAGATGATACACTGTACACTGTAGGAGCAGCTGAGAAATGTATGTGCTTTCTAAAAATTGTTTTGGCCTATTTTTAGATTCGTGGGTGCGAATTAACTTTCTGGTTCCTTTCCTTGTGTTTGATATATTCCTTGTTTCTTGCTGATGGGTTGCCTTCCACTTCATGGTTTATTGTGTATCCCTTTCTTGCCTTTGTTGATTGATTATCCTTTGCTTACCTTTATTAGTTTCTTCGCTGGGAAGGTAAAAGCCCTTCCTAGTTATAGTTTTTTTTTTTTCTCTCCATATTATTGAAGGTAGACTTGTTTGTAGGGCATTATTTCTCCCCCCCCAAAAAAAAGAGAGGAAAAAAGGAGTAAGAAAGAAAAGAAATATTTGGAGTTGCTGCCGCTGCCTGCGTGAGTGGTCCGGATCTGCAGAGTTGTTGGCCTTTCCCGATCATCTGCAGAGTTGTTTCCAAAGCTCGTATATGAAATTGCCAACTTCCGGCTGCTTTGTAGGGTTGTTATTCTTAATAATCATCGCACACTTTTCTATTCAGGTATATACAACCAAGTCGACGGGCGATACACCACCCTTATTGTGTTGTTGAGGTAATGGCACAAAGGTTGCTCCATGGAATCCTGCATGCCACAATTTTTGAGGCGGATTGTATGTCGATGACAACTAGCATTCCGCCAAGACCAATTCAAAAGGTACTTCACCAATATTTTATCATTCAGCTTTGAGGCATTCACTCTGGAATTT
Organism: Tillandsia fasciculata; assembly: GCA_029168755.2. Classification (NCBI taxonomy): domain Eukaryota; kingdom Viridiplantae; phylum Streptophyta; class Magnoliopsida; order Poales; family Bromeliaceae; genus Tillandsia; species Tillandsia fasciculata. Next base: position 26,793,582 of record CM054936.1, on the reverse strand, counting down.
TGAAAAGTGTATCTTTTATGTGAGTTTATTCTAATCTATTCATATTTAGTGTTTAACTTGGGCTCTAATGATAGTATTACACTGCCTCGCTGTAAACTCATTATCAATAATTCGGTAACCAAAGCGTCGGTCCATGCTAGCAAACATAAAGCAGAATATTTAAAATATCCAGGAACCAAAATTTCATATTTTTAAAAAAAAATCAATTTTTGGTGTTCAAGTGATTACAAAATGAACGGTTGACACTAAACAATCTTGAAAAATTAGTTGATAAGATTTCTCAATTTAGATCAAGGTTTTTAAATTTATTTTTTAAATAGTATTCATTTAATTAGGTTACTTTTAGGTTGATAACCTCGAGAAATCATGTAATTTATTTCAAGATGAACATAATAAATAATTATTCATTTAATTGGGTTACTTTTAGGTAGATAACCTCGAGAAATCATGAAATTTATGTCAAGTTCAACATTTTGTTCAACTGTGTTGATTTGTCGATTCGAGTGCGACAAAACAAAACCTAATTTTCTTTTCGAATGATGTGAACTAACCGGCTTTCTATTTATTCATCGATTTAAATTGGAAATTTGGAGACACCGACTACATCAAAGAGAAGATTTTGCGGAATATTTTCATGGATCAAGAGGGTGTCCATTTGCCCGCCCAAGGTTATTGCTCGACTTTTCCCTGTAAGCTATATATTTGAAAATGTTAGAAGGTTTGCAATTACATGTTAGATGAGCATTTCCAGATAATTGGTTGGGGCGAAGAATCTGGCAAGCTTTACGCAACAGTTGACGTGGAGAAGGCCAGGGTTGGTCGAACCAGGGTGATAACTGATGAACTAACGAATCCCAAGTGGAATGAGTCCTTTCGCATATATTGTGCGCATTGGGCCGCTGACATCATCTTCACCATGAAGTCTGAGAACCCTATTGGAGCATCGCTAATTGGGAGGGCATTTCTACCGGTGGAGGACATCATAAACGGTGAGCAAGTGGATCGGTGGCTTGCAATTTGCGACGAGGATCATAAGCCATTGGAGGGAGGGGCTAAGATACATGTGAGAATGCAATACTTGAGCGTGTCCGAGGACTTGACGGCAAACTGGGGCAAGGGAATCAGCAGCCCAAGGTACCCTGGGGTTCCCCACACATTCTTTCCCCAGAGGTGCGACTGCAGAGTGACGCTGTATCAGGATGCTCATGTCCCCAGCAACTTCTCCCCACGGATCCCTTTAAGCGACGGTAGGTACTATGAGCCTCACAGATGCTGGGAGGACATTTTCGATGCTATCACCAATGCGCGCCAGCTTGTCTACATCACTGGCTGGTCGGTGTACACAAATATCACGCTGATTAGGGATCCACAGAGGCCCAAGCCCGGAGGGAATGCAACTCTCGGTGAGCTGCTCAAAAAGAAGGCTGCAGAAGGCGTTCGGGTGCTAATGCTTGTTTGGGATGACAGGACCTCGCAAGGACTAGGCCCGCTAAGGAAGGACGGATTGATGGCAACACACGACCAAGACACTGAGAGATACTTTTACGGGACGGATGTGCACTGCATATTGTGCCCACGAAACCCAGACAGAGGTGAAAGCTACGTCCAAGATCTTGAGGTCGCAACCATGTTCACACACCATCAAAAGATCGTGATCGTCGACTACGAAGTGCCTGCAACTGGAAAAAAAAAGGGCCGTATTATGACTACAAGGGCTAAGTCCTCAAGGAGTATCTTGAGCTTCGTCGGTGGAATCGACCTTTGTGATGGACGATATGATACACAAGATCATCCTCTATTTCAAACCTTGGGCACAGCTCACCGTACTGATTTCCATCAACCCAACTTTGCAGGCGCTTCCATTCGAAAAGGGGGGCCAAGAGAGCCATGGCATGACATACACTGCCGGCTGGAAGGACCGGCGGTTAGGGATGTGTTGCACAATTTTGAACAGAGATGGAGAAAGCAAGGAGGAGGTGAGGACTTGTTGGTGCCCCTCGACTACTCAACCCTAGAAGCTGGGCACCCTGCAGCCGCTATGGAGGACGGAGAAGCATGGAATGTCCAGGTGTTTAGATCCATTGATGGGGGCGCTGTCGTCGGATTCCCTGAGATGCCTGAAGATGCAGCAGCACATGGACTCGTCACAGGGAAGGATCATGTAATAGAGCGTAGCATCCAAGATGCCTATATGCATGCCATCCGTAGGGCCAAGAATTTCATCTATATAGAGAACCAATACTTCCTTGGGAGTTCGTACAGTTGGAGACCCCAAGATATAAAAGTCGAAGACATCGGCGCGCTACATCTCATCCCAAAAGAACTCTCACTGAAGATCATCAGCAAAATTGAGGCACGCGAGCGATTTGCAGTGTACGTCGTCATTCCAATGTGGCCAGAGGGTATCCCTGAGAGCGCATCAGTTCAAGCCATCTTGGACTGGCAGCGGAGGACAATGGAGATGATGTACGCAGACATTGCACAGGCTATTCGTGCTAACGGCCTCCAAGCAGACCCCAAAGACTACCTCAGCTTCTTCTGCTTAGGGAATCGAGAGGTGCGCACGAGTGGTGAATATATACCCGAGGAGCGACCGAACCCTGACACGGACTACGAGCGAGCTCAGCGAGCCAGACGCTTTATGATCTACGTCCATGCCAAGATGATGATCGGTAGGGTGCTTGTTGACATATGATATTAGTTGCTATCTCATGCTCTGATTATGAAGTTGCTGTTAACTGATGGGGCATGCTTTTAATTTGGTTTAATTTTTTGTAATTAGTTGATGACGAGTACATCATAATTGGGTCGGCCAACATCAATCAGAGGTCCATGGATGGCGGCAGAGACTCGGAGATTGCTATGGGTGCATACCAACCGAACTATTTGACGACCGCCAAGCAGCCAGCCAAGGGCCAAATCCATGGCTTCCGACTAGCACTTTGGTTCGAACACCTTCGGAGGCTGGACGATGACTTTGTCCTACCCCAAAGCAGAGAGTGTGTGCGCAAGGTCAACCAGACCGCAGAGCGAAACTGGAACCTGTACGCGAGCGAGGCGCTTTATGACGACCTCCCAGGTCATCTGCTAAGCTATCCCATAAAGATCAATGGGGATGGCGAGCTTGCTGAGCTGCCAGGGATGGAGTTCTTCCCGGACACCAAGGCTCGCGTCTGCGGCACCAAGTCTGACTACCTTCCCCCCATCCTCACCACATGATATCCACTTTGTCATCACACTTCCCTTCTCTCTCTGGACTTTGTTATTTGAAACTCTGGTGTGGATATAGATGTGTGTGGTTCCAATTTCGAAATAAATAAATAAAATGTGGATTCTACAAATGGTGAGGAATGTTGTTTTCACTGTGAAATGCATCTTTACATTTGCCCCCATGTAATTGTGACTATCCGCCCCTGTTCTTTCCCTCGGTCAGGGCAAATCATAAAACAAATTCATGCAACAAATTGTTGCAAAAAGAAGTGGTCTGAACGGTTCTATGTGCCAAAACATGTGGTTGTCCTACAAAATTATATCCACATGATTGATCATTCATTCATGTTTTATTACACCTATAATTTTTCAATTTTAAGAATTTTGTCCATAAATTCGCCTTTCATAATATTTAGGCACTTCCAAAAGCCTAACTATTAAAAGAGAAATCACCATTATTTCAAAGTGTAACAAAATTTATCTCACTTTAAAATGAATGAGATATGCGATATACATCCTAAATAAGATGTATAAAGAGTATTTTTCTAAAACTAATAGTGCCGAATAATTACAGGAGACTATAAACTTCTGATTACTCCTTTCTTATAACAATTCTAGGCCAACTTTCTTTGTCGTTTTAAAATTTCTTCCTGAATGATTTTATTTCTGGTGCTTTAATAGTTCCTCTGGGGACTACATTGCAGATCACACTGAGTTGTTATATAGTTGTGTACCTTCCTTTATTTTTAATCAACCAGCCAGATAATGATTCTTTTTATTATAATTATTAAAGTTTTATTTAACAATATGCATTTGCAAATGCTCTGAATCAATCTCATCTTTATTTGAAATCGGTCGCTTGTCTCGGCAGAGCGCGGCCATCTTTTGGACGAGCGCTTGCATCTCCGCGTCACCTTTCCGATTAATCGTCTCCGCCATCTGCTTGGCCTTGCTCACAACTTGCCGCCCTCTCTCCGTAGTGGGTAGAAGAACTTCCCTTATTCCTCGAGCGACGTCGTCTCGCTTGAAAGTCGACCCGCCCAGGCGCGGCGGGAATCCGCCGACCCCGACGCCCAACTCGACGACCAGCCTGGCATTCATCGGCTGGTCGATGTGCAAGGGCAGAGCTACCATGGGGACGCCGAACCGCATCCCTTCCATCACGGAGCTCCACCCGCAGTGCGTGAGGAAGGCCCCGACGCTGGGGTGCGCCAGGATGCTCCGCTGCGGGGCCCAACCCTCCAGCACCATCCCTCTCCCCCCCTCCCCTGCAGTAGGAGCAGCAGGAGCAGCAGGATCAGGAGCGACAACCCTCTCCATGAACCCGCGCGGCAGCGCCGTTGCTGCAGTCCCGGCCGCATTCTCTCCCTCCCCGTCCTCCCGCGGAGGGAACCGCACCACCCAGATGAAGGTGGCCCCGCTGAGCTCCAAGCCGCAGGCCAGCTCCTCCATCTCCTCCTCGGTCATGAAGTACTCCGTGCCGAAGGAGACGAACACCACCGACCCCGCATCCCTCTTGCCGAGCCACCCCACCACTCGGTCCAACTGCCGGCGCTCCTCCTCGTCGTCGTCGTCGTCGTCATCTACGGGATCGGCGTCCGGGACGAGAGGTCCCACAGGCACCACCTCCTTCCCCGTGAGGGAGGAGAGGTAGTCGATGTACTCGGACTCGATCTCCCGGAAGGACTTGATCGCGATGAAGCCCGAGGAGCGCTCCACGCTCTGCAGGAACCGGTCCTCGTCGGAGAGGTCGTTGGCCGACTTTTTTAGCATGGCCGTGTACTGCAAGTCCTCGTCCAGCGACCCGAGGCAGATGGCCGGGAAGGGGAAGGGTTCCGCCGACGACGTCCTGCTGCTGTAGTGGTAGAAGAAGGCGGTGGAAGCGGCGCCGGTGGTGACGAAGTGGAAGGCCGGGATGCCTCGGCGCTGTGCGGCCAGAGGTGCCCAGGGCTGGAGGAAGTCGTAGATGAGGAGGTCAGGGCCAAGGGAGTCGAGGAGGCGGCAGAAGGAGGGCTCGGCCAGGTCGAGGGCGTGCTTCAGGGCCGGCATCAGGGCCGGGGGAAGGTGCTTCGTTGTGTGCAGGTGAGGCTGCTCCAGGCCGGGCAGGGTAGTCGGCAGGTGCAGCTCCACCGACCTTATTTTGTATCCGTAGTAGGATGACGAATTAGGGAAGGCCGACTTCAGCTTTCTGAGGTGGTCCCTCACGGGACACAGATTGACCGGCGTGGAGCAGATGTGGACGACACCGATGCGCTCGTCTTGGGAGAGCCTCTTGGCCAACTCCAGGTAGGGGGATACATGGCCGTGAGCTAACCATGGTAGCATCATCACGCTGATCGACCTTCCCCTACCCAACGTCGACGACGACGACTCCTCCTGATCCGCATCCCATCTTCTACTACTGTAATATTCCTCCATTAATTAATTAATTAATTATTTTACTCAGGACTCGACCTCTATGTTCAGCATATATATATATATACACATATATATACAACTAAGTAAGTGCACAAAAAAAAAAAAAAAAAATTAACTAAGTAATTAAATGAGTAAAATAAGTGCTGTCGGAAAGTACGTACGTGCGTACGTGTTGGAATTTGGAAGACGCGAGTACTGCGAGGTGCCACGCTAGAAGACGTGGATGGAGTACAGACAGCCAGTGTCCGGACAGTCAAAACGCCTTTACTACTTGCTTACCTTGGTTTTTTTGAAAGCCGTACGTGGCAGTGTCATCAACAGAGATTGATCGCTTCTAACCGCCCGTAGTGAGTTTTTGGAATTTCGGCACTGAAATCCCTTACCTGTCGCCTTCAATGGCGTCGGTCGGCAACGTCCTTCATATTATATATATATATATATATATATATATATATATATAAAAGAGTAATACTATTTTTATATTTCAGAAAGAGTATATGATGTATATTTCATCTATTCAAAAATAAAATATATTTTATTAATTATTTTAAAATTATCAGTAAAATTTATTTTATTTTAAAATAAATAATATATATATTTGAGTATTACTATTATACTTAGTGCTATTAAATTTTCTACTCTTAGATTAATTTTTTTTAATCATTTTCACCCGTTAGACTTTACTATTTGTTCAACCACCTATTAAATCCAAGAGACCCACTATCATCTCAACCACATATCTTTTAATCCAAAAATCAAAAATTTAATAGCACCAATGACTCGATATAGTATTCCAACCTTATATATATATATATATATATATATATATATATATATATATATATATATCTATATATATATATAGTATAAGGCTACTATACTCTTATGAGTATAAACCCCTTTATACTCATAACTTTTTTATCCTTGGATGAAGGAATGTGCGGTTAGAATGATAGTGGTCTCCCTAAGGTTTACTAGGTTGTTAGAAAAATAGTATAAATTTTAGAGACTATTATAATCCTAACCGCACATTCATTTATCTAAATGATGAAAACTTATGAGTATAAAAAAATTTTACTCATAAGAGTATAGTAGCCGGACCATATATATTATATATATATATATATATATATATATATATATATATATATATTTATATAATATATATTAGTATACTATCGATAGTACCAAACATTTGTACTATTTTTTTTTTACCGTTAGATCAAGCGCTTTAATTATTTTCACCCGTTAGATTTTATTATTTTTTCAACCACCCATTAAACACAAGAGGCCTACTATCATCTCAACCACATATCTCTTAATTTAACGGTTAAAAACTTAATAGTACCAATACTTGATACTATTAATAATATTTCAGCCTAACTATATATATATATATATATATATATATATATTATTATATATAATAATATTTGTCTTTCCGCCACGTATTGCGACACTCTATCTGCATGCGTGCTTCGTGGCTTCTATAACCTGCCTATGACGCCTACGTGTGTGAAGCTCCGATTGTTCAGGTCATAAAAAAAAACCACCATTAATCATCTTCATTAATTAATCATTAATTAACTATTCTTTGACGAGAAAGTCTTTCAAAATCGCTCCTGTGATGACACGTCATGCTCATCGCATACTCACTCTGACTTGGGTCACATTACATGCATGTTATTAATTTACTAAAAAAAAAAAAAACATTTTAATATTTAACTAACAGAATTTTTTCTTGTTTTTTTCACACGTACTAGTAAAAGAGTTCATGTAACACACACTTTTAAAAAATTATATATTTTTTAAATATTATTTTAGTCATAACATTTTGATAGGATTTGATTATAAATTATTTAATTTGGAAGAATTATAATATATTTAATTAAATTGGTTTTATTATTAAAGTTAAATAGCGCAAGTAAAAATTTATTGAAGGAAAAAATTAAATAAAAATCTAAAGTATGTTTTAATTATAGATATATTTTGAGAATAGAGAGAGATTATAAAAAAAAATAAATTATTATTATTTTTGTTTATTTTCATATATATATATATATATATATATATATATATATATATATATATATATATATATAGACACGTCACTTGAGAAAAGTGTTTTTAAATATCTTTATAATATAACAAATATCAACGTTTTTAAAAATATCGCTATATAAATTTTTTATTATATTAAATTAATTTATTAAATAATAAATTTTATTATTATTTTTAATTTTTGATATTTTAAGGTGTCAGAAGATATTTTACCGACTGTTTGTATAAGCGTCGGTATATACGTGGCGACTCTTTATTTACTGACGTTTTAACCGATATTTTTAAATACATCACTAAACTATATTAAGATATTTTTTAAGTATCATTAAGTATAAAAAAAATAGGCTAAATTACAAAAAACCTTCCTGTAATATTCTGCTTTTTCACTTTACCCCCTATCTTTTAAAAGTCTATATTTTGCCCCTTCGTAATTACCCCCTATCTTTTAAAAGCCTTTATTTTGCCCCTTCGTAATTACCGAAATATGCATTTACCTCCGCCGTCATCATTCCGTGAGTGAACCGTCAATTTTTTAAAAAATATTATTTGATATACTTACAACACATTTAAAAAATGACGGGAAATAAGCTAAAATCCATTCACTCTCCAATATAAGATAAGGGCATTTTCGTTAATTTACCTCCTCCGTTAACGCCGTTGCCCCCTAAAGATAATTCGGTAATTACGAGTGGGCAAAATATAGGCTTTTAAAAAACAGGAGGGCGCAGAATATTACAGAGAGGTTTTCTGTAATTTAGCCTAAAAAAAATATTGTTAATTTTTTTTTTTTGGTAGTGGTTGGGCCGGATATGCGGTCCACCTTTCATTTTGCGGCCTGTTATGGAAAAGCCTTATCGAGTTGGTTTGTGGGCTGGGTTTTATACAATGGGTTTAAATTTTTGACCAATTTTTTACAGTTAATTCTTTTTTAAAAAAGGCTAAATTACAGAAAACTTTCCTGTCATATCCCGCTTTTCCACTTTACCCCATGTCTTTTAAAAGTTGACAATCTGTCTCCCTCGTAATAGCAAATTGTTTTAGGGGGCAACGACGTTATCCGAAATAGTAAATTGACGAAAATGCCCTCTTGTGCTGACTAGCGCTGACCCACGCCAGAATGAGGAGGAGGACGACGCGCGGCGGCGACGCGGAGCAATGAGCTCCGTCGCGTGCGACCCGATCCGGAGGAGAAAAAACGATGACGACGGCGGCGGCGAAGCGGGCGGGGCTCTGCCATTTGAGACCCGATCCGGAGGAGGATTGGACACACGACGGCAGCGAAGTGGGCGCGGGCTCCGCCGCGTGCGACCCGATCTGGAGGAGGAGGACGACGACGAAGAGGGCTCGGGTTATGAGCGCTTCGACGACGACGACGACGGCAGCGAAGCGGGCGCAGGCTCCGCCGCATGCGACCCGATCTGGAGGAGACGACGACGATGACGGCGGCGAAGCGGGGGCGGTGCCGCCGGGTGCGACCCTATCCGGAGGAGGAGGAGGAGGAGGACGACGGCGGCGGCGAAGAGGGCGCGTGTACGCCGCGTGCCTTTTTTTTTTTCTTCTTCTTTCTTTTTTATCCCGAAGATTTTTTTTTTTTTCTTTTCTATTCCGAAATTATTATTTTTTTTAAGGATATTTTTCAAGGGTATTTTGGGTATATGACATTATATTTTTAAAAAAACTGACGGTCCATTGACGGAATGTGACGGCGGAGGGTTATTGCACAATTCGCTAATTACGAGGGAGCTGATTGTCGACTTTTAAAAGACGGGGTAAAGTGAAAAGGCGGGATATGACAGGGGTGCTTTCTGTAATTTAGCTTAAAAAAAAAGTGAAAAATCTAACCTGTTATGGTTTTATACGGCTGCGTTTGGTTCGGAGATAAGAAAAATTTGGTTATACGGGGATAGGTATAAGTTATGGTATTAACAGGAACTAGTGTAAATTTCTGTTTGGTTGGGTTTAAGAGTTATACCGGGTTTAAAGAAAATTATGTTTGGTAAGTTAAAGAGGAATAAGAAAAATAAATAGTACTAAAATTTTAATTTATCATTAAAATTTTACTGATATGATTTTAAATATTTAATTTAAAATATTTATTAAAAAATTATTAAAATTTATATTTTACTTATATATATAAAAAATTTATTAAAAATTTTATCTTATAATTTATTAAAATTATATGATAAATTTATTAAAAATTAAAGTTAAAAATTTTAAAAGCTATAAAATTTAAAATTTAAAATTTAAAATTTATAATGTTAAAAATTTAATTTTAATTATCTTAAATAATTAGTTAATTATCTAAATACTTAAATAATTAGTTAATAAAATAATTAAATTAATTAAAATATTGAATTAATTAAAAAATTAAAATAATAATTAAAATTATATTAATTTAATTAAGCTTATTCTTAAATGAGAACAATTTCAGAAAAAAGCTATAATATTAATGTTTTCATCTTTCTCTCTCATCCATGTGTGATTTTTTTTTCTAAATTATAAGATCATTTTGAAATGACCCCTCAATAGTCAACATTTAACTATTTTTTTTTTTTAAAAAAAAACTTTTACATATTTATAATGTTCGACCTTAATTACATAATCTCCCAAACAACAAGCATGAATCGATAATTTACATGCATGCTTATTATTATAATCATGATAAATATTAAATCTAAGCAAATGAGGATTTAAGCTTTGAAAATTATTGTACACTAGTTAAAGAATCCGCGCTTCGCGGCGGCCAAATAAATTAATATTTATAATTAATAATTATTAAGCAATGAATAATAAATTATTAATATATTATAAAGTTTTCAAATTTATAAGTTACGAAAAAAAAAAAAAAAAAACACAAAAGTACAATTAATACATATAACAGTTGTTTTCTCATACAGCTGAGAAGGAAAAACATAATTCCTGCGGCATCATTCTGCTCTCATTTGGTCTATTGAGCTACCCCAATCCCAAACCAAATTACATATATAGGAGCTCTGGTCTCTCTTGAATCAAGGGACTCACACCCAAAGTCAGAAAATTAAAACGCCAAATGCTGGAGAATTAGGTTTTGATTTGAAACCGGCCCGATCATGTAAGAATTTGGTTTGGATTTGAGTTTTGAACTAAGTATATATCAAAAATGCAACTGTGACACAGCCAAACCTGCTAAGTTGGATCAAAACCCATTCGAAAACAATCCTGACAGAAAATCTTTTAGCTGACACAAAAGTATAATTACTACATATATTAATTGTTCATTAACTAATAGCATCATTTCAACTCCTTGGAGTACAAAAGTATAATTACTACATATATTAATTGTTCATTAATAAAAGACTAATTATTTTTTGCTGGTCGAATCATTAACAAAAAGACTAATTTTTGTAATTCTAATTTACCTTCCCCAGTGGTGTGATTGTCAGACTTTTCTCTACACAGCAGCAAAATGCCCAATTTTACCACAAAGAAAGCACTCCTCCTGTTGCCCTGGCATGGAGATCACCTGTAAAGTCAGTGCAAAGCTTTCTAGTCAAAGTCAATTTAGAAGCAGTTAGCAAATAGATGTGCAATTATTTCTTTGTGTGCAGGTGTTGATATAATTTGGAAACCTCTCGTAAAATGGAGAAGTGAACCTCATGGGTAGCCAAAGAAAGCATAATCAGATCTGCATCCTATAGAAATGGAAAACAGCTTTGTATGTCAAAAACTTGAAATTGGAATAGAGTATTCCAGGAATAAGCAATACTACTCACCAAACCGTACAGACAATGGCGTGTGTTTGGATCAAAACCAGGAAGATTACGTTGTAATCGTATATATGCCATGATTTTGTGCTCACCTTCCCCAGGAACATTTGCATCAGACAGTATTACCTTAAAATAATCAGAAGAAATACAACAACAATAAAAGTTATGCAAGAAAATCAATGTGAAAGAGGAAATAGAACCAACAATAATATCATTGTTTGTTAAGAAACGATGTGTCTAGCGCAGATGTGATATTGTTGATATAACAATATTAACACCTTAAGAGATTGCCATCCGGAAGTATGATTCAGTCTCAAATGTATGTAGTATTGGAGTGTGACTGAGAGAGCAGACATAAATTGCGTCCCTGGGGTTATGACATTTGAGTCAGATGTTTCCAACCTCTCCTTTGGAGACAAAGTCCTTCCTTCAACTTCAAACTCCTTTCTCAATCTCTCCTCCTCAGCCGCCTGAGATATCCTACACCGTCAGCCATTAACTCTAAAATGTTCATAAGTGCTGCTAGGGGTTGTCAGCAATGAAGCAAACACATGCTTACTGCCTCGGCTGCATCTTTAGCAGCTCTAAAACGTCGAGAGCGTTGTTGATTCATCTTAGCCATAGGAGCAACACCATCTGCAGAAGTGTAAAGATATGTGATAGGCCACTGATCTGATCTTTAAAAACCAAAATTCATGCAGCTCACCTATTGCCATATACAACAGAGAGAGAGAGGTACTCCATGAGAGTACCAGTCAAGGGAAATCGCGAAGAGAGGGAGAGGGAATGTACGGGGAACAGTAGAAAGTGCTCCTTGAAAAGACCGCTCAGAGTTGGTGAGGAGAGGCCATGCCGCGGCGGAGTTATCGAGCCCAAGCCGCGGCGGGAACTCCGAAACGGACCGCGGCGGAGTTAGCGAGCCCATGTCGCGGCGGGAACTCCGAAACAGAGCCGGTGAGAGTTGGTGAGAGAGTTAGGACCGCCCATGCTGCGGCGGAGTTAGCGAGCCCATGCCGCGGCGGGAACTCCGAAACGGAGCCGGTGAGAGTTGGTGTAAAGCTTCGCCGCGGAATGGAGAGGGCTTCGCGAAAAGAGAAATCGGAGGGGGAGAGAGAGAGCAAGCTTCGCCGCGGAGTTGGTAAGGAGAGGGCTTCGCAAAAAGAGAAATCAGAGGGAGAGAGAGAGAGAGAGAGAGAGAGAGAGACATCTGTTTTCACATGTACGGCGAAGACCCCCGTGAGAGAACGGTACAGCGTGAATCGCGGAGAGCCCTTCTAAGCTTCGCCCCATAGTGTATAGAAATAGATAACAATTTAATTCTTTTTGTAAGTGCACTGTAAATACAGTGTTCAGTGATAAATTTTTTTTTTCTAATTACGACTGTACGAATTTAGTTCATCCCTTCAAAAAAATTTCTCCGGTTGTGCATGTGGTTAATTTGTCCATTTTGTTAGACCAAAAAAAAAAAAAAAAAAAAAAAAAAAAACTTAATTTTTTTCTGAAATTATTCTCAATTATTTTTAATCGCTATGTATAGATATTTTTTAATTATTTTTATGTAAATTAGTGAATACACAATCTTTTATCCGAAATAAATAAATAAATAAATAATTAATAGTAATATAAAATTTTAGAAAAAATAATAATTTAATTATATCTTGAACAAAAGTTATTATATATATATATATATATTATTGTACATAACAATTTAATTCTTTTTGTAAGTGCACTGTAAATACAGTGTTCAGCGATAAATTTTTTTTTTCTAATTACGACTGTACGAATTTAGTTCATCCCTTCAAAAAAATTTCTCTGGTTGTGCATGTGGTTAATTTGTCCATTTTGTTAGACCCAAAAAAAAAAAAAAAAAAAAAAAAAAAAACTTAATTTTTTTCTGAAATTATTCTCAATTATTTTTAATCGCTATGTATAGATATTTTTTAATTATTTTTATGTAATTAGTGAATACACAATCTTTTATCCGAAATAAATAAATAAATAAATAATTAATAGTATATAAATTTTAGAAAAATAATAATTTAATTATATCTTGAACAAAAGTTTATTATATATATAATATATATATAACAAGTAAAAAATTTAAATAGATTACTAAAATGCAATTAAGGAAAAAAAAAAAAAATCGAACGGTTCATTTTTACCATTTTGAGTTTTATCAACAGCAATTAAATTATACCTTTTCACTTTTTCGCTCCAACACTTCGCACGGTGGTTGCCGTGCGGTAGGGGAAATGGGGAAGCGACGGTTCACCCATGTCTACACCAGCGACGAAGAAGACGACCATGAGCCGAGGCGATCGCAGCGAGAGCACGACGATGACGACGACGACGACGACGAGGGCGAAGCGACCAAGCGGAGAGGGAAGAGTAAGAAGCTGCTTCGCGTGGGCGGCGACGACGACGAAGAGGAGAGGAAGAGGGATCGCTCGCACTCCAAGAAGCGAAGAGGCGGCGGCGGAGGAGGAAGAAGCAAAGGCGGTTCGGCCGCCGCCGCCGCCGATGACGACGACGAGGAGGCGGCGGCGGAGGAGGACGAAGAAGACGGTTCACTGGAGGACGCGAAGCCGATCGGCGAGGTCGTTAGGGTTTCGGGAAAGGGCCGCAAGAAGAAGAAGCACTACGCTTCCTTCGAGTACGACGGAAACGTTTTCGAGCTTGTAAGAGTTCGCGTTGCTTTCCCGTCCCTCTTTATTCTCGATCTCTCTAGGGGTTACTGGTTAGGGTTCTGATTCGTTGCTGCGTCGCAGGAAGATCCTGTGCTCCTGACTCCGGAGGATAACAAGCAGAAGCCATATGTTGCTATCATTAAGGTGAAGGATTTTTTCTTCCTTTGAATTATTAATCTCAGGCTTTTGTTTGATTCTTTTTCTTCTTCTTCTTCTTCTTCTAGTTGTTCTTTGTCTCTAAGATCAGTTTAGCCCTAGAGTTGTTTCTATTACGAATTACTGCGTAGATTTGATGATATATTGGATTTGAATGGGCCTACAATCTGAAACGAGCTGTGGGCATATTTGTCGGACAATCTGGAGATTAACACTTCCCTTGGCACATAGCAAGAATTGAAAGAAGATGCTAATTACTTAATAGATAGTGAGAATGCTATCCACTCTAGTTCTTCGAATCTTCATAATCCATAGATTTGTAGGAGAATATTTATCTTTACGAGCTCTGTTTGTGGGGTTTTTTTTGTTTGCCATACACACTGCACGCAAGTAATAGAGATGTAGAAGATTCTGTTTTTATTTCCCTCTCCTATATTTGGGTAGTCGCTTGATTTTACTGAATGTTACAAAGATGAAATCGAGTTCTTTAAGGTGCTTATATCGCCTGAAACAACTGTGCTGATCTTTTGGTCTCCAAACTTGCAAGATGTTTCTAATTTTGTTTAGTTTACTTCAATATCCAATTTCTATGCCATAGGCTTTTGTTTCCAAATATAATTTGGTCATTCGAATTCAATTAACAATGGATGGACATGACTCCTGATCATTTTGAAGATGACTTCTTTTCTTCCTTTTTGTCTTATTTCGATATCTGTCCCTTACCCCGGCGCTTGGTCTGATGTTTAATCTTTTCGCCCATTAACTTGCCTTTTCTGCCTTCCTGTAGCTTATGCTCATACCTTGTTATGTGTTGTACTCTCTTAGTTAGAGATTGGCCATTTTTTTTTTCATTTTGGGAAGTAGCCGCCAATCTTTTGCCTTGAAAAGAAGCAGGCATAAATCGGTTTGGCAATTGTCAAGTAAAGAGATTGTTTCACAAGCAGAGCATGAATTTGATTTGCATGTTAAGAATTTTGGAAAGTCAGCTTATGCTTCAGCACACTTTAAATGGGTGAAAAGATTTAGAGTTGGATTAACTAGATATTCATCATTTATTGGTTGCATCTATCCCATTATTGGCGCAAGTAATTATTCCTTATCTATCCCATTATTGTCAGGAATTAGTGGCTAGCAATGGATAGAAAATCAACTGTGCGCCAAGATAAACTTTAACGCTGCCGTACCGTGGACATATGTGAACCACTTGAATGTGAATTATTTGAATCAGTGAAACTTTGAGAACTAGAGTTGTATTATAATGACCGAGATTTGTGCACTTTTCAACTTATGCAGTTTTTAGCCTCTTCTCTTTATGCTTGCATATTTGCTTTGATTGATATTTTTGAGTCGTTTGTTATTCTCCTTTCTAGTTTTTTATGTTATGTTTTTATGCTGCATTAGGACATAACACAGGACATTGAGGGCAATTTGATGGTTACTGGCCAGTGGTTTTACCGACCTGAAGAAGCAGAAAAAAGAGGTGGTGGGAGCTGGCAAGCACGTGATACCAGGGAGCTCTTTTACAGTTTTCATCTTGATGACGTCCCTGCTGAATCTGTGATGCACAAGTGTGTGGTACATTTTGTACCTCTAGACAAGAAGTTACCAATTCGATCGGAACATCCTGGATTCATTGTGCAGAAGGTTTATGACACAGTTGAAAGGAAACTTTGGAAGTTAACCGACAAGGATTATGAGGATAACAAGCAACATGAGATTGACCTACTCGTTCAAAAAACACGAAAGCGCTTAGGTGAACTGGCTGATGTTGAGCCTGAAGAAAATGTTGTTGAGACTGTTGAGCAATTGACAAGTAAACGAACCATGAGGAGGAACCTGATGAATCCTATCGATGTTTCAAGAGCTGATGATTCAACCACAAGATCTGACCATTTAATGAAAGCAGACACACCTGGAAGCTGCACGAGTGACACTTTAAAGTACAATGCTATTTTGTTGAAGTTTAAAGCATTGACTGGTGATTCTTATCGTGATAAGTGGCTGGATAAACTTCTACAAGGAATCAGGGTGGCATGCAGTCCAAAGGAAGATGCTTCAGCTGACGATAAAATGTCAGGTAGTGCAGATGATAGTACAACGGGTAACACCAGCACAGCTACTATCCAATCTGTGTCAAATGTAAGTGGTTTTTTTTAAAAAAAAATTGACAGAATTATCTCTAGAGATATTTCCTTTTCGAAAATGATTGTCTTCTTTTCTTTTATATACAATTGTCAGCATATGCCTTTGATTGTTTAATCATCTATAAGAATTGTTCTCTTGCTTAGCGTATCTCCTTTTCGATAATACTATATGTATTTGTTTTTCTGACGGTAGATTGCGTGATTATTATTATGTTATTTATTTTGGTAAAGCTCTACAGACCAGCTCCTTGGTGGTGTAGCGGATTCTACTTTACCATCTTGTGATTCATAATGTAACACCTTATTGCTCTATGGCTGGTATTCTAGTTTCCTGTAAGTACCTATGGTCAAAATGCTTCTAAAATTTGGTACATGACAATTACATTAGTCATCACAAACCGTTGTAATTAGAAGAATCGGTAGGTACCCTTCCTCTATGGCTGCTATTCTGGTACTGCAACCACATGCCTACTATCAAGATGGTACTACAATCAGGTACAAACGATTGCACGAATCATTATAAACTATCGTAATAACAGGAATCAATAAGTAGCCTGCCGAAGAAGAAGAAACCAATGGTAGATAGTAAGCTTAGGATTTCGTAAGAAGAAGAAAGATTAGTATAAGAAACCAGTGGTGGCTAGTAAGCTTATGTTTTGATAAGAAGAAGAAGATTATAAGAAACCAGTGATGGCTAGTGGGTTTTGATAAGAAGTAGAAGATTATAAGAAACAGGTGATGGCTGGTAAGCTTGGGTTCTGATACTTGCTATCTTTATGATTTTTTTTTAAAATGTATTGCTTTTTTTTTTTTTTTTGTTAACTTTGTAAGCAATTTGTGGTTTCTTGTAGTTTGGTGATTGCATGATTATTTCTTTCATTGTTTTGTATTTGTGGAGGGAAACATTATAACATAGATCAAGATGTAATCATGTTTAGCTCATGTTTTGCATTCACAATCAGCCTTATTTTGCTTGCTTATTATATTTTTCTTTCTTCCCCTCCAAATCATGCTCCTAACATTTGTTTCCCTTCTGATATTTTTTCTTTCTTGGTTGGTTGCACTACTCTTGTTTATCAATTGCTACAATTTATTTTGTTTCAAAGCTTTCTACTTTTTTGGTCTCGGATTCTTGTTTACCGAGACATTTGTATTATGTAGAATGGGGAGAAAAATTACTGGCCGGATGTTGCTGTTCAGGCCATAACGGCTCTTGAAAGAGCTACACATGAATCTCTTGGCTCCGACTTCCAGAAGTATAATCAGAAAATGAGGCAATTGGATTTCAATCTTAAGGTCTGTAAGTTACTTTCTAATTTCTTCATTTGCAACTTGTTCCTTTGATAATGGCTTCAAGAATCAAATCAGCTGCTTCAACAGTATGATTGATGGCTCTGTTCTTTTTTTTTATGTACTTCTGTAAATTTGAGATCAGGAATCTTGGATTTGATTATAAGAGATGAGTTTCAAGTAATAAGTTTATAAATGATTGAAAATAAAAGGTCTTGCGAACATGTTCTCGTTTCAAGTGTTACTATTGGGTTTACACTGGCGTAGTTGCTTCATGAAGTATACATTACTGAATCTTAAATAGTGTCGACTTTAGAAGGATAAAGGCCATTTAAATTGAAGATTTACATTGTTGATCATCCTAAATCTCATTTAATTATCTGGAAACAAAATGCTGTTTGTAACTTAATATGGAAGACATAATTGTTACCATCTCTTCTCAAAAAAAATGAAGAATGTTTCCATCTCAAAAAAAATAAGAGTGTTTCCACCTATTTGATTAAAAAATGACATCACATTTAATTTTTTTTGAAGTATCTAGATCTAATAGTTTCAGATTGAGAAATGTTAAAGATGTGTGTTCATAATCGCCACATCAGAATCATCCAGCCCTAATATATTCGATTTGATCACTTCTATATTATCTGTTATTTGAAGCATTTGATGAGGAATAGCTGTAATTTGCATGAAATCTATGAGGATACTGCTAATTGATTTATTGAATTATCGTAAATCATGTACAAGTTAATTGATAACCTCATTTCTCTTTATTCTTATGGTCAGTAGAGATGATGCCTCTGGCTGTCTGTATGCTCATGTTAATTTTGTTAGAGGCCCTTTTTTACTTGGGTACTTCTGGCACATGATGTGGGCAAAGGGTAGGATCTAAATCATAGCTTGCTCTGATTATAGATGTTATGCTGTTCACTTTCTCAGATCTACACTTTTTCCTCGATCTTCTTATGTCATAATTTCTAGCTGTTTGATTTCATTTCATCTCTCTCTCTTTGTCTACTTAACTTCTTTGTTCTTTTAATTATGTTAAACTTGCCTGATTGTTCCCTTCTGGGATTCTGATGATTGAAATACCAAGAATATATCTTCACTTTATTCTTGCAGAATAACGCTATATTAGCTAGACGCCTGCTAAATAAAGAGCTGGACCCGGTTGTTATCTTAACCATGTCTCCAAATGAGCTGAAGGTATGCGTTGGTTTCCAGTTACTTTTTCACAATTCATTTAACTGCATCAGTCAATAGTTATTAGAGATTATATCTTTGGTAGCTTGTTACGAATATCCAGTAGATATTCGACATTAATCATCGAGGAAGAAAGAATGTTTTTATTTATAATCCTTTTGCTTGAAGTTATGGCCTGAAGTTAGTAGTTTGTTGGGATTCTTTCTTAAACTATCTCACAATACGAAGGATTAGATGGCCATGAAAGATCATCAGTACATATTGACAGAGTCTTAGGAAACATCTCAGCGTAGGAAGTTTGACTATAGCTATGCAGCTTGCAATTTCTGATGCCACATTGAGAAAAGTTTATTTAAGGGAAAGGATTCCTGTGCCTCCAATATTTTCAAGAATATGCCATAACATGTATATGTGGAATTGCCTATGCAATCCACGCACATCTACAACAGTTTAGACTTCGACTTCAACTATTGAGTGCCATCTTATGAAGTATGAACCCTTTTTATATCCATTTATCCTTTTGTCTTGCATAAAATTCTTTTTCAATCCAAGGCCTGTCATGCTTTTCGGTAATTCGTCTAAGTGTTTCTGGGTTTTCTCTCCCTTGAGCATGTCAGGATGGGTTGACTGCAGAGGAGAAAACGTCGAAGGAACCTGAAGAGT
The DNA here is from genome assembly GCA_029168755.2 of Tillandsia fasciculata. Classification (NCBI taxonomy): domain Eukaryota; kingdom Viridiplantae; phylum Streptophyta; class Magnoliopsida; order Poales; family Bromeliaceae; genus Tillandsia; species Tillandsia fasciculata. The sequence goes on along the minus strand of CM054936.1, from coordinate 26,774,007 downwards.
CAAAACAGTTGCAGGTAAATAAGCTTATACCTATATCTTTGATGATATGAGCTGAATTTTTCATTTCATATCCGTAAGTTTATTAGTTGCGATACAATTTTGCATCTGCTTATCAAGGTAAAGACAGAAGTTGAATATGAAATTCTATCGAGCTGCTAACCCGTAGCTTTTCTAAGCATGTTTCTTGTGGCTTGTTTGTCCAGATGACTGATGCACGATGTTCCAGATGTGCGGAAAAGAAAGTAGGAATCTCCGAGATTATTCATGCCGGCGGTCATGGGGATCGATATCAGGTATCAAACATTTTTGTAACTACTTCTGTCAGTTCTGGTGCATTCTCCAGAACTTATCCGTTGTGATGAATTTTGAATTTTCTCAGCTCGAGTGCATCGCATGTGGTCATACATGGTACGCTCCTCGAGATGCCATCTCATCGCTAACCATCGAGACTCCGAACGTTGTTGGAAATGTGGGTACGGCACCATGGGCCACCGCCAAATTCGAGGACGTCGAGAAGAAGCTGGTTAGCCCCCGAGAATCAGACAAGCCTGCTGTTGATATCTTTCAAAAGTCAACTGCGGCTTATATGCCTGTTCTGGAAACCCAAAAATCGTTCAACAGATCAAAGACAGAAGATACTTCTAACATATCTGCAAATCGCGAGTAACTTATCAATGGTCTTTTTGTTTTTCTGGGCCACTTTTTATCTGTGGCCACTGCGGGCTAATCTTAAGTTTTAGTTGAGCTGCTAATCTGTAGAATTAGCATCTGTACAGCACTCAGATCACACTTTCTGTTGTATCTACGATCTTATGCCGCCATTAAGATAGTTTTTTTGTTTTTTTTGGTATATATCTTCTAAAATCTAAAGTTGCTTCGTTCTTTTTGTTTGTAACCCCTGGAAAGATAAAAATTGCTTGTATGACTTTTATGCAGAATTTGACATCCCAAGATGAGTATTTGTAATATAGGAATGAATGTTCTCTGTGGTTGCGGTTGGTTCGGTTCGGGTATAAAAAAAATTAGTTATTTCTGGAATAGTTAAAAATTTATGTACAAATAAAAATTAAAGTAATTTTGTGTTCGGTTGAGTATAGGACTTGTACCGGGAGTAAGAAAAATTGTGTTTGGTAAATTAAAAAAAAAATAAGAAGAATAGACGAATTAAAATTTATAAAAAAAAATTATAAATTTAAATATTTTATAATTTAAAAAAATTAATTAAAAAAAAAATAAGTAACAAGTGGAACAGCTCTTTCATACAAAATCGCGTTTGGATCTTTCATACAAAATCGCGTTTGAATATAGAGGGAGGGATAATTTCGTTATCCTCCTAATATTTATTGCCGGAGGAATAATCACCTTATACCCCCTGATATTCATTGCCAGAGCCTATAGTATTAAAGGTATAATGAACGAGATGGTAATTTAGACTTTAAAATTTAAATGCTTTATATTTGATAAAAAAAAAATTATTCACTTTATTTTAAATATATGTCAATGATTTTGATTTTAAATTAAAGAATTTAATTCTCCATGTTTAAATTTGGTTGTATACAATATTAATTTAAAAGCATTTTACAAAAGTAGTATGAATTTAAAAAAGTTTTATATTTATAGTATTAATTCAAAAGGGTTTTTCAAATATAGTAAAATTTTAAATATACTATATGGTACAATTTCAAAATAATTTTAAAATTAATTTAAATACATTTGTAAATATAATTGAAATTTAAATTTAGATTGTTTATTTTTTAATCAAACTTCTCTATTTTAATTTTGAAATAATGGTCGGTGTATTTAAAAAAAGTTTGGATATTGTTTAAAGCAAATTTTTTTCTTCTAAGTTTAAATTATTTTTTAATTTTATAATTATGAACTTTACTAATTATTGAGAGATTACAATAAAAAATTAGAAAAGTAAGATTGTAACCGATTTTATTTTATTTTTTTTTTTATTCAAAAGGCTAAGTAATAGTTTACTTTTTTTTTTTATTAATTAATTTACTTCTCTTAATTGTCATATATTGCATTTTCGTCCTTCCTGCTCTGATCACATCCTCGGTGTGTGTTTGTTTAAGTAACTTACTAGTACAGAAAAAATGCTGCAGAGACAGAAAAAGAAAAAAAAAAAAAAAAAAAAGGAAAAAACACTACTCGCGCCACTCGGCGCACTCCCACTTTCCACCAACCGAACCATCGTTGTAGTCTCTCACGTCCTTCCATCTTCTTCTTCTTCTTCTTCTTCTTCTTCCCTCTCCTCCCCTGTCGAGATCGAGATCGAGATCGAGATCGAGATCCCAATTTTGATGGATGGACACTATCATCAGTCATCGCCTGAGGTTTAGGGCTTAAACCGAAGCGAAGAGAAGAGAAGAAGAAAGAGGAGGAGTGGTGAGATCGGAGTACAGAGAGAGAAGGGCTTCTTAGGGTATGGGATCGGTGGGGTCGGAGAAGGAGACGGCGTTGGTGGTGAGCCAGGTGTGCTTCGGCGGCTTCGACGAGGGCGTCTCTGCCGGAGAGCTCACCGATTTCTTGCGGAAGCAAGTGGGCCTCATCTGGCGCTGCCGCGTCAAGACCTCCTGGACCCCTCCCGACTCCTACCCCGACTTCTCCTCTTCCTCCTCCTCCTCCGATGCCTCTGCTGCTGCTGCTGCTGCTGCTTGTGTCAGGGACAGGGATGACTACCCTAAGGTGGTCCCCCACGCCTTCGTCCACTTCGCCTCCCCCGACGCCGCCAAGCGCGCCATGAACGCCGCCGGCCGCTGCGACCTCGTGCTGAATGGCCGCCCCCTGCGCGCCCACTGCGCCGCCGAGAGCTCCTCCCGCGTCAACCGCCGGCGCACCACCGACCCCTTCAAGTTCTCCGACGTCCGCCTCGACATCGGCTACCTCGTCGCCCGCGACGACTTCCGCGCCTGCTGGACCTGCCCCTCCGGCTCCGGCTCCGGCTCCGGATCCGCCGCCGATTTCGTCGTCGACCCCTTCGACGGGCTGTGCAAGATCCTCTTCGCCAGGGACACCGCCTTCGCTTTCAAGGGCACGCGCGACGCCGCCACGATCCGCTGCGATTTCAAGATCGAATTCCTGGCGAGGGACATCGCCGACGTCAGGCTTTACACCGACCGAGCGCCGCTCGTGATCCTCCTGCAGCTAACCTCCGCGCCTTTCTTATCCTACCGCACCGCCGACGACGACATCCATACCACCGTGCCCTTCAACCTGCTCGACGACGAGGACCCCTGGATCCGGACCACCGACTTCACTCCCACCGGCGCCGTCGGCCGATGCAGCTCGTACAAGATCTCGCTCTCCCCTCGTTTCGGTGCCAAGTTGGAGAGAGCGCTGGATTATCTGCGGAAGCGCAGAATTCCGGATTGCCGGCCCACCCGTCAGCTAGTGGTTCGGCCGGAGCCCCACTGTGAATTCTCGCCAGTGACCGATCACTTCTTCTCCATCCATCACGCCGAGGGGGTCGGTTTTCGAATTCTGTTCCTGGTAAATGCGTTGGTTCACAAGGGTATCGTCAACCAGCACCAGCTCTCCGATCAGTTCTTCGCCTTGTTGAGGGGCCAGAACGATGCGGTGAACGAGACAGCGCTGAGACATATATGGTCTTACAAGCGCCCTGTATTCGATGCCTATCGAAGACTGAAGCTCGTCCAGGAGTGGCTTTTGAACAACCCGAAACTCCTCAGAAGCTCCAGGCTAGACGACGACAATGCCGAGGTGAGGAGGCTTGTTATAACTCCCACTAAAGCGTACTGTATTCCTCCGGCAGTTGAACTCTCCAACAGGGTGTTGAGAAGGTATAAGGAGGTCGCCGATAGATTCCTGAGGGTTACATTTACAGATGAAGGAATGCAGAAGCTTAATAACAGCGTTCTCAACTACTACGTCGCGCCCATCGTCAAGGACATCACGTCAAACTCGTATCAGCAGAAAACTACTGTGTTTAAGAGGGTGAAGAGTATTCTAATGGACGGTTTCCACCTGTGCGGGCGCAAGTACTCCTTTCTTGCATTCTCGTCCAATCAGTTGAGAGATTGCTCTGCCTGGTTCTTCGCAGAGGATAGCAAGACGACCACCGCAGCCATCAGCAAATGGATGGGCAGGTTTAATATCAGGAATGTGGCAAAGTGTGCGGCTCGAATGGGGCAGTGCTTCTCGTCCACATATGCGACTGTAGAAGTGCCGTCGAGTGAGGCAAATCCACTGCTGGACGATATTGAAGGAAACGGATATGTCTTTTCTGACGGGATCGGGAAGATCACTCCTGATCTGGCAATGGAAGTAGCTGAAAAGCTGAAGCTGACGGACGCCCCCCCCTCTGCATACCAGATAAGGTATGCCGGCTGTAAAGGTGTTGTCGCTGTTTGGCCGGGAAATGAAGATGGCATCCGGCTTTTTCTAAGACCGAGCATGAACAAGTTTGAGTCCAACCATACTGTATTGGAGGTCGTCTCATGGACGAGGTTCCAACCTGGTTTCTTAAACCGGCAGATCATAACGCTGCTCTCGTCCTTGAGTGTCCCAGACTCTGTGTTTGCACGAATGCAGGACTCGATGATCTGCAAGCTAAATGAGATGCTTGTGGATACGGACGTCGCATTTGAGGTCCTGACTACTTCCTGTGCGGAGCAAGGGAACACGGCAGCAATGATGCTGAGTGCCGGTTTCAAGCCTCAGACCGAGCCACACTTGAAGGCAATGCTCTCTTGTATAAGGTCCTCACAGCTAGGGGACCTGTTGTCTAAAGCCAGAATCTTCGTTCCCAAAGGAAGGTGGTTGATGGGTTGCCTAGATGAACTCGGAGTGCTCGAGCATGGACAGTGCTTTATTCAAGTGTCGAGTCCCTCACTGCAGAACTGTTTTATTAAGCACGGCACTAAATTTTCTGGGACAAAAATGAATCGGCAAGTCATTGTAGGTACAGTGGCCATAGCCAAGAACCCCTGTCTTCATCCAGGTGATGTTCGGATCCTTGAAGCTGTCAATGTGCCTGGTTTGCATCAGCTCGTGGATTGCCTTGTTTTCCCGCAGACAGGAGATAGGCCCCATGCGAATGAGGCATCGGGGAGTGATCTCGATGGTGATCTGTATTTTGTCGCATGGGATGACGATCTTATTCCTCCGGGGAAGAAAAGCTGGGTGCCGATGGACTACAAAGCGGCTGAAGCCGGAAAACTGCCACGGCCAGTCTCTTCGCAGGTAAGTTTTTGTATAGGCTTCTTGCTGATCCTTTTGCCTTAGCACATATTAAAAATTTTATTTCTCTTCTAGAAGGATTAAGCAAGTTGTGTTGCATTGTTGCTTCCGTTCTTCTGTTTAATGTGAGTACTTTATGCCTAATTTGCAGGAAATAGCTCTTACTTACGTTTCAGGCAATTGATGAAGGTCGACGGGTATATTTGATAAAATGTCTAACTTATTGAATATTAATATTAAAAAGACCGTTCTTTGATAACTTAAGTTTTTTGAGATAATCGATTATTTCGCATTCTTTAACATGGTATTAGAGCATAAGATCTTGAGTTTAAATCCCATCAGGCCCATAGCCTCATTTAGTTTCCTCCCATTTAGTTTGAGTCCACGTCTTCAGCTTATCAAAAAGTTTCGAGTCCATGAGGAGAGTGTTGAAGATAAAATAATAAACAGCGTTCTCTAGCAACTTAAGCTTCTAGAGATAAATAGTTGTCTCGCATTATTTAACAAAACTGAAGAATGCAAACTTTTCTCTCTTCGATTACTATTGGAATATTCGTATCATTTCCGCTAGATAGAACATGAGTTCATTTGCTTTATTCGTTAGCAGCAGGTTGTTTATATAACTATATATGAATTGATTCCACAGTAAGATTCTTTTTGGATCTTAATTTACTTATTTCTTGAGCATGTCACCATCAGAAGAGGAAATAGAGTATGTTTATATACTCCCAATGCAAGCCTTCTTTTTTCGTAGTAATAATCCTCAGACTATACATTGGGAGACAAACCACCTAGGTCAAATGGTTATTAGAATAAATACTTATCGTAGTCATACATAGGGACTCGCTAGATTGTTATATGCAACTTAAAGAGTCAAACCACATGGAAAATTGGCCTCGGCAACATGTCCATGATCCCTGCCATTTCTTGACTCATTCAAAACATCTGCCTTCTGCTATAACAAACTCCAGATTATTCCTTTGCTTTTTTCCGAGGGGGAATGACCTATATGCTTCTCCTTGGGACCAGCTCCTAGATTACTCTAGATTTGCAAAAGCGAAGATTCCTTAAGAACTTGTTATGTAGAAAGTTGCATTATGTTTCGGTAAACTATTTACACCAGCCATCTATATTTAAATGGTTAACAATCTCACAGTAAACCTCAGATCTGTTCTAAAATAGGAATAGAAATGGTATTGAGTTAATTTCTTATGTAGTGAGTTATATATTATTCCTTTGTCAACTAGTTTATAGCTATGTGTGTTACTGAATGTCCACTTTAGCAATGGACAATTTGTAAAGCTGTAATTTATTGCTTTACCACATAGTTTCTAGCATGCTTACTGATAAACTATACAGGGTCAGAGGAAATTACTATTATTTTTACCAATGACCTGTTAGTCTTAGATAAATAAGTAGCCAGATTTCCATTACACACGTCCATGTAATCCAATCCTCTAATTAGCCGTGCACTATATTTAATGGCTTTTTTAAAAAAGACCAATATATTTACGATTCAAGTGTTGTGTACTTTACCTTACCGTTTGAATAATTCACTCTCATAGAGGTGCAAACCTCTGCTCTTTTGAACCTATTAGTTAATCAATACCACATAATAATTCTTTTTGAAAATCAATACTGCATAATAATTAATTGTCTTTTTCAGAATAACTTTGAGGTTTAACTGCTCACTTTTATTTTTAGCTTCAGTTTAGATCGTAGTTTCGTTTTTTGGGCATTTTTGCCAATTTATCCCGCTCTTGAAGCTCCAGTAAGAAATTTAATGAAGTTTCTTAGGGCTTTTGCTTCCTATAGATGCTTCATTTCTTAGGAAGAGAAGATTCTTTGGTTCTTTCTTCCAGAGGAAGGAACTTCCAGAGAGAATTACTGTATGAAATTAATATAGATTAGGGTGATGCTAGGTGTACACCGCACCCCATCCTAGGGTGGGTATTCACCCCACTCGTGGGGTGAATTCCACCCGTCACTCGATGTGACGGGTAGGGCCCACCCCAGGATGGGGTGGGGTGTAGGATGTACACCCCTTATGGGGTGTACACCAATATATACCCTATAGATTAAGATGTTAAATTCTTCTTAATAGCTTTTTACAGTCTGGAGAGAAGGCTCCCTGTTTGTTGGCAGACCCTCAGGCAATGGGCTTCAAATAGGGTAAACTAGGTGTCTCACTAAATATTTGAGACCAAATAAGGAAACTATGTTACTCTTCGCTTAGATTCGTTTAGATTGTAATTTCCAATGAAATTCAATTGGAGGACAACAGTCTTTTACTTGGGAGTGTTTCTGCTTTTCACATTACTTCTTCAGAAGTTGCCCTAACTGCCCACCCCTGCAGGGTAATCTAATCGTGTGAATATCCACAACTGCAATTTCAACAATGAGTTTTACTGAATAATTGCAGATTTGAAATAGGTTGATTCATTGTTTTCATGTTCTAGTGTGGTCTTTCATTCAATAGGTGTTCCTTCAAAATTGAAATTGTACAAGTTCATTAGTTTTTGTTCAAGCAAGAAATAAAAGAATGTTTTCAGTTTCCATGTTCTAAGGTAGCCTTTCTTTTATATTTGGTTCCTTTGAAATTAAAATTTGATGGGTTTATTAATTTTTCTTTTTAGAAAATAAAACCAGTTAAAATTAAGATTGAGTATGAGAAAATTTTGAGGTTGACTTTATGGATGATACCACACTTTTCATGATTTTATTATGAGAATCTATGAAGACTTATCTTTGATCTTTTGTTTCTCTCTTATTAATTTGGCTCTTCTCCCATCTTCTCCCTTTTGCCATTTTCTCCTTTGTCTTTCAACCGGCGGTAATATCATTCGCCCAGCCATTGAAACCCACGAACCAAGCCCGAGTCACATCAAAAACAAACCCATCTACATTTAATGACCCTACAAAGGCCATAATCTTTACCTATTTCACTAATACATAGAAGTTGCCGCCTCTGCCCAAGTAAACTTTGTTCAGCTCTGTTTTCACCTCTAATATCTAATATCCCCCTAAAACAATAAGCACACAACTACTGCCACGACGACCGTTCCTTCCTGACTCTATCCTGAAGATGCTTCTCCTTTTTTCCTCACTCTTCTTTCTTTCATGGGAAGGGTTATTGGGAATGTAATTTGTTCGACCTACGTCAAGTTGTGAAAGGAACATCAGGGAAATTAGTTGAAAACACTTTTCCACGATTGCAGTGGCCAACAAATTTGGGTCTTTTGATTGAGGGTGCTTGTAATGTTAGTTGCATTAGATAGCGGAGAGATTTGACCGACTGCTGGGTACTAAATATTCTTCATTATTTTGCGCAGCATCTAATTGTTGTTATTTTGGTTGTAGTGCACTAATTGGTTTTCATGTTGATCCATCGGGCCATAGAATATATGATTTGTACATTGGTTTTCACGTATCTCACCTTCTGTGATTGAATGCTTATTTCCTTTTCAGCCAGGAACAATTCATTGGCTTCATGTCTCTATATATTTCACACATACAAAGCTATATTAGCAAAAATTATCTCAGTAACAGAAATTCTATGTTGTGGCTTACAGGATATTATTGACTTCTTCCTGAAGAATATGGTCAATGAAAATCTCGGTGTTATTTGCAATGCTCACGTTGTCCATGCCGATCTAAGCGAATATGGAGCTATGGATGAGAAGTGCCTCCACCTTGCTGAGCTCGCGGCTACTGCAGTGGACTTCCCGAAAACAGGCAAGCTTGTTACTATGCCGTCGGCTCTCAGACCCAAACTTTACCCTGACTTCATGGGGAAGGACGATCACATGTCCTACAAATCAGAAAAGATATTAGGAAAGCTGTATCGCGAGATCAGAGATGCCTCTTGTGACGATCCATCATCATCATCATCTGCACAAGCTTGCTCATGGGAGGACGTATCGTATGATATGGATCTTGAGGTTCCTGGGGCGTCGGATTACCTGTCTGAAGCCTGGAGTTGCAAGTGTGCCTACGACGGCAGCTGAACGCATTGTTGGGCCAGTATAAAGTTAGCTCGGAAGGGGAGGTTGTTACGGGGCATATATGGTCGATGCCTAAACATAATAGTAGGAAGCAGGGGAGCTCAAGGAGCGGCTCAAGAATGCCTACTCTGCGCTGCGCAAAGAATTCCGTAATGCATTTGAGACGGCGGGACCAGATTTCAACAAACTGTCGGATGACGAAAAGAGTGTGTGGTATGAGCAGAAGGCGTCTGCGTGGTACCAAGTCACTTACCACCCCAAATGGCTTGGAAAATCGTGCGAAATGAGAGAGCCAGAGGGGGAAGTGGTCCCCGCAAGGCTGTCGTTTGCCTGGATCGCCGCGGATTATTTGGTGCGCATCAAAGTGAGATGCCAAGACAAAAGCAAATTGGATCAGCAAAGGCCTGTTGATGCGCTGGCAGTCTATCTCTCTGAAAGGATATGAGTAGCTGCTTATGTTTTTGAAACAGTTCCTCCTTCCTGGGTACAGCAAGGCCACTCTGCCGTTTCTTTTTTGGGTCCACTGTCGCAGCGAACCTTGAACGATATCCCGCATGCCTTAGCTGCGATAGTTTGGATAAACTTAAAACATTCTTTTTGTATGTTTGCTTACCATAACAAGTAGATATACGTATTCGGCTGTTCTATCACCGATTATGGACAGTTACGTGCTTATTTGCGGTGGTTGTTATTTATTGAGTGCTATGTGTGTGATTTAAAGTAGGTTAAATTATACAAAACTCTTCTATAATATATCATTTTTTTACTTTGTTTTTTTATTTTTCAAAAGTCTATATTTTATTTCTTCGTAATTATAAAATTATTTTTAAAAGATAACGGAATTAAACATCCTTGTCCATAGAGTATGCTATCCTTTCCGCCGATAATGCTCTTATCCCTGTCCGCCGCCCTCTCCCTATCTGCCCACTCTGTCTCCTGTGGCGTCCTCCTCTTCTTCCCCGTCCACCACTCCCTCTCCCTCGTCCCTCTTCGGCTGACCCTGCCGCTCCTTCGACCTCGTCTAGGAGGTCTACCCCGGCTGCAGCCGTCGTCGCCGCCGCCGAGAACTACACGGACGTCAAGGACTACGGCGGTGGAGCCGGGGGCGACCCGACGACGCCCGGGTGGGCGTGCCCCTTCGGCGCTACCCGGCGGCGGCGATGGAGGCGCCGCCCCTTTGACCTCGTCTAGGAGGTCTACCTCGGCTACCCCTACGCCGCCGCTGCCGCCGAGAACTACACGGACGTCAAGAACTACGGCGGTGGAGCCGGGGGCGACCCGACGACGCCTGGGCGGGCGTGCCCCTTCGGCACTACCCGGCGGCGGCGATGGAGGCGACGCTACCCGGCAGTGAAGGGACAAGAGAGGGGATGGAATTTGAAAGGGTATTTTCGGTATATCATCTAAGAAATTGACGGTTCACTCACGAAATGCTGGCGGCGGAATAAATACACAATTTCGTAATTACGAGAAGGTAAAATATAAATTTTTAAAATTTTTTTTATAATTTAACCTTTAAAGTATAATAAATGTTATTGATGGATGTTTTGGAGTTGTGCAAGTGGTGGACTTTTTTGAGTTCGGCTTTTTTGACGGAGGTGGATGTTTTTTTAAAAAAAATTATTTTTGAGAAAAAGATAAAATGCTATATGCTTTATTTACTATTAATATTTTTTTTTTAAATAGAAATTAGTTAGAAATATAAAGTATAATAATTACTAATAATCATCAAGATTAGGAACGTGAACATTCACATAACAAGCACATGCAGCAATTAAAATTGTTGTTTCCTGAGGACTTCTGAATCCCGGTCGCCGTCCGTACAAAGGACTTCGATGCATCTCGTCCGTTCATTGATGAAACTTTTGACTGGATCCGACGGTCCATCTTGCATCTAGGCTCTCTCGCCAGCAGAGACCAGGGTTTTTCCTCTTTGTTTGCGCGACCAATTTTCCTTCGAGGGCCGCGCGTTTCCTTTCCTTCGTCTCTCTTTCCGTGACCCTCCGACCTTTTTTTTTTTTTTTTTTTTTTTTTTTTTTTGGCTCTTTCGCCTGCTGCTTTTCTTTCGGTAATAAAATCCATAATCCTCCTCTATACGACGGCCCAAAATCCGGACCTTGAAGTAAGTAATTCGAGAATTTTCCAGTTTCTAGGGTTTCAGTTCCGATCTCAGATCCCAAACCCTAAATCCCAACGTATTTCCGGATCGGGGTGGTAGGGGAAGAGGATACATAGGCGGAGGATTGGTAGATAGAGAGGTTCAAAGAAAAAAAATGGGGGGGCGGGGCGGCGCCGCGATACGCGCCGGAAGATCCGACGCTGCCGAAGCCGTGGAGGGGTTTGGTGGACGGGAGCACGGGATACCTCTACTACTGGAACCCCGAGACCAACGTGACCCAGTACGAGCGGCCCCTCGAGGATCAACTGCCCCCTCCTCCTCCACCTCTGCTCCCACCTCCCCCTCCCCGCCCTCCCCCGAAATCCGCCTCCGTCGTCCTCGCCTCCTCCTCCGCCGCCGCCCTCCACCATCACCCCGATCGCGACCACGACCGCCACCGCCACTCCTCCCACTCCAGATCCATTCAGGTCTCTGATTCCGAACTTCCGCATCTTTATTATTATTATTATTCTTATCATCTTAATCTGTCACGCCCCGAGGTTTAATGAAGCGAAAAATAGCGCAATAATTATTATTATTATTATTATTATTTTTGAAACATTCTCTTCCTCCGGCACGTGTCTAGATTCGCCGCATATACAAATTCACTCCGCAAACGGACAGAGTCTTCTCTATATATGCACGGCGTCACAATGACAGCATTCACTTTAACCACGCTAGTGCACATAAGTAAAGAAAAGCAAAGACCACATTGCATTAGGAATTAAAGAGGCCGGCTAATTTTGGAAAGGATACATTCACATGGTTTTAAAAACGGTGCCCATCCGACACCTATGTTTTTCAAAATATTTTCGCAATCCTTTTCGATTATTTGAAAACGGCCGACCATGATAAAAAAATAAAGCATTCATCCACAGCACATGCAACCGTCCCAACATCCACATCATCCACATCAACAAATCACACTCACATACACCGGCGGATTACACTACCACCTGTCATCGTTACTAACGACGACCAGAACGTCAGCAGAGGAAGGGGTTCGGAAAACAAAAGCCGGCGCAACGATCTGCTGTGTTAACAGCCGCACCAAGCGCATGAACACCTCTTATTATTCTAATTGAAAAATCTAATCTAGTCTAAAGTACGATGCTATTATGCTAAGATTAATAAATAAATACATAAAATAAATGCTCTTTCAGGCTGGAGGTAGCAAAGGCGGCAGCGCGAGTGCAGACAATCATGGGCACGGTGTGAATCCGAATCCCTCGCGCGATGCGAAACCGGCGGCTTCTGCAGAAGCTTATCGACGCCAGCATGAGATAATCGTCACTGTATGTCTTCTGCTGCGGCTTCTTCATTGCTGATAGTAGTAGAAATGTCTTTAGAAGAACAAATTTCTGATTCCGGTTATAAAAGAGACATGATCTGTTGTTCTGTGTGCTCTGCTTTTTGAATGCGCTCATAATAATTTCCTTTTTATTTGCTCTCGTTCGTTGGCTATTGATTTGATGCAGGGAGACAACGTGCCGGCACCGTTCACAACATTTGAGTCGACAAATTTCTCGTCAGAAATTCTTAAAGAGGTAGATTTTTCAATTGCATCTCCTAGGTTAGGTCTTCTGACTTCTGACATTTTGTTTATCATATCATTTGCTCCGAAGCATTTTATGCGACTGTTTTTTTGAATGTGCCACTTTTCTAGTTGCTCGAGATTTGATTGTAAATTTCGGTCTCTCTCCGCGTCTCTGTCGCAGGTGCGATATTTGCTCCAGGGCGGAGCTAAATGTCGTACGCTGCGTTCAATTGTGCCACCCTCTTCTTTTGGGAGGATGGCATATCCCTGGTGGAGCGCCCATAACGGTGGGGCCGTACTAGGAAGGGTTCCCTGGGTGCCAGCTGGTGGCTGAGGCTGCCTTCGGTGACGTTGGTTCGGGCTACCACCAAGGCCCAAAAATGTAAGAAGGCCCTTTTACTGCAGTCTGGCTTGCTTAGATCAGCAAGCGGCGTCAGGCAGGGCTTTCTGAGTTGAACAGTTCGTGGCTGAGGCTGCCTTCGGAGATTAGGGTTTGAGCTGCCACGCGGGCCGACACAAAAGAAAGAAGGGCCCTTTCTCCTTCTTCGGCTTGCGTCTGCAAGTAGCTGCTCCGACAATTTGTGGGATGGACTAACTCCTGGCATTAGCTTTATTCTTTGTATAATTCCAAAGAGGACGGGAAACACAAAAAAAAAGAAGCCGTCGTAATAAGTTTGGACCAGTATTCATCGTTGGAATGCGGATTTTTCTTTGTCCTTTCCCAGGTACATCATGCTGGCTTCTCAGCTCCCACTCCGATCCAGGCTCAGGCGTGGCCTATTGTATTACAGAGTCGCGATATTGTAGCCATTGCAAAGACAGGTTCAGGCAAGACACTGGGTTATCTTATTCCAGGATTTATACACCTGAAGCGCTTGCGCAACAACTCTAAAGTCGGTCCGACCGTGCTGGTTTTGGCACCGACTAGAGAGCTGGCAACCCAGATTCAAGAGGAAGCCGTGAAGTTCGGGAGATCATCGAGGATTTCTTGCACGGTTTGTCCCTTCTTCACCCACCAATTCGTTTAAGATGGATTCCAGTTGCTTATTCTGCTATCTAGGATACATTTCTCTTTCCTGAAAGAGCATGATGACATGCCATTTTTCTGAGAAACTTATAATTTGTCATTTCCGTTGAATATCTGTTCTGCTCCAGATTATTGATGCCTAGGGTGTTTGGCTTCTTGTAAATACCGAAACATATCAAGAGTCTGTGAACATTTTCTTTTTGTTGACTCTCATCCTTCCTATTTTCTTATAGTGTGTATATGGAGGTGCCCCAAAAGGCCCGCAGTTGAGAGATTTAGATCGTGGAGTTGATGTCGTGGTTGCAACCCCAGGAAGATTGAATGACATTCTAGAAATGAGAAGGATTAGCCTTCGTCAGGTCTCATATCTTGTTCTTGATGAGGCTGACCGTATGTTGGACATGGGTTTTGAACCACAAATACGTAAAATTGTGAAAGAGGTACCGCATCGCCGTCAAACTCTTATGTTCACAGCTACATGGCCAAAGGAAGTACGGAAAATTGCTGCAGATCTACTTGTTCATCCTGTTCAGGTGAACATTGGGAGCATCGACGAGCTCGTTGCCAACAATGCTATCACACAGGTTTTGACCTAACTGGTTGATAACTTTCTGATAAATTCTACTAGTTTCTTTGGCGACTAGCATAGATGCTTTGGGATTTGAAAGGCCATAAACATTTTCACATATCTTGTTCTTATTCCTGAGTATATTGTGTTAATACTTTCGTACGCTAAACTTTAACCGACAACTATTAAAAGATCATATGTTGAGATAAAAGGTCACAAGTTTTATACATGCTTGCTTATATTCTTGGCATGGTAGTTTATGTTAAGCCTTCTGAAGTACGGAAAATATTTGCAATTTATGTGCTTATTCTAGGATGTATTGTACGTCTTCGTTGTGAAGTTTGACTGTGCGATAAAAATCTTGGTTTAACTGTAAAGTTGTTTAAATTGGAAAACCAACTAGGGTTTCTCACCATTGATTTCATATCATTTTCCACAGTATGTGGAGGTGATTACACCTGCGGAGAAACACAGACGGTTGGAGCAGATCCTGCGCTCACAAGATCCTGGCTCCAAGATTATAGTGTTTTGCTCTACTAAGAGAATGTGCGATCAGCTTGCTAGGACCCTTAGTCGGCAGTTTGGTGCCGTTGCCATTCATGGCGACAAGTCCCAGAGTGAAAGAGATAGAGTTTTAAGCCAATTTCGATCAGGAAGATCCCCCATTTTAGTCGCAACTGATGTTGCTGCACGAGGGTTGGACATCAAAGATATCAGGTTTAAGTTCAATCCTTTTCTTTTATGATTATTTGTTTTGTTACTTTTTCCCCTATTTAATAGTGTAACAGTGTAACTTTAAACAGTTTTACAGTGTATAATCATTACCATCAGTGTAGTGAAAGAAGAAAAGGTTTTACTGTGATCTTTGTAGTGAATTCGACATCCAAATCTGTCAGTAATGGTAACTCATTGGTTGCCATTTTTGCTGATATTAACTTCTATACCATGTTAAACTAGTTAATTAGTAATAGTCTGAGTTGCACCCAAGAGAATTTTCTGCTTTACCATTGCCTTACATTTTTTTACCCCTAAAATATCTTTTTAGCTCTATGTTCTGATTTAGTAGCTTGAGGGTTTTTTGACAGTAATTATCAGATCATTATCATTTGCATTGTACTGTGGCAGCATTTTGTTTATCGATTTGTGGCTCCGATGAAGTTGGCCCTTGGAAGGAATTCAGAGAAACCTATTTTTCTGATTTTTAATTGAAAATATCCTTTTAGGACTCGAACCTGCAGCCATGAGGTTGCATGGCTAAGACTTTATTGTTGCACCAACAAGCGACACGAATTGCATTAGATACGCATAATATGTTTTTTTGTTGTTTTTGTCTGTTGAAAACGGCATATTCATATAAATGTGTTAGTGTAGGAGTTACTTGATGGAAACTATTTTTGCTATTCTATGCTATTGTGACATTTTTGTTGTGCTATTGAAATATATAGAAATGACACCTTGTGTTTTTATGGTGCGCATTACTACATGTATATAGTTTATGACATGCATATGACCAATCTTCCTCTATTTGACGTATGACTAGATTGTTGCATCATTGCATTGTATATATAGGAAACCCATGATAATTCGAAGCATTTCGAGAAAGGATGTTACTAATATCAGTGCAAACTATTATATGTTGCACTGAATTTACCTCATTTGTAAGTTTTGGTTGATTTAGTCCTGAAATGGTTGGAGCCAATTGACAGTTGCAAATGCACGACCTCCAACTGAACATCTGAGTGGACTGTTTCAGGCCATTTCATTCTGTATTTGGTCAAGCTAGAGATCGTCAAAATAGCACCTTAGGTGTGAAGCAAGAATAATCTAGGGGAGCGCCCTTAAATTGATACATTATACTCTTAAGAAGGTGTTTCTTTTTTCCTTTGTTACAGGATCTAGGGATTAACGATGTCTACAGTTTGCATGTCAGGATTTTCTATGATATAAATGTCCTTGTTCTCTTTGGTGTAGGGTCGTGATTAATTACGACTTCCCCACGGGTGTCGAAGACTATGTTCACAGGATAGGAAGGACCGGCAGGGCAGGTGCAACTGGTGTGTCTTACACATTTTTCTGTGAGAATGATTCCAAATACGCTGCAGATCTCGTGAAGGTTCTTGAAGGGGCTGACCAGCGCGTTCCGCGGGAGCTGAGGGACAAGGTATCACGCGGCGGATATGGTGGTAAGTCTCGCCGTTGGGGCTGCCGCTCCGGCGGCAGTCGTGATGAAGGCCGTTCACGTGCACGAGGTGATTCTGGCCGAAGTGGAAGAGCTGCGCGTGAACCGCTGCCTTCTTCAGAAAGAAAACCAGAGAGTGGCCGAAGTGGCCGCGGTCGGGACGATCATGACCCTTATGGCAGGTATTTATGGCTTATATAAGTTTCGTACCTTCAACTTTATTCTATGTCAGAATTTCTTTAACTTTTTGCCTTGTGAGTGCTTAATGCCATATTGTTCTGGTGACATTGAGCTTCAGCAAGCAAAATAATGTGGTTGAGCAGCATTAGTACCACTAAGAACCAAAGTTTACAATTCTATCTGAAATTCATAACTTAGCGTTTAGTTATGAATCTTCTTCTTTTCTTGCGTCTTGTGTGGAGAATGAAAAGGGACTAGACCGAATCTTTCCTGGAGAATTGGTTGTATTGTGATATAGGTTAATAATTTCTGATAAAAGAAAATTGTCTGAAGAGCTTATGAAATTTGTGATGATATGTATGTAGGTACAGTCGCGATCATCAAGATGATCATGATACAGAGGCACGCGACCACAAATCTGCAGGAAGAGGCCGTAGCAGCAGAAGCCCAAGTCCTAAGAGGGGACGCCTTGGTGGATGGCAAAATGGACGCAACAGCAGCCGCAGCCGCAGCGGGAGTCAAAACCATTACCGCAGCCGCAGTCGCAGCCGCAGCCGCAGCGTAAGCCGTGACTTTGACAAGCTCGGTGCTGACAGGAGGACGGTCTCACCAGCTGCTCATCATCGCCCTGAGGATGGTATTAAGCGTTCGCCAAGCCCACGCAACAATGAGAAGCAAATATCCCCACCCCCGCCACAGTTGAATGATAATGAGAACATGATGAAAGATGTTCGGCATGATGGCTCACCTAGTCCAAGCCCGAAAAAGGAGAGATCTCCATACAGCAATACGAACAATGGGAAGCCAGCTGGGGGCGGCTCAAGCAGCCCACCACTCAAAAAGTGGCGTGAAAGATCTCCGCCTTCTCAAGGTGGAAACGGTGGCGGCGCTAGATCTCCTTCACCTCCGCGTTCAAATGCGCGCTACAACAAGGACGGGGATGGAGAGGAAGAAGAGGAAGGCATGATACCCGCAGACGAGGATGATGGCGAAATACTCCCGGAGGACGACGTAGGCGGAACGTCACCTCCTGGGCCTATAGAAGGGGCTCACCAAACCTGATTCAGTTAGGTAATTGATTTATGGTTCAGTGAACTAGAATTGCCCCCAATTAATAGATGCTCTTACTTTCCTGAATGTTAGTAACTATGGTACTATTTACATTGTGATATTCCGAAGGTCGATTTGTTGTATTCTCCTGTAGATGATCCTATGCTATACTGGATCTCTGATCCGGCCAAGGGTCGTGTACGAACCTTGCTAGTGTTTTACTATCAGAACGCCCGAGTTATCAGTTGCCATGCTATACTGGATCTCTCTGCTGTTTTTATTTGTTCTTACCATGTCGCTGTGGCACCGCAGGTGCGCCGGTGTGTATGTTATTATTTAACCATGACACCAGCTCCTGCAGAAATTGATGTTTGGAGAGCCAGGGGATGCCGAGGGAAAGCACTACTATCGGACCCGTCTGATAGAAAAATCTATGGACAGGTCTGGATTTACGGCGTGTGCGTGGTGCAAATGTTGCCTTTCCCCACCACATTCTCACCATCTGATAGTAGTTTTTCGAAGTCTGATAGTAGTTTGAGGGTTATCAAACGATTCAGTTCACTAGCAATAATAATTTATTACGATCAAATCATAGTCAAAATGTTTAATCTAATTATTAATTTTTTTATATATTCAAATATATTTATATTCGCATCCGATGTGAAACACATATCCATATTCGTGTCCTTTTATATATTCAAATATATTTATATTTGCATCCGATGTGAAACTTAAAGTCCAGTTAAACTATTGGGATATCAGACTATTCTGTTTATATACCCGCATAAACATGTGTACCCGTTTATATATATCTGCATAAACATGTAGAACTATTGGAATGTTACAAACTCTTTCGTTTATATATCTAAATATATCTATATTCGCATTCGATGTGAAATTATTAGAATTTCATAAATTATGCTTGTGTGGGTGATGGCTTTATATATCTAAATACATGTATATTCGCATCCGATGCGGTAGGATTTGACAGGGACGATGTAAAGAGGCCAAATTTGCACTTCGTGCTGCAAATGCAGACCAATCTGGTATACTCTAGACTTTCTATCAGACATATCTGATAATAGGGTTTTCTGTGGTTGGTAAGGGTGTCAACGAGTAGAAAACGAGCGAACTGGGGTCGGCTCGTGTTCGGCTCGTTTAATAAACGAACAAAGTTGAAAGAAAATTTTAAAATTAAAATTTTAATCTAATAATTGAAATTCATAAAAAATTGATAGCCTAATATCTAAATAGTAATATATATATATATATATATATATATATATATATATATATATATATATATATATATATATATATATATATATATTCGAACTGTTATTGAGCCGAATGCGAGCGAGCTGACCCCAGCTCGTGTTCGGCTCGTTTATTAAACGAGCTGAAAAATTAGGCTCATGTTCGGCTCGTTTATTAAACGAGCAATTCGATCTCGAACTCATTTCGAGCCGAACATGAACTGGCTCGCGAACAACGAGCTGGAGTTGGTGCCTGTGGTGAGAAAGAAAAACCGAATTTAAATATTCGTTCTCCTTAGTTTTTAAAAATTTATATAATATTAAAAAATTAAATCTATTGTTGGTTTTTTAGTTTTTTTTAAAAAATTATAATATTTCTAAAAGAGTTTTTAAAAAAGTTACGTACTATCGTTTTTTTTTTTTTTTTTTTTTTAAGTACAAATAAATGGGTGTGGGAAAGAAATAAAAAAAATAAAAAAAAAAAACGGTACAAATAAATGGGTCGGACTTTCCTCTTTAATAAAACGGATCATCAAGACCCGGACCGGATTTTTAACCGGAACTAATGTGGGCCGTATTAGCCCGGCAGGGCCCACATTGCATTCCTGTCCCTGCACCCATGTGATGAAAGTGATATATATAACCGTTACAGCGAAAGCGGAGTGTGCATTTTTGGATGGAGCCCACATGTGCATTTTTGGATGGAGCCCACATGTCAGTGTCAACAGAGGTGATGGTGATGTATAACCGATACACTAAAGAAGACTCGTTGTGTGTGAAAGAGTAGCATCACTCGAATCTATATAAACATCCATGGATCGAAGTAGAACTGTAGAAGAAGAAGAAGAAGAAGAAGAAGAAGCAGCAGCAGCAGCAGCTTAGTGAGAGAGCGAGGAAGAGAGAGAGAGAGAGATCGATCGCGATGACGCTGGGGAGTTCGGGTGGATCGAGCGTCGTCGGTGCGAAATCTCCCTTTCCTCTCATTTTCTTTTTATTTTCTTAGTAGAAATGGTGTGAAATATTATTAGGGTTCGCGTTTATCCGTCGATCGATCGATCGATCAATCGACTCCATGAATGTTTTTTGTTTAAATTTGGATGAGAAATCGCCCTTTCTCTCCTTAGGCCCCAAATTTTCTCTTTCTTTTTATTATTGTTATTTGAGTAGTAATTGTGCTCATTTTCTTATAATTAGGGATCCCATCCATCTATCGATCGATCGATGATCGACTCCGTGGATTTTTCTTTCTTATAATTTATTTAAATCCGGAACTCTTCGAGTTTGATCTTTTGAAACCTACAACACACAGTAGGGTTCCTTAATTAAATTATGACCTCCTTCGTTGATCCTAACTTTTTTTTTTAAACTTGATTTGGTTAAGTTATATATATCACTTTTATTGCCATGCAATACATATTAGGGCATAGGGCTTAGATTATTCTTATTTAAAGTACCATTACATTGGAGTGGTGCTGCTTAATGTTTGTTTAGATTATATATTATTGTTTTTTTGTTTATTTCTTGTAGTTTGGTATATGTTGTTGAAATTTATTGAAGGTTTGTTTGGTTTTTTGGTTAGAGTCTGATGGATTGCTTAGGAATTTGTTAGTTGGTAGATTGATTTGCTTGTCTCCTCTGCTGGTACAGTGATGGTTCAATTTCTCATGGAGTAAAATTCTTATCGGTACGAGTCAAGGGAATGGCCCCTTGACCTAATTAGCTTATCTTCAGAAAATAAAAGATCAAGGATACAAATAGGTTTTGTGATGCCAAACATGCCCGAAGTTACTGTAGAGTTGTGCAGCTTCTATCCTTTAGGTTTTGGTCATCTCTCCTTATATGGCACGCATGATCCAACACGCCTTTCATGGGAATAGAAGGAAGTGTCACATATGGAGTCAGTGAGCCATGTGATGAGTCTTAAAAGAAACAATATAACTCAGATCCATCTTGTTATCTTTGTATGCCTTTTTGGTGACTAGCTTTTATTGGAAGACTTGCAATTCATGTCTCAACTAATTTTGCAAGAAGGCTTTCTATGTCACGCAGTTCGTAAGTCCCAATCTGACTTTTTATTCAGCATTTATATATAACTGAAATTCTGCCTTAATGAGAATTGTAGCTGATAAGATCTGTACGGTCCTCAATTGAGGAGAGTTTACTATTCATTTTCGAAGAACTAATGGGATGGTTATTATTTAGCAGTTTTTGTTGATTTCAGACATGGTTTATCTTCTTTATTAAACTCTCTATTCTGCATAGCAAATATGCCTTTGTTTTTCCTTCTGGCCCTGCCGAATTACCCTCAACTCTTTTCTTCTATCACTCTTTACTATGCCATCCTCTATTGTTCGACCATTTTTCTTCTTTTTTCATACCATGTCCATCATAAATGCGGATTGATATTCTAGACTTGTCTAGTGGAAAAGGAACTTCCATTTAACAGATCTTGACCAACAGGCCCTACTGAAGGCTATAATCGTATACCTTGTTATCTTCGAATTTCTAAGAATTACCCTACCTCTAAAACCTCATTGTCTGATACTTTAAGCCTGAAACATATGTTGGTAATTGTTTTATTGTGTCAACTTAAATGTAATATGGATCTGAGACAGCCTGCAAAAAAACTTCTTTTTCTTGATTGCTTCAAACCATGATTTTAGCTCTGTTGATTTGCTAATCTCATTCTATTGGAACCCGGAATACAGAAGAAGATATTTGCACTGTTCATGATTTGCAGGCCATCTGTTTTTTATACATTGTAATTTCACTTTTGGTGTTGTGTTAACTTTTGGAGAATTATCTCATTACAAAGTGTACTGCTACAAACATGGTTTTTGGTGAATATTCTTTTTTATTTGCTGATATTTATTTCAATAATAGATAAATTATAGAGGCCGTTTGGTTGGATATATATGAGATATTATGTAATTACATAAGCCAGCAGCTGTACATGCAACAGTTACAATTTCGCCAGCAATGTTGGCTATATGCAGTTGAAAGTATTATACCATAATTTCCTGTTGGGTGGCATGAAGCTGGGCGTTGCATTTGCAGATCTTCTCCCTTTGTATATGGGGTAGTCAGATTACCCACAATATGTAAAATTTCTCCTTTTTATTTGGAAGCTGAGTGTGTTAGTGAGGTTCCAGTATGGAATTACTCTCCCTAATTGCTGCATTTCTGTCTATGTTCAACATATTGTAACAAGTCAAGATGCAGCTGCTAGGCTTTTATGTGCCGGTTCAATTGTTGGATATTGATACAACTCCAATCCGCCAAGGAGTTTTGGGTTTTGGGCTCTCATATAATTGAGCCTGCAATATAATTGGAAATCTAGCCTAGCTAATGGCCATGTATTCATTTTGGACTATGTAATATGCGGCGTACCTAAGTTAATTCACTCCATGAAAAGTTTTAGTTCAATGCAATTGGTATATTCGTCGCTCTTCTTTTGCAGTTCCTCGGAACTTTAGACTGCTAGAAGAACTTGAGCGTGGAGAAAAGGGGATTGGAGATGGGACTGTTAGCTATGGAATG
The DNA here is from genome assembly GCA_029168755.2 of Tillandsia fasciculata. NCBI lineage: Eukaryota > Viridiplantae > Streptophyta > Magnoliopsida > Poales > Bromeliaceae > Tillandsia > Tillandsia fasciculata. Next base: position 26,751,300 of record CM054936.1, on the reverse strand, counting down.
GATGATGCAGATGACATCTTAATGCGCTCTTGGACAGGCACAATAATTGGCCCACACAATGTGAGATAACCGTTGGACCATGTGTTCAAATCTACATGCTATGTTATCTGTTCTCTAGTGTCTTCCTCACATTATATTTATGGTAGGGTTGCAATCTGATCTCTGGGATTTCATTATCTTTTACTCGCTTGGGCAGACTGTTCATGAGGGCCGTATTTATCAGCTGAAGCTGTTCTGTGACAAGGACTATCCTGACAAACCACCAAGCGTTCGGTTTCACTCTCGAATCAATATGACTTGCGTCAACCCTGATACAGGAGTGGTATCCCCCCCCCCCCCCCCCCCCCCCCCCTCTTTCGTGTGTGTGTTGATATGTCTTCCAAATTGACTTTGATCAAGAAAATATATGTAGGTTGACCCAAAGAAGTTCAGCTTATTGTCAAATTGGCAACGTCTGTACACAATGGAGGAAATTCTGACACAGCTTAAGAAAGAAATGGCCTCTCCACACAACCGGAAATTAGTCCAGCCTCCAGAAGGAGCATTCTTCTAGATCATTGATTATTGATCTTTTTCATCTCAAGATGTGGGGCGTACTTATGTAAGGACTTACAAAACTCGAATGCTTATTATTACATTTTGCATTATATATTTGGCTGATAGTAGTCTACATATGCACTGATTGTAACTGACCATGACTGGTTACAATGTCGATATGAAGGGTGAAAAGGTATATCATCCTTAAATTTGAAAATTGGAGTCATGGTTAGGTTCTCCATTGTTGAATTCACTATTGTAGCTTGATATATCCTAAGGCTGATTTTCTTTATGTGAGAACCTTTATGTGATTATCTTACATTACACTGACATTCTCACAGAAAAGAGAGAAGGGGAGGTGTTGAGTTTGAGGAGAGACATTTTTGTGTTAGGTCATGAAACCCTTTTTTTTTTTTTTTTCCCTATAATTATTATTATGAATCATTATGGTGTTGTAGGGTTGCATTTTCTTGAGTTACAATGTACAACAATGGACTTTCATTGTTGAATAGGGTTCTCAGGATTACTCTTAGAAACTAAGATCATAAATGCGAGTCTATGGATGGGGCTTATCAAAGAATATGAGGACATTAGAGGCATTAAACTTTTGCCACAGAGGATATAGTTATACAAGGAGCTTCAATCAAGGTTTTGTTATGGAGCTCAAGATAACTTTTCCGTTTAGCCAAATTTGTATCTAGTGAGCCCTATAAATGTCGAGTGAAGTTCCTATGTTCTAGGTGTTATTTGGTTACACACTGCAAGCTATATCTTGGACTAATACGACTATTTAGTGCAACTGTAACGACCCAGCCCACTAGCAATAATAACTCGTTGGGTCCAAACCACCGGTCTAAAATGCTTAAACCCTGTTATTATTACAATATCCATGATCTCTTATATACGTAATCACTACCCTATTTCCATCCGTTATAGGACTATTGGGGTGTCACAGACTCTTCTCCCGTTTAGGCCTGACGTCCTCATAAGCCTAATCACACACACAGCTCAAGATCACCAGGTGATGTGAGACTTGTCTCGCTAACCTCATTATTCAGATTCTGGCATAACCTATCACCTTGTCATTCAGACCCTGGCATAGCATGTCATCTTGTCATTCAGATTCTGGCATAGCCTATCACATTGTCATTCAGATCCTGACATAGCATGTCATCTTATCGTTCAAACCCTGGCTAAGCCGATATTCGTCATATATTTTCGACTGGTGATTGGCTCTGATACCAAGTGCAACGATCCGGCCCACTAGCAATCATAACTCGTTAGGCCCAAACCACCAACCCAAAATTCTTAAGCTCATTATTATTACTAATATCCATGGTCTCTTATATACCTAATCACAACCTCATTACCATCCGATGTGGGACTATTGGGGTGTCACAACAACTGTTTGGTGCACTGTACCTAAGGCTTTCTTAGCCTCGCCATATAGTATCTGAGACATATCTTGCACTTATATACTCAAGGTTATTATTTTGCAGTTCTTGCTCTTTATTTGTCACTTCATTCTTACTTGAAATTCTTCTGCACCTTTGCGATGTTTTCTCTTCTGAGATATCCATAGTAATTCCTATCTTTTAAATTCCCATGTTAAGCATCTTTTTGCACATCTTTCATTACCATTCCCCAGTTTAGAATAACAAACGGTGCGCTTCCTTGCCTTTTAACGCATAAATTACTATCATAGTTACTCATCGTAAAGGTATCAAATCTCCTCCACAGATATGTAATAGTGTTCTTCAAATTATGAAATAGTTCAAATCATAAAATAATCTTTTGATTGCAACACAAGGAACTCCTTACTTGCTTTCATGAATCTTTCTGGTTTCTCAATGAGTCCGTCTCCTTGTTTAGCTCTCCACTGAAAAAGTTATCTCCCTCGAGTAAGATCTAATTTCAGATCATGTGAGTCACCGAGGCTAACATGGCACTGCAGGAGGAATACTTCTCCATTGAAGAACTAAATATTTACCTGCTGATACACTCTCTTTGGACAAAATTAGTACCGTGCAAACTACAAACTGCTCTTGTTCGCTTCGAGTTCAATAGAAATTTTTTCTAGGTTAATTTTTTTCGCCACTAATGTCCTGGTCTTATCTTTAAGTTTTTGCCTTTTATTATTTCAGGTGTTAATTTTGATATCTGAAATCCCAATTGGAAGCTAACCTGCCTTTTGATTTTCGGGCTCTTCACCACCATATGTTGTGTTATGTTTTACTGTCCATTTTACCTCGTCTGCCATGTTTATCATCCACCGATCACACAAAACTCATGAAAATATAGGGATCGCAATAACCAACTATTTGTGCAAAAGCAGCCGCAGACATAAAAGCATATCATGTTGGTCGATTGAGAGAGTTCTCCTTTGTCTCCACGTTGGTTATCATCCTGTTTGTACCTATTGTTCCTGATGTGGAGGTGTGGTAATCCTTTAATTATCCTCCATTATGGTTCGGCACTGTTTTGTCCGAGTTCTCTCTAATATGCCTTCAACTGCATATCAATATCATATAATCTCAGATTCGACTTACGATCTTCATTGCAAACCATATCTTTGTTTATGATCTTTTCCTGCTATCAGATACCAAAGCTTGTATCTCTGACTTTGGATCACAAATTGTTTTTTTGGTCTCATCACATGAAATTTGGTTGAATAACTTCTTATGCTGAGATAACTAGCCAATTTATCCTTCAGATCTCTAAGAGGCAATTTAGTAATGTTTACTATTAGATGTTTCTCAAATTTTTGGACCTGTTTCAGTTCATGTTGTAGATCGAGAAACGTAAAGGTCCTAAATTTGTCTAGTGGTCTTTGGCGGACCCTGAAAACTTTGGTGAGTTTTCACGGCATGGGAGCATATGCCATTCTAGTCGGAGTTAGGCTTTTCTGAGAGATGGAACTCTTTTTTTTGATTAAAGTGATATCTTTCCTTCGTTTTTCACTGTTGGACGTAGGCTTTAAAGGTGTGCTTGCTGTGTATTACATTTTTCTCTCTTTGATAATTCTCTTAGGTGTTTCTTTCCTGTGAATTGAAATTTGGTGTGTTCGTCGTATTAATTTTTCTGTAAATGGTGATGCTGCTAAGAAGAGGGCAAATCATGTTAGCAAAACAAGTTTAGCTTGAGGAGATTTGTGACAGGCCCATGTGCTTGAACATGGTCCCTTTCCTTTTCATTAGAGCCACTTCAACATTCGGATAAGGACGACTTTGGAGTTGCAAAAGGCTTTTTAACTCCCTGGTCTTTATGGAACTTTGGAACTTGTGAAATCATGTCTAATCTTGAACACTTTGTTAGCATATTTGCTTGCATTTATATTCAGTTTTTCTTTACTTGGAAATTTAGAAAGGGTTGTGGCTCAGCTTCAATTTCTGGAGCCTCACGGGGCTCCACTGTAGTGGCGTAGAATCTGGAGCTACTGTGGACTGATGGTTTTTTGCGAGAACACTGAGGCCCCTCCACGTTTAACTGTACGGCGTCTTTGCTCACATTCTCTGTTGTTTTTTAACGTCTGATCATTATCATAAATAACATCTTTTTTTTCTTTCTCATTTAAATCCCCTTCCCCTTCCCACTGCCGAGTCCATACAGAAGATGTTTAGAGCTCTTAAGTCTGGGAATCGAAGGAAAAGAAGTGGTTCCACCTTGTCTGTGATACCTAAAGCATATATTCCTGTCCCCTTTTGTCCATTTGCATCCAAACCCCTTCAATAGGGTATCTTGGCATGTTCGGCTAGTCGAATGACTTTCTTTTCTCTTGATCAAGCCAAATTTGAAGGCCTTTTAAATCGAGTCACATCAAAACTGTGCCATATCCTAAAAAATTATCTCTAAGATTGTGTTTGGTTGGGATATAAGTGAGAACTTGTTATTCTAGGGATAGTTGTAAGTTCAGATACAAGCAGAAACTAAAGTAACTTTGTATTTGGTTAAGTATAAGAGTTGTACCGGAGATAAGAAAAATTATGTTTGGTAAGTTATAAAAGTATAAGATGAATAGAGAGGATTAAAGTTTACCTTTACCATTTTACCCTTTTTGAGTTTTAAATATAAATTAATTTATCTTTTTTATTAATCATACCTATAACGATTTAAAAATTCAATAAAATTAGTTATTAAATATTTATAAATGCTAATAAATGATAGTATATTTATAAAATATATTATTAATAGTAATCCATCATCATTTTAAAACTATTAGTTATTATATTATAAATAATACTGCATATGTAATCTGATTTACATACGTCACAATTACATATAGAATGTATCAGTTGCGAGTTAAATAATATATATTATTCACGTAATATATAATCATGCACTTTGAAAAAAAAAAAATAATAACATCATGCATCTAGTACGAATAACAAACAAAACTTTCGCGGTCAATTATAAACAACCCGACATACAAATTATCAACATTCTGAATATGAATAGAAGCTGATACATACTAACATTATAATTATAAACATCCAACCAAGCACGGCGAAAACATGAAAAAACATAATAATCTTATAAAACATGTAAATCAATTGTTCTTACATACAATCATATTATTTACTTACAATCACATGTAATACAATCTTTTACAACCACATTAATTACATACAATTGCATATAATAGTTCTTTGTATTCATATTACTTACATACAATCATATATCATACAGTCCTTTACATCCACATTACTTACATACAATCACATATAATACATCTAACTTCTACTACTACATAACTGATCGGTTATAATTGTGCGTAGTTCGTCGCCCCTGCGTGATTCTGTTGTACCAATATAAATACCCGTGTCGTCCTCTTCAACTTCTATAGACTGTTTCTCTAACTCTTCATTAAAAAATCGATCATTATCTTGGTGTCGATGAATAAAATTGTGTAGCACGCAACATGCCATTGCTATAAGACATTAGACTTTTATATCGAAACGGTGTTGCAACATTCAAAATCTTAAACCGCCTCTTCAATATACCAAATGATTTCTCCACCGCATCTCTTAATTAAGCATGTCGATGATTATACAGATCGTGCGAACTTCGATGAGTGCGGTCACGTGTGTTTGCATCAAATTGGTTAAGGTGGTAACGCTTCACTCGATATGGTGTAAGAAATCTATCAATATTTGCATAGCCTAAATCTACTAAATAATATTTTTCTTATAGATTTTACGAAATATGTACAATAATATTAAGTCAATCTTTTGCATTTACAATGAAAAAAATAATTTACGACAAATGAAAGTTCATAAATACCTTCAGGTACTGTGAAATCTCCAGTTTTGCAAGTCCAACGGAGTACTCGCATATCAGCTGCTGATCCCTCCCAACCTGTGCAGACAAATAGAAATTGATGGTCAAAGAATACTGTAGGCATTATATTTTAAGAAGTGAAACTTTTACGGCACCGAAATCTCGGTTGTTTGCTCTTGCTGACAACTGCCGGAATATAGGTCTCATCAATCGCATCAATTGCATTCTGCCAGCAAACATCAAACATAAGATATACTATATTAAATCATCGAAATGACACATATAAGGTTGAACCACAAAAATATAGGATCACTTATCTTGAACGGATGGAAATTTTGATTATCCCGAATGCGGGTATGCACCGAAACATTAGTCGGTGGGAGTATTATATAATTGTTTTTCATCCTTACAATCCCCCGAAGCACATTGTTGAAATGTCGATTGATAGTTTCACCCGAATGCTGAAATATTTCAGCAATTACGCTATTGGCCACACCATGGCCAACGAAAAAAAGAAATATTCCTAACTGTTCATCAATTGTCATATTTCGAGTGTTTTGTACCAATCCCTTTCCTACGAGCGTGTAGTGCAATGAAAGTCGTGGTCGGCATTCGAAAGTGATTATACCCACGATCAGGATGACCATTCAAAATATCACATATCAGCTGATGCCCTGTAAAAGGACAAGTACGACACGGTTGCTTGTTCACGGTATCACTATATGTCAAGTAACTTTGATTTATCAACATCACAAATACATCATTCCAATACTCGTCATTATTATCATCTAAAATGGTCATTAATTTGGCATTGATTGTGTAGGAAACCAGATTCTGATAATTCGAATCATCCATCAGTGCTGCAAGTACAATATAGATTGAACAGTGACAATAGCAATAATGAAGTTGAAAAATAATATTATTAGAAGCCTAAAGTACGAGTTTCAATATGTACAAACTACACTTAACTCGTTAAAAGCTAATAGCGTTGTCTATATGTACAAACAACATTTTTTAGTTCTACAAGCCAACAAGTACGATATTCAATATTTTCAAAGTCCGCTTAACCCGTAAAAAGTAAATAGCATTGGCTACATAGCCTATTACACTTGATTTTCCAATCAGATGATAATGTAAAGATATAAACATATAATCAAAACTACAAATCAGGAAAGTATTGCTTATATAAAATATTCTGCATCGTCACTTGTCGATCAACCAACTTTTCAGCTAAGTCGTCTAGCATCGTCATAAAAAGTTGCGATTTTTATCATCTTTTAATGCGTTTCCAGCTATAAGCACTTTTTCAGCAGTAATTCCGCGTATCGCATAGATTCGGCTCGTTATAAAAAGCTGACGATTTTTATCATTTTTTAATGCGTTTCCAGCTATAAGCACTTTTTCAGCAGTAATTTCGTGTATCGGATAGATTCGGCTCATGCATTCGGCAATGGTTGGAGTAACGATTCGGTTCGTCTTGTCACTCTGATACATTTCACGTACAAGCTCTAGCTTTCGCTCGCCTATTTCAACCATCTCAGACATTACAGCATGTGTGACATCGATTTTACGCCTCCGTCCCCAGAGGACGAGGCATTTTTTGGTGGAGGGTTTGTGGGTTGTGGGGAGCTTGGTCGTTTCCCTACAGAGCTATGGCCGTACTCACTAGCACTACCACCAACATTGGAGAATTCAGGAGGAGGGCTTTGGGAGTTGGAGGTTTGCGTCGATCTGATATTCGCAAATTGAGGCGACGCCGATGATCCTGTTTCAAACGGGCTAGGTAAGAGATTGAAAATCGACATTCTTACTCTATTAACACTATCATCCTCACCAAGGGAAGATGAGGATGAACTATCAACAGTTTGCGTTGTAGGCATTTTTGATGACATGCCATATCGGTCGGTGGCAATTGTCTTATCGGTCAAGAACTCTAGATCCTTATATGCTGGAAACGGTCTATCTCGACATTTTTCATATGCCGGATTCTCCTGGACAAAGATTAATTCAAATTTTAATCTAAATTATGAATATAATACTGATTAGCTAAATATAACATTATGAATTATAGGTTAAATTTACCGATCTAAATTATGAATATAGTATTGATCAGCTAAATATAACGTTATGAATTATAGGTTAAATTTACCGCTAACACTTCTTCCCAGTCACTTGGGTTACAGGCAGTCGGGATATTATTAACGTAATCCCATCCCCATCCACTCTTGTTGGTTAAGCACTGATACAGCATGAAGCTGCGCTTTAATACTTTTAGCCGATTCTTTATTTGGTCGTTTGTCAGTTGCGTATTATTTCGAGCATTGAAACCGAAAACGATCCTAACCCAGGCAAAGTTGGTCGTTGGTCTGTGTATGCTGCCTATCCCCATGTTGCCTAATGTATGTTGCCTATCCCACTAATGCCTAAGATGTGTTGTTTCTGTGTATGTTCCCTATCACCCTGTTGCCATCTTATGTGTTGTTTGTGTGTATGCAGCCTATCCCCCTGATGCCTAAGATGTGTTGTTTGTGTCTATGCTGCCTATACCTTTTTGTTGCATTTTAGTATATTTAAATAGTAATTGACTCAATTGATTGCCAAATGGTATGGGGGTTCAGTGGATTGTAAATCCATGCCATCCATCAGATACTTATGGCAACCGTCATCATCGTCGATATTTTTAGCAATCATTCGACAAAGCCATTTTTTCGCTAGTATATGGATTGGCAGGCATAATGCGCAATTTGACAATCATTGGTTGGCAGCTTAGTAGAGCATAGCAAACAATTGTTTCTGTGTATGCTGCCTATCCCCCTGTTGCCTAATATATGTTGCCTATCCCCCTGATGCCTAAGATGTGCTATTTGTGTCATCATTGTTGATATTTTTAGCATATCTTAAGGAATCTAGGCAGCATATATTTGGCAACAGGGATCTAGGCAGCATACACAAACAGCACATAAGATTGCCAGAGGGTGATAGGCAGCATACACACAAATAGCACATAAGATGGCAACAGGGTGATAGGCAACATACACACAACCAGCACACAAGATGGCAACAGGATGACAACCAGCACACAAGATGGTTATACCTTTTTGTTGTGTTCCGAACCTGGGAAGAAGCAAATGGACGTCAATAACACGACGTTCGCGAGAAAGATGAGGAGGGCACTGGTGGGCCGTGGAAGAGGAGGGGCACCGCTCGGTTGCGGAAAGGGGGGAGGGGCACCGGACCTCTCATCCTTTTCTGCGACCGTCCGGTGCCCCTCCCCCTCTTCCGCGATCGAGCAGTGCCCCTCATCTCCTTCCGCGACCGACCGGTGCCCCTCTCCCTCTTCTGCGACCGACCAGTGCCCCTCCCCTTCTTCCGCGACCGATCGGTGCCCCTCCTCCTCTTCCGCGACCGGTCGGTGCACCTCCCCCTCTTCCGCGACCGGCCGGTGCACCTTCCCTTCTTCCGCGATCGACCGGTGCCCCTCCCCCTCCCACGGTCGCCCGGTGCCCCTCCTTCTCTTCCGCGACCGTGCGGTGTCCCTCCTCCCCTTCCACGATCGACCGGTGCCTCTCCCTCTTCCGCGACCGACCGGAACCCCTCACTCTCTTCCGTGACCCTCCGATACCCCTCCCATTCTTTCGCAACCGAGCGGTGCCCCTCATCCCATTCCGCAACCGACCAGTGCCCCTCCCCGTCTACCGCGATCAACTGGTGCCCCTCTTCATCTTCCACGATCGAGCGGTGCCCCTCCTCCCATTCCGCGACCAACTGGTGCCCCTCCTCATCTTCCACGGCCCACCGGTGCCCTGCTCCTCTTCCTCGCGAACGTCGCGTCATTGACGTCCATTTTCTTCTTCCCAGGTTCGGAACACAACAAAAAAGGTATGACCGTAAAAGGTATGACCGTCTTTTGGCATAGCAGGCCTCCCATTGGGAGGCCATGTTGCCATCTTGTGTACTGGTTGTGTGTATGTTGCCTGTGCATGTTGCCTATCACCCTGTTGCCATCTTATGTGCTATTTGTGTGTATGATGTCTATCACCCTGTGGCAATCTTATGTGTTGTTTGTGTGTATGCTGCCTAGACTCATGTTGCCAAATATATGCTGCCACAACTAGCCCTCAACTCAGATCACCCAATCTAAACTGACTGCCACATCGGGTCCAGTCAAACCTGCGCCTACCTACTGCCGTTACATCCCGGAGGATCGGACTTACGTAGGGCGTCCGTGACTGCCAAAACTGGCCCAGCCAGAGGGACGGTGTCCGTGACTGCCAAAACTGGCCCAGCCAGAGGGACAATGCATCGACAAGTCGCGATAAAAGTATCAGGCCCAACTCCGGAGTGGCACTCGAGGGGCGCGACCCCAACGAGTAAAGTATCCGCACATCTCTGTCGACCTCAAATGTGGCTTATGCAGGCTATAATCCAAATCCTCGATCAACAAGATTGGATGTAACCAACAAAACACTGTCTCACTCACAGGCTGGAAAACTACACAGCCGAGACCCACTGTCACTCTGACGGCTCCCAAAGAACCCAGATCTATAGACTGCTATCAAACTCCACTCGGTCCCCAGACACGAGTGTAAATGCATCCCACAACAACCCGACCTCTCGGCCCACTACCCGGGCGAGGAAAACTCTAAGTCCAGAGTGAAATATAGAACAATGATGTGTGGATGTCTAGAGTAGTAAAAACCTAGCCCAAGTTGGAGTTTTCTACAGTCTGGCTGAACATGCTGCATATGGCGGGGATGCTAGGTCAAGTCCCAAAGACATCAATAAATAACAAGTGGTAGGAAACAATGTATCACAAGATCATCAGAATTTAACAGGAATATCAACTTTCACAGACTGGCATACTAACAATACACTATTCCTATCATGCTTGTTCCTACACATATAGAATTAATGTGCAATCCGAGGATCTTGGAAACGGGCCACCCACCTGAGAACTGAACTGTCCAAGTCCCACAGCTGAGAATACCAGGAAATCCAAATCTTCAACTCCAACAGGTCCAGCAATACACGCAAACTCTCCTGGGTACAACACAGAGTTCACAATTACACTTTAATTCCCAAAATTAACCACGCACATACACATTGAAAATCAGTCCCAAAGATGTATTTATTTCACCTGCTGAAAGTGCTCTGAAAATTCTAATAAAAATATCACAGCGATCGTCGCGTCGAGACCTTCGAAACGGATACCTGCACGTCCAAATCCGAGCCCCGTAGGCCAAGTTACAAATTCCACATTACAGGTGCGCAAACACTCACAAACTTTTGCACAGATAAAAAGGGAATAGTATACCTCCGGGAAGGTCTCGAAAAAATCCACGAAAAATATGGTCATACTCCTCGCGACGAGTAGATGAAAAAAGTGTATAGGCTCGTCTCGATCCGACGCTCGAGCGCGAAGAATAAAATCCGGCAAGGTGCTGCTGTCAAGAGAAAAATCCAGTGGCAATGGGGGTTAAAAATGTACCAGGAACCCCAAGAAGAGCTCGGATCTGAAGGAAGTGGTCAACATGAAAAACATAGGCCTACCTCTCATGAATCCAACGCCGCGAAAATCGTCCAAAAATACAGTCGGGGTAGCTCTGTAGACCTCCCAGACTGAAGTGCGACGAAAACGGCCTCCAACAGTATATCGTCGCTCTGCGCTATAATGCCGAAGTCGTCGACGCCACGGCCTCCAAAAATTTCGGGCCTCCTTCACCAGATGCGCAACAAGGTGAGCTTCAACTTTGCTGAAGGGCACAAAGGCTAAAAAGCTCGGGCAAAACCTTAAAACTGAAGAGGAGGGGTGGTATATATAGGTTCCACCAAAAAAAAGAACCAAGAAAAGCAAAAATGGGCTTTTTGGGCCCATTTTCGGGCGCCCGGCTGATTCGAGCGGCTACAATGTTGGGCCCGGCCCAACACTGTGCGCGCCCGAATTAACCACGGGCCGCCACGTGGGCACAGGCCCCCTCCTTGCGCCCGGCGCACGCGCGCCCGCGAATCGCGGAGCGCCGCGTGTCCCGACACGCGGGCGTGGGGCGGCTGCGCCCGCCCAACCGCGGGGCGCCACGTGGCGCCCCCACGTCGCGGGTCACCTGCCCACCTGCCCCGATCTGCTCCGCGCGCTGCGTGCGCCGCGCACGCATGGACCACCCAACCCGGGGATGCCATGTGGCCCGCCCTGGTTCACTGCACCCGCCGCGCGCGCCAATGAACCGCGTCGCGTGAGCCCGCCAACCGTAAGCTGCCACGTGTCCCCCGCACCCGGCCCATGCACCAGCGCCAAAACTCCGTGGACCGAGCCACGTGCGCCGGCCAATCCGGTGCTGCCACGCCCATGCACCAAAAGCCAATAAAAACATCCGGGAGTCCGTTTTTGGGCATCCGGACTCAGAATCAAACAAGCAAATAGCCGTTTTTAAGCGTTTTTCCGTGCTGAATCCAATTCCAACCTCTGTTTGGCCTAGAACCTTTTAAAAAATTTCGGCAAATGCAGCCGAAGGCCAACACAGCTAAAGATACCTCACAGTGTCCATCTGTGGCATCCCTTTGATGCACCATGGGCCAGATATACCAACACTAGGTGTTCTAACAGTGGATTCACCAAAAAAAGGTTGCATGGGAATCTGGGCCACTACATATAACCTATAATTCATAATGTTATATTTAGTTGATTAGTACTATATTCATAATTTAAATTAAAATTTGAATTAATCTTTGTCCAGAAGAATCCGGCATATGAAAAATGTCGAGATAGACCGTTTCCAGCATATAAGGATCTAGAGTTCTTGACCGATAAGACAACTGCCACCGGCTGATATGGCATGTCATTGAAAATGTCTGCAGCGCAAACTGTTAATAGTTCATCCTCATCTTTCCCTGGTGAGGATGATAGTGTTATTGGAGTAAGAATGTCGGCTTTCAATCTCTTACCTAGCCCGTTTGAAACAGGGTCATCGGCGTCGCCTCAATTTGCGAATATCAGATCGACGCAACCTCCAACTCCCAAAGCCCTCCTCCTGAATTCCCCAATGTTGGTGGTAGTGCTAGTGGGTCTGGCCATAACTCTGTAGGGAAACGACCACGCTCCCCACAACCCACAAACTCTCCACCAAAAAATGCCTCGTCCTCTGGGGGGACGGAGGCGTAAAACCGATGTGAGATGGTTGAAATAGGCGAGCAAAAGCTAGAGCTTGTACGTGAAATGTATCAGAGTGACAAGACGAACCGAACCGTTACTCCAACCATTGCCGAATGCATGCGATACGCGGAATTACTGCTGAAAAAGTGCTTATAGCTGGGGACACATTGAAAGATGATAAAAATCGTCATCTTTTTATGACGATGCTAGACGACTTAGCTGAAAAGTGGGTTGATCGACAAGTGGCGATGCAAAATATTTTATACGAGCAATACTTTCCTGGCTTGTAGTTTTGATTAGTTGTTTATGTCTTTGCATTATCATCTGATTGAAAAATCAAGTGTAATAGGCTATATAGCCAATGCTATTTACTTTTTACGGGTTAAATGGACTTTGAAAATATTGAATATCGTATTTGCCGGCTTGTAGAACTAGAAAATGTTGTTTATACATATAGACAACGCTATTAGCTTTTAACGAGTTAAGTGTAGTTTGTACATATTGAAACTCGTACTTGTAGGCTTCTAGTAATGTTATTTTCCAACTTGAATGGTCATCTTGATCGTGAGTACAATCACTTCCGAATGCCGACCATGACTTTCATTGCACTACGCGATGAGCTCGTAGGAAAGAAATTGGTACAAAACACTCGAAATATGACAATTGAGGAACAGTTAGGAATATTTCTTTTTTGCGTTGGCCATGGCACATAGGATAATTGCTGAAACATTTCAGCATTCGGGTGAAATTATCAGTCGACATTTCAACAATGTGTTTCGGGGGCTTGTGAGAATGAAAGGCGATTATATAATACTCCCGCCGACTAATGTTTCGGTGCATGCCCGCATTCGGGATAATCCAAATTTTCATCCGTTCAAGATAAGTGATCTTATATTTTTGTGATTCAACCTTATATATGTCATTTCGATAATTTAATATAGTATATCTTATGTTTGATGTTTGCTGGCAGAATACAATTGGTGTGATTGATGGGGGACCTATATTCCGGCGGTTGTCAGCAAGAGCAAGCAACCGAGATTTCAATGCCGCAAAGGTTTCACTTATCAAAATATGATGGCTGCAGTATCCTTTGACCATCAATTTCTATTTATTTGCACAGTTGGGAGGGATCAGCAAGCTGATATGCGAGTACTCCGTTGGGCTTGCGAAACTGGAGATTTCACAGTGCCTGAAGGTATTTATGAACTTTCATTTGTTGTACATTATTTTTTTCATTGTAAATGTAAAGATTGATTTGATATTATTGTACATGTTTCGTAAAATCTGTAGGAAAATATTATTTGATAGATTCAGGCTATGCAAATACTAATAAATTTCTTGCACCATATCGAGGGAAAAGTTACCACCTTAATAAATTTGATGCAAACACATGTGAACGCACTCATCGAAGTCCGCGCGACCTGTATAATCATCAACATACTCAATTAAGAAATGTGGTGGAAAAATGCTCAATGAAGAATGTTGCAACACCATTTTTGTTGGAAAAATTCGGTACTCGCCCCGATACCAGATTCTCTGAATCCGCAACCCGTTTCGATACCGCAATCCGCTCTGGTACCGCCTAGAGTTGGGATTCCGCAGCGGAAACGTCAAATCGAATTTTTACCATAAATTCGTCCTCTCAACAAAACTAGAACCAATACAACCACAAAGAGAAGAAAAACCAATACAAGAAAATATGCGGATGAAATAAGATTTATTAACTAAGAGAAAAATTACACCGATTACACAGATTTCTCTTCTACAATAGAGTAGCTTCAACCCGAGCCCTCCTCCTGAATCTCTCTCACCTTTCTCTCGTTTTCTATAAACCTAGAAGACTATGGGTGTGACTAAATTCTAGCCCCAACCACCTCCATTGGTGTTATCACCACCGTGCTGTGGATACCACTACATGGGTGTGGCTAAATTCTAGCCACCACCACCTCCATGGGTATTACCACCATCGTGGGTATATCCTCTTTAACACCACCGTCAAATAATAACACATATGCTTTATTTATAGTTTACATCAAAGGTTATCCAAATTCTAGTCTAAATAGATTTTTATTCTAATTAATATTTAAATCTTAACAAACTTATCTCTTTAAGATTTAAATATTAATCTTAATCAAACTAGGATTCAATTACAAATCTAATCAAATCCTAACAATCTCCACCTTGATTTGATTGTAGTATTCAATCGCTATATCGAGCTCTCCTCCGCTCCACCTTGAGCGACTGCATCTCTGTACGATCCGATCTCGCTTTTGGATCCTCTTAGCTCCATCTGAAACCGAAAAATTACATATCTTCTAGTCCAAGATACATAGCGAGATCAAATTGCGATCGCCTCCCGTGATGATCGATAATCCAGTACTCTGATGTTGATCTCTCCTGAGGATCGATAATGTTTGGCTCTGATGCCAATTGTTGAAAAAATCCGGTACTCGCCCCGGTTCCAGATTCTCTGAATCCGCACCCCGCTTCAATACCGCAATCCGCTCTGGTACCACCTAGAGTTGGGATTCCGCAGCGGAAACGTCAAATCAAATTTTTACCATAAACCCGTCCTCTCAACAAAACTGAAACCAATACAACCACAAAGAGAAGAAAAACCAATACAAGAAAATATGCGGGTGAAATAAGATTTATTAACTAGGAGAAAAATTACACCGATTACACAGACTTCTCTTCTACAATAGAGTAGCTTCAACCCGAGCCCTCCTCCTGAATCTCTCTCACCCTTCTCTCGTCTTCTATAAACCTAGAAGACTATGGGTGTGACTAAATTCTAGCCCCAACCACCTTCATGGGTGTTATCACCACCGTGTTGTGGATACCACTACATGGGTGTGGCTAAATCCTAGCTCCCACCACCTCCATGGGTATTACCACCATCGTGGGTATATCCTCCTTAACACCACCGTCAAATAATAACACATATGCTATATTTATAGCTTACATCAAAAGCTATCCAAATCCTAGTCTAAATATATTTTTATTCTAATTAATATTTAAATCTTAACAAACTTATCTCTTTAAGATTTAAATATTAATCTTAATCCAACTAGAATTCAATTACAAATCTAATCAAATGCTAACAATCTCCACATTGATTTGATTTGTAGTATTCAATCGCTATATCGAGCTCTCCTCCGCTCCACCTTGAGCGACTGCATCTCTGTACGATCCGATCTCGCTTTTGGATTCTTTTAGCTCCATCTGAAACCGAAAAATTACATATCTTCTAGTCCAAGATACATAGCGAGATCAAATTGCGATCGCCTCCCGTGATGATCGATAATCCAGTACTCTGATGTTGATCTCTCCTGAGGATCGATAATCTTTGGCTTTGATACCAATTGTTGGAAAAATCTGGTACTCGCCCCGGTACCAGATTCTCTGAATCCGCAACCCGCTTCGATACCGCAATCTGCTCTGGTACCACCTAGAGTTGGGATTCCGCAGCGGAAACGTCAAATCAAATTTTTACCATAAACCCATCCTCTCAACAAAACTGTAACCAATACAACAACAACAAGAAGAAAAATCAATACAAGAAAATATGCGGGTGAAATAAGATTTATTAACTAAGAGAAGAATTACACCGATTATACAGACTTCTCTTCTACAATAGAGTAGCTTCAACCCGAGCCCTTCTCCTGAATCTCTCTCACCTTTCTCTCGTCTTCTATAAAACTAGAAGACTATGGATGTGACTAAATTCTAGCCCCAACCACCTCCATGGGTGTTATCACCCCCGTGCTGTGGATACCACTACATGGGTGTGGCTAAATCCTAGCCCCCACCACCTCCATGGGTATTACCACCATCATGGTATATCTTTCTTAACACTACCGTCAAATAATAACACATATGCTATATTTATAGCTTACATCAAAAGCTATCCAAATCCTAGTCTAAATAGATTTTTATTCTAATTAATATTTAAATCTTAACAAATCTCCATCTTGGTTGGATTTGTAATCTTAAACTGCTACGTCGAGCTCACCATGCAAGCTCCACCTTGAGCTTGTCTCCGCCGCTCGATGTTGCCGCATCCTCTGCTCCATCTTGAGCGAATGCGCCTCCGCGAACTTTCGAAACCCAAGTTGCTTTTGCTTTGGTTCTGATTGTTCTCCCGTTCAGAACATACAAGTTCCCGCGCTTGTTCGCCACGCACACGATCCGATCTCGTTTTTGCACTCTCATAGCTCCACCTGAAGTTAAAATTTTGCAACCTTTCGAGTCCAACTCACCTAACGAGATCCAAATCCGCTTCAAACCAGGAACGTGTCGTACACCTGTCAGCGTCCTCACGACCCCATCGTGCATCCGGATCTTCACCGTGCCGACTCCTAAAACTTTGCACGCCGTCCCATTCCCCATAAGAGCTTTTCCACCTTTTATCGCCTTTTAGGTAGCAAAAGATTCTTTTTTCGGGCAGACGTGAAAGGAACATGCCGAATCGAGCACCTATATATCATCCGAAATTTTAGTATCATCGGTCGTCGTATATAGCACATCGCCGCATATAGCACATCAAAATCGATCATCTCCGATTCTGCCGCCTGCGCCATTGCTGACGTCTGATTGTCCTGATCCGCGACAGTTTTTCCCTTCTGTCCCTTTAACTCATTCAAATCATGCTTAAACTTATGACAGTTACGCTTAATGTGACCTCTCTTGTAACAATAGAAGCACTCTACCTCGGATAACGACTTTTTTTGTCTATTTTCGGTCGTCAATATTTTTACATCATTCTTCGCTTTTACTATCAAAGCTGTGTCATGACTCTGCATGCCGGACTTCTGAGTTATCTTTCGCATCTCATTCGAGATAAGCGCCGACGTGACCGTCTCCACGCTTATGGACTCCTTACCATAAAGCAACGTGGTTACAAGATGCTCATATGTCACCGGTAATGAGGAAAATAAAATAAGCGCCTTATCTTCATCATCCAGTTTGACTTCGATACTGGTCAACTGGGTCACCACCTTGTTGAACTCGTTCAGATGCTCATGTAGGTTAGCCGCTTCTTGCATCCGCAGCGTGAACAGTCGCTGCTTCAGATACAATCTGTTCGTTAGGGATCTGGTCATGTACAGATCTTTCAATTTCTTCCACAACTTCGCCGGTGTTGACTCGTTGACTATGTTGTAAAGAACATTATCTGCTAATAATAGATGAAGAGTACTCAACGCTTTTCGCTCCATCTTCTCCCATGCCGCATCCGTAATCTCCGCCAGCTTTGCCTCTTTTCCGTTCAACGTTTGGTCCAAATCCTGTTGTATCAAAATGGCTCGAACTTTAATTTGCCACAAGCCAAAATTGTTCTTACCGTCGCACTTCTCGATTTCAAACTTCGTGGCCATCTCCGTCAATCTTTTCCGAAGATCGATAATCTTTAGCTCTGATACCAATTGTTAGGATTTGGTTAGTTTTATAATTAAATCTTAATTGGATTAGGATTAATATTTAAATCTGTTAGAGATAAATTAATTTAGATTTAAATATTAATTGGAGTATAATCCTAATTTAAGTAGATTTGGGTTTATCTTTGGCGGAGTTTATATATATCTCTAATGTAGAGAGCATATATATATATATATATATATATATATATATATATATATATATATATATATATATATATATATATACGTATGATCTTGAGGATGAGAGTACGATACAAAAAAAGAGAGAAAAGAAAAAAGTCTTCTAGATTTATAGAAGACGAAAGAAGGGAGAGAGAGAGATTCAGGAGGAGGGCTCGGGTTGAGATTACTCTATTGCAGAAGAGATGTTTGTGTAATCGATGTAATTCTTTTCTTAGTTAATAAATTTTATTTCACCCGTATATTTTCTTATATTGCTTTTTATTTTTTTTGTGGTTGTATTGGTTTCAGTTTTATCAAGAGGACGGGTTTATGGTAAAAATTCGATTTGACGTGTGGATTGCGGTATCGGAACGGATTGCGGATTCACATAATCTGGTACCGGAGCGAGTACCGAATTTTTCCAACAATTTTTATATAAAGTTCAATGTCTTATAGCAATGGCATATTGCGTGCTACACAATTTCATTCGTCGATACCAAGATAATGATTGATTTTTTAATAAAGAGTTAGAAAAACAGCCTATAGAAGTTGATAATGATTGATTTTTTAATAAAGAGTTAGAAAAACAGCCTATAGAAGTTGAAGAGGACGACACGGGTATATATGCTGGTACAACAGAATCACGCAAGGACGACGAACTACGCACAATTATAACTGACCAGTTATGGAGTAGTAGAAGTTAGATATATTATATATGATTGTATGTAAGTAATATAGATGTAAAGGACTATAATATGTGATTGTATGTATGTAATAAACTATTTTATATGTAATTGTATGTAATTAATGTGATTGTAAATGACTATTATATGTGATTATAAGTAAATAATGTGATTGTATGTAAGAACAATTGATTTGCATATTTTATGAGATTATTATACTTTTTCATGTTTTCTTCTGTGCTTGATTGAATGTTTATAATTGATGATAATTATAATATTAGTATGTATAAATTTCTATTCAGATTCAGAATATTAATGATTTGTATGTCGGGTTGTTTATAATTGACCGCGAAAGTTTTGTTTGTGATTCGCACTAGATGCATGATGTTTTTTTTTTTTTTTTTCAAAATGCATGATTATATATTATGTGAAAAATATATATTATTTAACTAGCAACTTACATAGTGAAGTATGTAAATCGAATTACATACGCAGGATTATTTATAATATAATAACTAATGATTTTAAAATGATAATGAATTATTATTTATAATATATTTCACAAATATACTATCATTTATTAGCATTTATAAATATTTAATAACTAATTTTATTGAATTTTTAAATTGCTATAGGTATGATTAATAAAAAAAAAATTAATTTATATTTAAAACTCAAAAAGGGCAAAATGTTAAAGGTAAACTTTAATCCCCTCTATTTATTTTATACCTCCATAATTTACCAAACATAATTTTTTTTTATCTCCGGTACAATTCTTATACTCAACCTAACACAAAATTACTTTAGTTTCTACTTGTACCTGAACTTATACCTATATCTGGAATAACTAGTTCTCACTTATGCTCAAACCAAACGCAATCTTAGAGTTCAGTGAATGATTGGTGAAACAATATAATCTAAGATATGAAAATGATCAAAAAAATATATATTTAACATCAAAAATTTTAGTAGCATTGAGTATTTAATGCTATTTATAACATTATAGGAATATATATATATATATATATATATATATATATATATATATATATATATATATATAAGTATTTTTCCAATATAGGTTTACGGTGTAAGATGTCTTATCATTCAAAAGGTTTTCTTTTTCATTTAATTTTTTCCCTAACGTTTACATATCCATTTAATCCTAATTTAAGTATCCAATTAATCTCCATTAATTAATCAAAGCTAGAGGGGAGTATCTTTCTGGACACGTGATGTGTAGCGATGCTAAATTTGTTATATAAATATTGTTGTCCAGGTAATGATTTAAGGACTAGTAATCAATAAAAATTAACTTAAACATGCTATTATTTTTTAGAAAGTAGGGCATTTATCATGTCATCGCTTGTAAAACCTAAAAGTTTTAAATTAAATTGTAATATGATGAATGAACGGTACCCATTATGTACTTTTCCCCTTGCAGCATCTGCCTCACTGGTGAGATCAATTACTTATAAGCTTCAGGCTGCATGTAGCTCCATATTCGCTTAGATCGGCATGGACAACGTGAGCATTGCAAATAACACCGAGATTTTCATTGACCATATTCTTCAGGAAGAAGTCAATAATATCCTGTAAGCCACAACATAGAATTTCTGTTACTGAGATAATTTTTGCTAATATAGCTTTCTATGTCTGAAAAATATAGAGACATGAAGCCAATGAATTGTTCCTGGCTGAAAAGGAAATAAGCATCCAGTCACAGAAGGTGAGATACGTGAAAACCAATGTACAAATCATATATTCTATGGCCCGATGGATCAACATGAAAACCAATTAGTGCACAACAACCAAAATAACAACAATTAGATGCTGCTGCAAAATAATGAAGAATATTTAGTACCCAGCAGTCGGTCAAATCTCTCCGCTATCTAATGCAACTAACATTACAAGCACCCTCAATCAAAAGGCCCAAATTTGTTGGCCACTGCACTCTTGGAAAAGTGTTTTCAACTAATTTCCCTGATGTTCCTTTCACAACTTGACGTAGGTCGAACAAATTACATTCCCAATAACCCTTCCCATGAAAGAAAGAAGAATGAGGAAAAAAGGAGAAGCATCTTCAGGATAGAGTCAGGAAGGAACGGTCGTCGTGGCACTAGTGGTGTGCTTATTGTTTTAGGGGGATATTAGATATTAGAGGTGAAAACAGAGCTGAACAAAGTTGAATTGGGCAGAGGCGGCAACTTCTATGTATTAGTGAAATAGGTAAAGAATATGGTCCTTTTAGGGTCATTAAATGTAGATGGGTTTGTTTTTGATGTGACTCGGGCTTGGTTCGTCGGTTTCAATGGCTGGGCGAATGATATTACCGCCGGTTGAAAGACAAAGGAAAAAATGGCAAAAGGGGGAAGATGGGAGAAGAGCCAAATTAATAAGAGAGAAACAAAAGATCAAAGATAAGTCTTCATAGATTCTCATAATAAAATCATGAAAAGTGTGGTATCATCCATATAAAGTCAACCTCAAAGTTAAAATTTAAAAGGAACCAAATATAAAAGAAAGGCTACCTTAGAACATGAAAACTGAAAACGTTCTTTTATTTCTTGTTTGAACAAAAACTAATGAACTTGTACAATTTCAATTTTGAAGGAACACCTATTGAATGAAGGGCCGCACTAGAACATGAAAACAATACCTATTTCAAATCTACAATTATTCAGTAAAACTCATGGTCGAATGTATGAATTAAAAACACAATGTTGTTAGATATGCATGTAATTAAAAATACATAAATTACAACAACATTATCTTATTTGGTCAGACAGCAAAAAATAATCAAACTACATATAATTCGTTTGATTGCATACAACTGGATACTATATTTACAAAATTTATCATTTTACAAATCAGATAGTGAGGTAACCCTAATGCAGTAAAAGAAATACTGTTTTAGTTTTAAATGTAATTAAGTAGGTATACTTATCTCTTAAATAAAATTAGTTTCTTCAACTACTGTAATTGGAAATATGGCTAATTGAATGTTGTTCCATTTATTGCAATTGAACCTCCTCTTGCAGTTTCAACTGCAAAAGTTGAATGCCTGTGGCAATCCAAATAACGAGGGCTTCTACCAATACTGAATTAATTGGTTCCATACCATGACAATCCATATAGCTTGATTTATAGTGCAGTAGCAACTACATACAACTAAACACTCTCTAATAGCACACCTAGCCAACTCTTAAATCAAAACATTCGTCATCCTAGATACAGAATAGTGATACCAGGGGAGAGATAAAAGATGTTGGGTCCTAATAATTTCCGAGCCTTCAATGTGCATTAAGAGATTGGTAGTTAAATTCTTTTGGAAGAACTGAAACGATACAGCATCTCCAAACATCCCAAATGCATACTCATGAGACTACAAGTTCTTTGAACACAATTTATTTTGGTCGCCCATTTATAGTGTCTATTGGGACACTGGCCTAGTTGCAAACGTGTTTTATGGCTTAATTCTGAAAACATACCTAATTTCAACTTTAATGAACCATATGACTTGTTTAAATCATTTTGTACCTAATTTCAAATTTAATGAACTATATAACTCGATAGATGTGCAAATTGAATCTAAGGTCTCTCTTGCAACAGAGATAGCTTAGATTTAGATCAGAAACCATGTTAATCAATATGACGAAAAACAATACGATTAAAAATGGACCGAAAATACCAATGACATTACTCTCCTACCAGATCATAAATTGTCATTAAAGTAGTGATATAACCAGCTCTTATATTTACTTCTACTGGTTACTCATTGTTTTGGCACACGCCCATGGTCATCCCCGAGACTTGCGCACATCAAAACAGGGGGTATGAAGGTATGCATTTAAAATTACTCTAGTGTTGACCTCCATTTCAAATTGACAATCTTAAACCACTAGTGTGAAGTCAGTTTGGTGCGTTTCATTCATTAAGCTAATGCCCTGAACATACATCAAAATGCAGTTGACGAGATAGCTTTGCATCAAGGCAGTTAATAGTGATTTAGTCTTTCAAATTTGATAATCAGTAATTCATCAGTTGAATATTGAGATATACCTGTCAGCACTGTTCGAGGAACCACTTTGGCAAAACAATCCACCCAGTCGATCAAGTGTTGATGTTGCATCAGTTGCTCGGGCAAACCGATGAAAAGTAATGGGCCAAACATGATGGGACGATGCTACTCTTGCTAGCTATTCCAGGTGAGACATGTCAGTTCTTGAGTTTGGCTGACAAATTGTGTCTCTTCAGAATGCCGCTTCTCTGACATTTTTATTTAGATTAATTAAGGGAGGATTCACTACTTGTTTTAAAGATGAAATGTCATAGCATTACTATCATCCTCTTAGTTCCATACCTGAGTCAAAGCATGCCGGCATCCAGCTGCCCCAGTTCACTCAGCTGAGGCGACCTCTACAATCCTTCAAAAAACTCTGAACCAACAGAAACTATTATGATATAAACACTAGAACAAGAAATAACCACGATTCAGTTTGTGGTAGACTTACTTGACGTGCTCTTAATACAGCCCACATCGCTAACAAGAAATACCCGTAAAACGCAACATTGTCCAACCAGTAGGTGTAATCATTATTACATTAAAACAAAATTGTTATTATATTAGTACATTCAATGGCATGAGAAGCCTGAACTAGATGTTTACATTATTACATTCGGTACAAATATTTTTAATAAGGTGAAAATGTAAGAAAGCAAAATTAAGGGAAATAAGAGGGGCCCTTCAAAGATGGAACAATATAGCTACCAAAAATAGGTCCTCTATTCACTCGCTAAACAGACATGAAATATTTCAGGAAGAAAAAAAAGGTGGGAAAAAAGTCCTCTACCATATGGCAGGAATTCCAATTTGCCCTAAATTTTGCAGTTTGTTATATAACTCTTGAATCTCATTCAGTAAATACGTCAGGGAAACAACTATATTGAGGAAACACAATATCAGAATCTCCGGTGTAATGCGTAGGCCATCTGGATACTTTTCTCTTACTCATGCATTGATTTCTATATTATCGATCAACCTAACATTTCCAAACCAAGCAGCAATGCAAATCACAACAGGGCAGTTGATCTGGTCTACTAGAGTCAAACTTTCCTGCTCCACAATCTGCATTTGCCAATTAAAGTATTACTGCACTAACTTTTCGAGACAAGTATTAACAGAAACAGCATTTTCTATAAGCACTCATGGTTGTCCTATCTATACATATATAAACAGTTTACTCCAGACGTAAGGTTTATTGCAAGCAATGCACCCCGGCCAGACGAGAGATAACAACTTCAGCAAGAAAAAAAGAAGCAAAAAGTAGTTATCTCCAAGATTCTGTTTTTCTCTATCAAACAAACAACTTGAAGCAAGAATTGCAAGCAATCAACCATCCACTACTACATTCTCTAATATAAAATCATATTAAAAAAGCAGCAACAATGCCAAATAAGCCCTTAGCTTTTCTTATTTATATAATATCTTGTGAAGCAAATGATTTTCGTCAGTTGCCCATGGACATAAAAACAACCTAAAGTTTGGATCAGAGATAACAGAAAACATTAGTACTAGGAATTTTAATATGTTGGGAGAACAAGTACCATTCCTTGAAGTGAAATCATGGTGTGTAACATTGATGAAAAGTGAGCTCGTGATGGAGAAGAATGCTCAGTATGAGGGACATGAGTTGTTCAGAAAGATGGAAGCAGAGATGTTCTCAGATTGATTTGTCTATGGTGGCTAGCATGGTATCTAAATTTCATTATGTATGCCTCTAGACTAGAAGTTGAAATTCTGGTGGGCATTTCATAAATCATAAATATAAATGAGAACAGATACATAAAGCCTCATATAACAACATATAACAACAATAGGGAAGGTTGGAAAGAAAATGATTTTTTTATTCCAACTGACATGTTGATGCAGAATAGGCTTAAATCTATATTGATCAGATTAAATCGATTTAGATCATAGTTTTTTAAATTGGATTAAACTTGTTGAGCATATCTTTTAGTTAGTTAAATAAGGTTTTAACTATCCTTTTATTTGATTTTATCTGTATTTATTTTAGATTATTAGTGTTTAGTTAATCTTTAGTTAAGGTTGTTTTAATTAGTTATTTAAAATAAGATTAAATCCTAAGTTGGTTATGTATAGGTAAGGTTAAGAATAGTATAAATAAGGGATAAAACTTTTTGTATGAGGTTAAATATATGATTTTATGAATCTCTAATGAAGAAAAAGACTTTGGCAATGATGTCTTTTTTTTTTCCTTCGCAAATGCATCGACTTGAGGTGAGTCCAGTCCCAAAGCGAGTTCGGTTAAGAAGTGAGTCCAGTCCCAAAGCGAGTTCGGTTTAGAAGTGAGTCCTGATTATCTTTTTTATTTTTTTAAATTTTTTTTCTATTTTTTTGAGTTGTTCTATTTTTCTTTAATTTTCATAATTTCTTTTTTTTTTATGAAAATTTCTTTTAAAAAAAATTATTCAGAAAAAATTATTTCAAAATTTCGAAAAAACTTTCAAAATTATAAATCATATTTTAGAGCCCTTCAAAACGTAGAGCCCTATATTCCGTCCTACATCGCATGTGCTGTGCTAAACCAAATGCCTAGTTTGACTGATTAGTGGCTTGTTTTAGCCACTTAAGAATACATAAAATACTTGCTGATTACGCCACCAGAAATGAACCATCAGCCTAGAGAGAAAATTTTATTGTAACATAAAAGAGTGCCTATACAGCACAGCATACCACTAAAGAATTTGCAGAATAAAGTGCAAAAAAGTAAAGAATGTTGCAATTAAACGATTCTTGTCTTATAGAAAATGGTAAAAATGACAGAGGTTACAAATTTTCAGATGTCTATGTTCATCTAGCCTTAACAAAAGATTTTGATTCCAACGCCTCAGTATTAATTGTCCCAACAGCTCCAACAATTGTTGCCTGCATCCGTGCACAACTTTGCCATCTATCCTTATTTGATGCTTCAATACAACTCACCATATTGCAGACTCTCACTATTTAACATTTGGATGACTCAACTAAAAACGAGATAGTGGAGAGCAAATGGCATTGGGGTGCATAGATGTACAAATGCACTTAGTTCAAGTAATAATTCTGTACTAGTTTGGCATAATGGCTGGGTGAATTCTAGAAGGTTGATCAAGTTCTAAAATGGGAAAGTTAATCTTAGTTCCTATTGAATGCAAATAAATTTTGAATTTCTTTACGTACTTTCTATTTGGACACATAATGGATATGCTTCCATAAAGAGTTCAAGGTGAAATCTGAACCGACATGGCACTAACATGAACAGGACAACAATTATGGAGTGTCTGTTTTTCATACCTTAATAGAATCACATATCAAGAGTGAATGAACCAACCATGAAAGATATAAGGGAATTAACATGAAATAGCATATATTAATAAGGCTGGTTTATGTATGCACTTTTATTTATTATCCACAGCTTGAGGAGAGCTCATGTAGTAAAAAGGCAATAAGTAATCAGGTTACCTCAGCATAGTCAATCTTGCCCCCTGCTTTAGACACTGTTTGGACAAGTAAATCTTTTATTTCCTGGCATGTGCTCTGCCCATTTAAGGCAGCATATTTAGCTTCGGACAACGCTTTATAGATAGACAAAGCCTACAGAAGTAAGAAGTTCAACATAAGTGCATATCCAATCTAAGCCCTAGTTGATAATTTATATCAAATTACAAGCTTTGACTTCACAAGGCAACTAACATTTATTTCCTAAAAAAGAGGAACAGAACAAATGGATGAAAATATAATGTGCCTTGGAAAAGTATAGAACACGTAAGGTAGAATGGAAAGCCAAATTTCATTGATGCTAAGCTATCTATGTTATCTTACACTACAACCCCAGTAATTTGGAAAGACAAATTTCATCAATGCTAGAGATCTACAATATTATATCAAAATGTGAGCACATGTAAAGCTATCTATGTTATCTTACACTACAACCCCAATAATTTGTAAAGCAAGCAAGCACGCACACAGAGAACAAAAATACAAACGAATTTTCTCTCAACACTAGTAGTAAGCTCATTACTCACACATTCACTGCAAACCCAACCATATATCATGCATGGCACACATATAATTGAAAAGCATCTTGATGCACAAATGTCTTGCATGCAATCTGCACCATCCCACCCAACCTCTAAGGTGCCATCTCATCCTTTTGAGCATATGTCACGAAAAACAAACTAATTTTTCTATAACTTTTTGTTCTCTTTTTTTTTTCCTTCCCAATGGCCTACCCATGGGCCTTATATGCACCTCTCTGTCCATTAAACCAAGACACCCTTCTGTGTATGTGTGCGCGCGCGCACTTGCTAACTCCAACAATCAACTGCCTCAAGCGCCGATCTTTATATTTATACATTAACTAAAATCCTCTCCCTCCCTCCTTCCTTCCCTCGCCTCACCGAGTAGAATGGCACCAAACTAAAATCCAGCTCACCTCACCCCAACCCACCCGCAAACCCCACCCAACCACCCCCCCTCCTGGCACAAAAGTCTTTTGTTAACTTAAAATGGCACCAAACTAAAATTCTCTCTCTGTCTCTCTCTCTCTCTCTTTCTTAAGACCTAAAGACCATCTAATGAATCCCCCAAAAATAAGCTAAATAAAAGCCCTAGAAGGCAAGTCAAATCCTACACTGAAATTCAGGAAGATCTGCATCATATCAAAAAAGAAACATTGACAAAAGTAGAAGATTGAGCTAGCCCCTTTCTGAAATGCCTATGTACACGAGCGCAAGATAAATGAGTTACAATTCTCTTGAGCAAAACCAAGATGAACAAAACCAGGTAGAAGCAAATACTTACTTTTAAATTCTTACAAGTTCCAGATTTAACTTTTGAAACGTGTCAACTATGTCTGCCACAAGAATACAAAATGATAACAAATGGAATGGCAGGCACATTGTGTGCAAACAACTCATTGTATTGTTTAAATTCAAAGAGGTTGAAATAAGAAAAGTGTATGCTCACTGTAAAACTCACCTTATCTCTCTCTCCATGCAAGAGGCGCACGTTGCGTGAGCTCATCGCAAGTCCATCAACTTCACGCACTATTTCAGAGCCTATTATTTTTACTGCAAAGTCGAGGTCACGAACCTGAAAAAAATAATTGTCAAACATTATGAGCAAAGATATCCACAGCCAATGAAACAAAATTAGTGTACATTACTGATATTTGGGTTCGTTCTTGATATCTAGAATATGGAAAATATTTTGACAACCAAAGCTAATAGGAATACTTTCCATGAGAATCAAGTAGAGAAAACAACAATGTGAATTGCTACCTTGTTTTACCAGCAAATCATGGGCAAGTTGGGCATGTGACAGGCTTAGTGGGAGAAAGTAACAGGATAAATGCAGCAAGGAAAGACGAATTCAAGATTCTAAATTATGTCATTTAGTACCTTCTTTACAATCACATGGACAGCATCATCATTATCGCTTCTGACATTTATGTTAGTCTAAAACAGGATTCCCAGATTAAGAGGCACCGCCGAAACACGCAGATCTTTTTGACTAGCTATTAATCTACAACAATCCTCAAGACTTAAAACCAAATTGCCAGTTAAAACTGCTAGATTGTCTACTTTCCATGCTGCTATAAGCTAACTAGAAGAAGAACTATTAATTGGCAGTTAACCGCAGAGAGAGAGAGAGAGAGAGAGAGAGAGAGAATCTATAACAATCTTCTTCTTAGATTGTCAGTCAAAGTTACAGCAGTTAGCTTAAACTACTGTGGAACTTCGGCAATTTTCCTTGATTCTTCTATTGCAGTTTTGAATTTGTGCAGCCTAGAAGCAATTCCTTTTTGATTTGTCCAAACATAGGAATAGTCTAGATTAGCAGAAAAGAGCCCAAATGAGAATTAAAACCATATTATCTTAGGTTCACAGGAAGTGATCGAAATTTCCTTTTTGCAAAACAGGCATGAAGAAAACACAAATTCGGCATTCAGATATTCTCTTACATGAATGGTACTTGTTCATATCTTATATATTAAATATGACTTCCTTGTTACAATGAAGGAACATACCAGAAAGGTGGTTGAGAAAGAGATTAAAATTACGAAACCTTAGCAAAGGACAAGACTTCAAACTTATGAGATCATAGGAGAAGAAGCATAAATCAAGTAAAGGAAATCCTATAATGTGTTCCAGCTGAAGGATTTGAAATCCCAAATCATGATAAATATGTAATGGCTGGTTGTTGACCTCTAGATTTCTTGTGCTCCTCAGGTACTCCAGTGCCAATTACATATGTTACTGCAGATGGTTGGATACGCTTTGTATTTTGAAAAAAAAGCACAGACGACAGAACTATGAGCATGGATGTCACCAATGAGTCTTTCTTGAAATCAATAGAAGAATCTAAGATGAAGACATCTCCCACTTCATTCACTAAGATTGAACCTCTAAATTTCAGAAATTTTCTAAGGCCCCTAAAGATCACACCACCCTCCAGGAAATAGGTCTAAAACTGATCCACATTCTTGACTTCGCAAATTATCATTCGACCATAAGAAAAGACAAAACAAAAGAGAGAAGTAAAATGCAGTACTGGGGCGTACCATTCGACATATGAGGCGCCACTGTTGGTAGTCCTTCTTTCCGAAGATCGCGACGTCGGGTTCGACAATGTTGAGAAGCTTGGCCACAACAGTGGCAACGCCTCTGAAGAAAACAGGCCTACTCTTCCCGCACAAGCCTCTCTCCAGCGACTCGACCCTTATCCAAGTCTCGTGGCCTGACCCTCCATCCTCAAGGCACGAACTTGCTTTAGCCTCCACAACCGAGACAATTGGGGCAGCAAGGGCACCTCCATTGCTGGCACTAAGCACGCCGTTGTTGCTTCCGTAGTCGTAGAGATTCCCGGGGCAAAAGACGGCATCAACACCGCCAACCTCAGAGAGCTTGCCAAGGTCCCCTTGAAGGTCGGAAGGGTAGGAAGTGAGGTCCTCCGACGGCGAGAACTGGCCAGGGTTGACGTAGATGGAGACTACAATGAGATCAGCATAGGCCTTGGCTTCTCGAATAAGGGAGAGATGGCCCTCGTGGAGGAAGCCCATGGTTGGCACCAGGGCCAGACTCCTTTTCTCCTTGCCCTCCTCAAATCGATGTCGTCTTGACCAAGCACGCATGCGGACCTTGTCCTTGATGACTTCTGGTTTCTTCTTCTCCATCCTTTATATCGACACGACAACTATTTCTTCTTTTTTGCCTCGCCTACGCAATCAATCATATCTTCTTCATCAACAAGCAAGAAAAAGATAACAAATTGAACATAAAAATGGTTGGAGAAAGACATCTTCCGTAGAAGAAGTGATTGAGATGGATAAGAATGCTCGCCATAACCCCGTTAAGCATGATTGAACCGCATAATGCAGTCAATGATGGCTTTTGAACCACCCAAAGCAAAGAAATTGTGGTGCAAAAGTCACCATTGGCTAAACAATAATTATTTATTTTTATTTTTTGTCCTGCTCATAGGCTCCATCCAAGAACCCTCTTAGATACAATCACTAGAATTTTCGCCAAGAGAAGGAGGGCTCGAGCACCCTATTTAATAAACAAACTAGCAGGGGATCAAAACCCCAACTTCTTAGATTAGCAACCGGGGTAACAACTACTAGCCTAGCATAGTTGTTTCTCAACAATGATTAGGTTATGGCATTTTGGTATCTCTTAAAAACAATTGAACTGCTAGAAAGCTAGTTTGTGTTAGTTATATGTAAGCGGAAAATGCAATACTAGAAAAAATTCATAAAAATAAAGTTCAAAAAAGGAAAAACAAGAAATAGATCTTCAAATATCTAACAACATAAAAGGAAATAGAAACAAAAAGAATTAACAGATTTAATATTGTTGCATAAATGAAGTTAAGAAGAATAATCTATCCAACTACCATAAAATCTCCGCTTGATAGTACGCATAAAAAAGTAATAATAAGTATACATGTTGCACACTAAGAAACAGCGAACGAAATAAAAAATAAGAGAGATTCTATAGGAACTAACCCACCAACTAAAGAAAGGTAAAGGAAATAGGATATCCCATTCTAAAAGAGAATACCTTGTGCACGTATGAGGGAAAAATATAAGCCAATTATGAAAGATAGTAAAAGGATATCATGGGAACCAAATTCAATCATTTGAGCCTTGTTTGGTATCATTGTCTTTTTTAATTTGTTTAAACACACTGTGCATGGATTTCTCTACTTTTGTCATGGTTGGTTAGTTTGCAATGAACCGCAGCCGGCCGAGCGAGAGATAACAACTTCCTCAAAAAAAATAAGGAAACAAAGAGAAGTACCATCCAATTTGTTGTTTTTTATTGCCAAACAAACACCTCTAATGCAAATGTGTGCTAGCAATCCACCGTATACTCCCATACTCTTCACATAAAATTGCTATTTAAAAAGATAAAAGAATGGCAGCAACATTACACAAAGTTTGAATACACCAACAGCTATCTATGGAGATAGAAAAGAAAAACAAAAAATCAAGGAAAATAGTGAAAAGAAAAGTTTACAAAACGAGAAGAAAGAGAAAATTTGCTCCAACAATATATACAAATCAATACTACAGTAAAAAAAAAAAAAAAAAAAAAAAAAAAAAAAAACATTTCCAAAAATTCTAGAACTTAGAAATCATCACATCAAAAGTTAAAGAAGAAAATAGGAAAGATAGGTAATAGCATGTTAGAAAGAGAGAGACAATAAACCACAATTTAATATACTAAACAACCATAAGCGAAAGACAACAATAAATAATATCAAACCCTAAACGAGCAAGGAAAAAGGAAGGGTAAAAGGATTGATAAGGCATAATAGATTAAGGGATAATAGAAGGTAAAAAAAAGAGGAAATTCCTGAACTGTCGCGAAATGCAGATTTATTTCACTGAAAAACAATAATTAATAACATAGAAAAATAGAAGATTACATAGGCTAGTAAAATTATCGCTTTTATATAGTAGCAAAACTTGTTCAAACACCGAGTCATATATGTACAATAAAATTCATTGAGCAAACAAATTATTAACAATAAGTAAACGATAAATTAATTACACAAAAGAAATGTACGAGATACAAAAGATGCAATCTGAACTAAGCAAGAAGAAGAAAAGCATCAAATGAAAAAAAAAAATAGATACCGAAATAAAAGCCAAGAGATGAAGCTAGGATAAAAGAATGTAAAGAGACACATGCTAGCATTCAAATTTTAGTAAATAAATGTTGACATTTTTATAGTTTCCTGGCACAAGTCATCACTCTTCCTAGCTTCCCACTGTAGATCCAAGTTTTCTCTGGAATGTATTATACCAAGCAAAACTAGAAGTCCTTATAGGAGTATAATCTTCAACTCTAACCGTAAAATCGGAAGCAGCATTAACAAGGATGGATAACTCTAAAGTCAACCTGCTGTTTTGGACAGATAAGTGATCAAGGCTCTACATTTTCTACCTTGTGGTCGCAAAACCATCCCTTATCAAATTCTTATTTCCTATCACTAAATATCAGAATAGAAAATTTCCATTTTACTAACTAATCACGAAGAATCCTCATTAATCTGACAGCCCAAAATTAACTTTAGTTTATTCGCCAAAATTAGAATATTTCAATTGTATTCAGTTTGCATCAATCTTTGATGTAATACAAAGCCATTCTGCGCCTGATACAAACCCTTGGATATAAAGCATGCATTCATTTAAAAATAAAACAAATATCCAGTTCAGAGCTTCACATCAATCCCCCAGTGACCTCAAAAGGAAATGACTAAGTTTCAAAGATCCATGCATGCTTGACATTTAAAAAAGTTGATCAACTTCGAAGTGGCGACTCTATTAGAATTTTGGTTCAACTTCCCTAGTTTGATGCTTGCTTTTCTTGTCCTCTGCTATGTTTCGTTACAAAATATCTGTAACTTAGAAGAGGGAAGCTAAATGAGAAAAGCAAACTTGCCATTATAACTAAACTTTAGCTCTTATGTTCTTACTGTGTAGGACGAGTCTGCAACCCTCCTATCGACTCATTGTTTGTCAATAGATCAGCATTTTAAAGGTGTACGCTGGGAAAGAGAAATCGAAATTAATCCGCACTGACGTTCAAGCTTAGATCTATCTGATGTATTTGCGCGAAAGTGCACACATCTAAGGTTTCCATAATCTCTGGTTTCATCATCGAAACATCCGCAGTTTCTTGAAACTCGTCTTCATCAATAAAATCCCTGCAACAACTTAATAGAAACTCGATTGCATCCTAGCTACTCCGCGTGAAAAATAGAAAAACAGAAATAGCAGCTAAAACTGAATTAAAGGAATTTGCAGATCGATGATCACGATTAGATCGACTACCTCTTCCAATTGCTCCAACAAGAACGTATCTCGCACTCCTGGAGTAGGTCCTGGGATCTCGATTGAAGGAATTGGGCGACAGGAGGGGAAAAGAAGGGGATCTCCGGGGATCTCCCTAGGGTTTCGCCATTGGAGGAATTGGGCGGAGGAATCGAGCGATCGGAGGGGATACGAGGATACGGAGCAACGATGGAGAAGACGATGTTTGAACTTTCAAAACGAGGGTTTCAAAACCACTCGGAAGGGAATGAAATGGAAGCCTCAGTAGTGGCCCGCTTCTTATTGGGTGAAAGCCCAAGCCTATAGCGGGCCGGATCAGGCCCAGTTTGATAAAAGAAGGACAAAACTCTTCGGTGGACCCGTTAACTATAATTTATTTGATTTATATATTTTTTAATTGAATTAAATCAATTTTTATAAACTTATTTTAGAAAAGAAGAAGTTAAAGGCCACAGTTTAGTATTATTGTCTCTTCTCTTCTTCTTTTTTCACTTTTTTAAACACTAATTATATATAATTTGATTTATTAAAGGGTTTTTTTTGTTGTTATAATTGGTTAGGTTATGATAGATACATTTAGCTAAATGGTAGATAATAATTTACTTAAAAAAAAAAAATTATTTTAATTTTTTTATTTTTATTGTTGAATAAAGATCTTAAATGAAAAGATTGTAAATAATTCACATTTCATTGATACAATGCAAAAATTTATTTTAAAAAATAAAACAAATACGATGCCAAAAGAGTTTATTTAGTAGTTTCTCGGGCAGTGGGCACTAGTAGGTGGATTGCCTTTGGGTAAAAAATAACCATTTTAAATGTGATTGTTTAAATGTTAGAAAAAAAAAATCAACATCTAAAAAAATTTCTTTTATTTTAATTTTTTTGACATATATTTTACATCTGTTTTTTTTTTAAAAAAAAATGGTACTCTGAAATTTTATATTTTCGAAAATGATCCTATAAATTTATATTTGTAAAAATGATTTTTGCCAATTGTACGCCACGTGGGCGGGGGAGCCGGACGTGTTACAAATTAAACATGAAAATTCAATTTTCGTATTTCCATGGACGACGGAAGGGGCGAGGGTGAAGACCGAATGGAGCCCGAGAGGTGAGGATCGACGGCTGCGGGTGGGGTCCTGACAGCGACTGGGATGACGGTGAGGTGCGGCGCTGCAGCGAGAGCGGGTCGGAAAATGAAGGGAAGTGCTGGTGGAAGGAGAAGGCCACGGAGGAGCTCACCGTGCACCAATCGCACCAGCTGGTCTGGGCTCGTGCCCACCACCTCGTCTACGACTACTGCGCCGACCCGGCCCGCTTCCCCGTCACCCCATCCGAGTGCACCCGACGCTGATTGATCGTTGATTGGGTCTCAATTCCCGTATTTAAATATGGGAATTGAATTCTCGTGTTCAACTTGTGACACGTCCGGCTTCCCCACCCACGTAGCGACACACGTGGCGCATAGTTGGCACCCATAAGATCATTTTTGTTAATACAAAATTTGTACAGCTATTTTCGAAAGGATTAATTACATACGGCTCCCTGCAAAGGGTTAATTACATACGGCTCCCTGCAAACATATCGAATAGCAGATATATTCCTATAAAGTTCAACTTTTTATATTTATCCCTTCAAAAGTCCAACGTTATTCATATATATCCCTACCGTCTATCTCTATTAGAAAAATCTAATTAACCATAGATTAAATACTTAATCTTGGTTAGTTAGTGAGGTAAATTTATTTTTATACCCTTCTAGATATTTCTGTATTATTTTTTGGAGGAACATTTTTGAAATGGCAAAACTGTTATTATTTCACATATAATCGGTTAAAAAATAAACAGTGAACTAACGATAATAAACCGGAGGGATATATATGAATAACGTTGGACTTTTGAAGGAATAAATATAAAAAGTTGAACTTTATATGAATATATCAGCTATTCGATATATTTGCAGGAGCCGTATGTAATTAACTATTTTTAAAAATATTAATTTTTATATGGTCATTTCAAAAAAAAAAGCCCATTGCATCTATTAATGTCATTCATGTGCCCCCTTTTCAAAATTATCTTAAAACCTATTTAGTTCTACTTTAAGACATGTACATGAACAATTTAGTGAACATTATCTCGATAGTTCTCTCTCGGTCCTCAGACCGGCAATCCAGACCATCCAATATAGGTTAAATGTAATTTAAAATAGTTAAACATTTTAGGAACGATATTTACAAATAATTTTTTATGGCATCAAATCATCAGAAAATGAACAGTGGAAATTATTCAATGTTCTAAAAATAGGGGATAGAAATTTTAAATTTACGATGGGAGTTGCAGATATTTAATATTTTAACAAAAATTCATGCAATTCTGATTATTGGCTGGGCCATGACTAGGTATTTATAAAATATACTTGCTTGAGTATTCTGCAGATATGTAAGCTCAACAAAGCTGCTTAAGATAAAAGATTGAGCTTGCTCAATTTAATCTATGTAACTAGGCACATGAAGTATTTTAGTCCAAAATATTTTAAAATTTTGATTTATAATTTTTTAAAAGATTATATATTTTGTATGCTAAAGAAATTTTCACTGTTGAAAATTATTTTTTATTTGTTTTAAATTTTAAAATATTTTAAAAAATTTTATATATATAAAAAAAAATCATCTGTGCACCCAATACTCTCACATCGGATGAAAACGGAGTTGTGATTCGGTATATAAGAGGTTTGGACATTAATAATAATAACTGGGTTTAAATATTTTGGGATTACGCATATTAGGCTGTGGTGTGGGCCCAACAAGTTATTATTGCTAGTGGTATCAGAGTCGGAAGTGTGTGACGAGTATCGGCTGAGCCTGCTAGCGATACAAGTCTCACATCGTCTGGTGATTTTGGACCAACAAGTTATGATTGCTAGCGGGCGGCTGGTCGTTACATTTGGTATCAGAACCAATAACCAGCCGAAAGTATGTGACGAGTCTCGGCTGAGCCTGCTAGCGAGACAAGTCTCATATCGCCCGATGATCTTAGACTATGTATTTTGACACCCCAATAGTCTCACATGGGGGAGTCTTGGACAAGTTATTATTGCTAGTGACCGGCATATCGTTACATTTGATATCAGAATTAATAATCAGACGAAAGTGTGTGACGGAGCAAATAACCAGCCGAAAGTGTGTGACGTAAGTATGCGACAAGTCTCGACAGAACCTGCTAGTGAAGTCTCACATCATAATAATCAGTCGAAAATGTGTAACGCAATCTAGACTGAGCCTGCTTTTAAAGTCTTACATCATCTGGTGATCTTGACGGTGTGTTTTGACACCCCTGTAGTCTCAAATGGGGAAGTCTAGGCTTGGAAACTAGCCAGCGAATCGTGCTATGCTGCTGGTAGAATTCAGGTTGTGCCGTGTTGGGCCGGCATCTGGCCCGTTTCAGTCTACCCACCTTGCATCTCTAGTTGGGAAGACAGGAATAGCTATCATTCTCTCTCTCTCCTAAATGCGGACCTACAGCCTACGGCTGCGACTGCGAGATTGGTGTCTTCTCGGATCTCCTTTCTCTCCCTCTCCTTTGTTCTGTCAGCGGTGGACTTGATCGTCTACTGGATGGCTTCGGAGGAGTCAAATGGATCTCTCTTCGAGGGGATGGTTGTCTTCACCCCCGACGAGGTGCCATCAACACCGCCGCCGCCGCCGCCGCCGCTCGATGATCTGTTCTCTGATCTCACCCTCCAAATCCAAACCCCCTTAGATCACCCACCGTCCATCCCCGCCCCAGAATCCACCCCCATCCCCACCCAGATTGGGAACCCTCCTCCGCCTTCCCGCCAGGGCTCTCGGAAGAAGAAGAGAGCAGTCCGCGTCGGGTACGCCCGTGATTACGCCGTCCCGGAAGAGACCACCCCTCTCCCCTCCCCTTCCCCCTCCCCGTCCTTCGCTCCCCTCCCTGCTGAGCTGCCGCAGGAATCGCCGCTTCCTTACGACCCCAGCCTCGACGTTACTGCCACCGCCCATTCGGATGATCGACGAGAAGTTCGAGGAGATGAAGAAGATGACGATGAAGAAGAAGAAGAGGAAGAAGACGAGGTCCAAGTCGAGGGCAGCGGTTCTTATCCCACCCTTCGCCCAGGGGCGGAGGAGAAAAAGGAAGTAGAAGTGGCTCCTCCATCCGAGAAGGAGGCTGCGTCGTTTGGTTCCATCGAGGACAAGTTGGCTCTGATCAGATCTCGGATCTCCGGGAAGCTCGATTCCATCCGTCATAGAGCTGCTTCTGCGACCGCGCAAAGGAAGGAGCTTCGCAGGCGGCGCAGGAAAGTGGCAGGGGATGTGAATTCCGCATCCTCGAGGTATAGGGAATTGGAGAGGGAGCTTGAGGAGGCCTGCGAGGCTGAGGACTTTGAGAGAGCCGAGAGGATCAGTGAGAATCTTGCTGCTGCAGAAAGAGAGAAGGACAAGCTCCTGATAGCATTGAAAGATGCTGACGGGGAGTGTGATGCTGCTGATTCGAAGATGCAGGAGGTACTCGAGTTGCAGATAGCAGCTGAGGAGGAAGGCGCTAGTCTGCTGCAACAGTTTGCAAAGGTAAGTTGTCCGGGCATAACTGAAAATATCTTTCAAAAGTTTAACTAAAATAAATGCTTATAATGGATGTTCATTGCTTGATACTGCTAAATAACGATTGATTTAGGCCTCGTTTGGTATCGTCTTTGCTTTTTGTTTTTTTAAAATACAATTTTGTATGTAAAAAGTATCAGACTGGAAAGCAGATTGCTTGTCTGCTGCAACAGTTTGCAAAGGTAAGCGGTTTGGGCGGGCGTAACTGAACATATCCTTCAAAAGTTTAGCTATAATAAACGCTTATAGAGGATGTTCATTGCTTGATACTGCTAAATATTGATTTGGTATTGTCTTTGCTCTTTGTTTTTTAAAATAGAATTTAGTATCTAAAAAGTATTGGAGTGGAAAGTAGATTGCTGGAAAAGGGGCTGGGCCCCTTATTTTCTTATCGAGATCGGAGAGAAAGACAAAGATGTTGAACTTCGCGAAAACCCGAATGAGGATGTGAAGCGAAAGAAAGTGACCTAGGGAATCGGAATGCGTAGGGCCGGATTAGAAGAGGGTGTATAAAGCAGATGCGAGCCTTCAGCTGAAGCTAACTGGCTGAGTGAGGGGTCGTCAACTGCACTTGGACGAAGAAAACCGAGGTAGTCAGCAAATCGGACAGAATATACGCCTTGTTTTCTGCACATGGACAGGGTGAAGACATATAAGTGATGAAGGACTGCATTCGTAGGAATGGAATAGAAATTTTAGTACGAAGGGGCATTTCTGATATTTCGGTTAAGAAGATGTTACTTTTCTCTCAACAAGAAAGGAAGACTGCGTGGTAGGAGTTTGATTTGCTTTCTTTTTGACATCGCGCACCGAATTTTTCCAATTTGGCATTTCGATCTATGATTTCTCATTCATGGACATTGATAACATCCTTCCATTTAGCAGCTCCTTAGGATGGCATAGCCTTAACGTCAATGGCGAGGTTAAAATGAGGAAAGGCTTATGGTGGATACCAAGGCACCCTGTAGAGCCTTAAAGCCTTAAACGCCCTATCATGTAAAGCCAAGGACCATGTTTTTGAATGGGAGGTTGTTAGTTCTGAAAGAATGGAAGAGGAAAACTTTGTCTGGATGGGAAGGATGATATACAATGAATCCCTTAACCTTTTAGGGTTAAGTTGAGGGATTTGCCTTTGGGGAAGGAAGAGCCTAAGTTGTATCGCCAAGAAGATCGGCAATCCGCTTTGGTGCGACCAAAAAACAAACAGCGCAACGATCCAGGCTTGCGTTCGCATTCGCAAGGACCTGCGTTGAAGTTGATTCTACCTCTGTTTTACCGGCTGAAATCTTCATGATTGACAATCTCAAGAATAAGTTTCGGATCCTAGTTGATTATGAATGGATCCCAAGTTTTTGCAAATCTTTCAGAGTGATTGGGCATGACAAGAAGGGTTGTTCAAAAATCAAGAAAACAGCCGGGTTGAATAAAATAGAGGCAAAGATGTTGTTTCGGTAGCAGATGATGCTGCTGCGCCGGCAGCGACTGGTTTGAAAGAATTCAAAGGGAGTTAACACCGGCGGCAAGGGTGCCGGGGATTGGATCTGTTCCAGGTCCGAGCGGTTCCAAGAACTTTGAGTTAGTGAAATCCAACCGCTTTGCAATCTTGGATCAGCAGAAGAATGAAGATGATGAGGATTCTCATGCGCATGATTCATTACATAATGCAGTTTCGGAGATGGCCTCTGGTCGTGCGGGCAGGTTGCAACAGGCTAATGCCGAGTCTCAGAATGTCCGTGATACAATAGTTGCTGCTGGGTGCAGATGTGGTACTGCGGTTGAAGTTTTGTAAGGAGCTCTCGCGATCGGCGCTCAGCAACATCAAGATCTGGGTGGCGCGATTGTTGTTGCTGTTGATTCCGACACTCGTGGTACTGAAGATGCAAATCCTCAAGAGCTGGGTGATACGGTTACTGCTGTGACTGACGACTTTGAGGATGCAACCATTCATGCTGATCCGGCTAATTAATACAGTTGGGTCTGGTTCTCTTGGGCCGTCAGTGGGTGTGGGTATGAAATCAGTTGAGAAACAAGTTGATTCGTGCAGCTCGGCTACCCAGAACTGCAATGCCATGCCTCGGAGTTTCTTGACGAAGACCCAGCTGATTCTAAGGATGTAGCGGTTGTTTATGGGGTTACTTTCATCAACGAGGTAGCAGTCTCGGACATAAATCATGACAAGAAGAAGGGCGGTGAGTCGCTTTCGAGGAAAAACTCCTCGCAGTCAGATCAATGAAAGTGCGAGATCGTTATCTACGAAATTCGAAGAAAGGTTGAAGAAGAATAAAAAACTCCTGGCCTTTTTCTATTCTATTTAGTATGCTTCACCGAATCCCTTAGGGCTGATGCTGTGAAAGCCTTGGCGAGGATCATGATCCTCAATTCTGCACAGTCTTGCATGGCTGAAGGAGTTTGGCGAGTTAGTTGCGAGAAGCTGGAATCTGTCATTTTCACTGATGATGACATGTTGGTGGCCTTCCACAACCATTCGTTGTATTTTGAAGCAGAGATGAATGGGGTGGCCATGAATTCGGGCGTAACAGAACGTATCTTTTAAAAGTTTGTCTATAATAAACGTTTATAGTGGATGTTCATTGCTTGCTACTGCTAAATATCAATTGATTTGGACCTCATTTGGTATCGTCTTTGCTTTTTGTTTTTTAAAATACAATTTTGTATATAAAAAGAATTGGAGTGGAAAGTAGATTGCTTGTTTTCATCTATGGTGTCAAGAAATAAAAATTTAAGAACTATGTTTTTTTGTTTCCATTTTTTTTTTTTTAAACAAGCTATCATCTATCACTTAATTGGATGCTTTGTAAGCTAACTAACTTAACAACAAAAAAAGTCTTTTCTCCAATGCATCAAATTATATAAAATCAGTGTTTAGAAAAAAACGAAAAAATGATAACGACACCAAACAAGGCTTTAGCTTTCAAATTCTGTAAACATGTTTAGCACAGAATTTAGCTCAAAAGTGTAACTTCGAAAGGACCCTGTAGTTTGGATTAATTGGTATTAAGTATGGGAGAGTTGCAATAATAAATGATATTTGGGATAGTTGGTATAAGGTCCTCCTTATTTAATGAGTTGAGTGTCAAATGAAATCTGGAAATGAAGCATTTAGTGGCCTATGTAATTACTAAAACTAAAGGGAGACCTGATGTTGAAGTTTGGTGCTCCTAATAGGTTTTGACTAGATAACATTGATAAAGGTCAATTTGTAGTCAAACTGTTGCTTTCATCTTTTCATGCTCCTAGATTGTAACTCTATAATAATTATTAGTTAACCGTCAATTTGTAGTCAATCTTTTGCCTATATCTTTTTGTGCACTTTCCAGTTTTACTCATTTAAGCTTGTGGTTCCTAATAGTGAAAAACTGATTTTTCTTATTTTTGTTAGGATGCAGCTGATTATGCCAATTTAGTGCACAAAAATGCAGAAGAAGTATCTTGTAAAGAATTAGAAAGATGGGAAGCGTCAATGGAGTTACTGGAAACCAAGAAGTTAGAGATGGACATTCAATCAACATTAGTTCTCGAAGCACATTCAGGACTTGATGAGGCAATAGAGCAGTTGGTTGAAGATGACAGGAGACAAAAAAATATGCTGAAGAGGAAAGGTGATGCTCTGGTGAAAGAATTGGCCGAACTATTAGAATTGGTGAGGCTGAAAGAAGCAGAGATTGCTGACAATGATCATCAAATCCAAGAAGTCGAGAAGAGAATCTCAAATGTGGTTGCTGAATTTAATGAGACCCAGGCTAGTATTGACATGAAGCATGCTAACCTGCATTCAGCCCAATCCAAGGTCGATTCGGAGAGTGAAGCTTTGATCATAAAGAAAAATGAAATTGATGATTTTTTATCTGTAGCTGAACAGAAAAGCTCCAAGCTAATGGAACTCGCTGGTGTTACTTCAGATGAAGCAAATATTTGTCAGGATTTAGTTGGACTGAGGAAAAATTTGGCGTCATTGTGTTTGAAGTCCATGCAGGATAGAGTGAGTTTGGGTAAGATGGAGGAGAAAATAATGGAGGACATTCAAAGACTCAAACAACAGATTGCCTCTGCAAGAATAAGCCTGCAGGTTGATCTTTTTTTTTTTTTTTTTCTTCTCCAATTTTCTATTAAGTTGGCCACAGGAATACAGCCCTCCGCGAATCACAAGCTCCTCTGCTCTCTCGGCTTCAACTCTTGCTTTGTCCAAGGCTCATGCAAGAGCTTGGATGATGCGTTTATTGCAAATGTGTTTCTTGTAGATGATATGTCTTACTTTCTTGCTTGCAGATTAGCACTTTCTGTTAGCTAACTACTGGTTTTGGTTACTTGTAGGAGTTATCTTCAACAAGGGCAGGCATGCAGCAAGAAATTGCTTCATTTCAGGAGAGAATAAGCTTTATAAACAAAAGAGGGCCTGAGCTGGAGGCTGAGAAGAAAGTTGCTGCTGCTGCAAGAAACTTCAAAGAAGCCGGCCGGATAGCTTCTGAGGCAAAGGCACTGAATATTGAGAAGGAAGACCTACAAAACAGATGGGACAAAGCTGTTATAGACCTGGAGAAATTAGAGCTGGAGATTAGAAGGACCTCTGATAAAATACAAGAAAGTGAAGGGCTAATTTTGCTTAAGGAAAAAGAGGCAGCTAAAGCAGGTTATAAGAAGCTTAGATTAATTTCTTCTGCCACTAGAGCTGAGAGATCATATGCTCTTGAAATGGGTGACTCTGAAGAAGGTGAAGTGCTACTTCAAGAGGCTGCAGCTGCAGAATCCAAAGCTAAGGAGCTCCAAGAATCCTACGGCCTACAACCAGAGGAGGATGGGAATACGCAGTATGTTGTTTCCATAGCATATATCACCAATCTAGCAGGACAGCATTTGGCTGAAATGGCTGCTTCTTTTAACGTATTGAATGGAAGTGAAACACAATCATAGTTGGTGAGACTTAAGCAACCGCTATTTATACCAAACATAATCTTCCCCATAGAAGTCTGCTTGTAGATGATTTAGTACAAGAACACGTTGATGAGCTTGTCGTCCATGCTCTCTCATCTTCGTTGAGAATCTTTTACGCTGTCGGCTGCTTCACCATAATTCATTTTTTCTTCTTTCACTGTGTTAAATTTTTCTGCCATAAATTATTTTCCTGCACAAAATGGCCTTGTTTATTCATGATAATAGAGTCAGAAATCTCAGAATGCCTGTTTTGGTAGGTTATTTGTTTGGATGGAAGCCCTGTTGTTCGAATTTTGTAGATTAAGTTTCATTTATAATTTTTTCGTTCAGTTTATATTTCACTATTTGATGACCCTGACATATCAAGGATGAAGTTTTACAGCATGCTCTTGAATTACATATCCTAGTTTGGTATATGTTGTTGAAATTTATTAAAGGTTTGTTTGGTCTTTTGGTTAGAGTCTGATGGATTGCTTAGGAATTTGTTAGTTGGTAGATTGATTTGCTTGTCTCTTCTGCTGATACAGTGATGGTTCA
Organism: Tillandsia fasciculata; assembly: GCA_029168755.2. Taxonomy (NCBI): domain Eukaryota; kingdom Viridiplantae; phylum Streptophyta; class Magnoliopsida; order Poales; family Bromeliaceae; genus Tillandsia; species Tillandsia fasciculata. Next base: position 26,707,534 of record CM054936.1, on the reverse strand, counting down.
ATTTCTCGTGGAGTAAAATTCTTATCGGTACGAGTCAAGGGAATGGCCCCTTGACCTAATTAGCCTATCTTCAGAAAATAAAAGATTAAGGATACAAATAAGTTTTGTGATGCCAAACATGCCCGAAGTTACTGTAGAGTTGTGCAGCTTCTATCCTTTAGGTTTTGGTCATCTCCCCTTATATGGCACGCATGATCCAACACGCCTTTCATGGGAATAGAAGGAAGTGTCACATATGGAGTCAGTGAGCCATGTGATGAGTCTAAAAAGAAACAATATAACAGGCCCAATCAGATAAGACTCTCTCGTTTAGATTCTCAGATCCATCTTGTTTTCTTTGTATGCCTTTTTGATGACTAGCTTTTATCGGAAGACTTGCTATTCATGTCTCAACTAATTTTGCAAGAAGGCTTTGTATGTCATGCACTTCGTAAGTCCCAATCTGACTCTTTATTCAGCATTTATATATAACTGAAATTCTGCCTTAATGAGAATTGGAGCATAATCACATTGCGAATTGGTGGCTACATTTGCGTGATAAGATCTGTACAGTCCTCAATTGAGGAGAGTTTACTATTTATTTACGAAGAACTAATGGGATGGCTATTATTTAGCAGTTTTTGTTGATTTCAGACATGGTTTATCTTCTTTATTAAACTCTCTATTCTGCATAGCAAATATGCCTTTGTTTTTCCTTCTGGCCCTGCCAAATTACCCTCCTTAACTCTTCTGTTCTATCACTCTTTACTATGCCATCCTCTATTGTTCGACCATTTTTCTTCTTTTTTCATACCGTGTCCATCATAAATGCGGATTGATTTTCTAGACTTGTTTAGTGGAAAAGGGACTTCCATTTAACAGATCTTGACCGACAGGCCCTACTGAAGGCTATAGTTGTATACCTTGTTATCTTCGAATTTCTAAGAATTACCCTACCTCTAAAACCTCATTGTTTCGGGATGGGCGGGGACTATCCCGCGGAAACATATGTTGGTAATTGTTTTATTGTGTCAACTTAAATGTAATATGGGTCTGAGACAGCCTGTAAAAAAACTTCTTTTTCTTGATTGCTTCAAACCATGATTTTAGCTCTGTTGATTTGCTAATCTCATTCTATTGGAACCCGGAAAACCCAAGAAGATATTTGCACTGTTCATGATTTGCAGGCCATCAGTTTTTTATACTTTGTAATTTCACTTTTGGAGAATTATCTCATTACAAAGTGTACTGCTACAAACATGGTCTTTGGTGAATATTCTTTTTTATTTGCTGATATTTATTTCAATAATAAATAAATTATAGAGGCCGTTTGGTTGGATATATATGAGACATTATGTAATTACATAAGCCTGCAGCTGTACATGTTTCGCCAGCAATGTTGGCTATATGCAGTTGAAAGTATTATACCATAATTTCCTATTGGGTGGCATGAAGCTGGGCGTTGCATTTGCAGTTCTTCTCCCTTTGTATATAGGGTGGTCAGATTACCCCCAATATGTAAAATTTCTCCTTTTTATTTGGAAGCTGAGTGTGTTAGTGAGGTTCCAGTATGGAATTACTCTCCCTAATTGCTGCACTTCTATCTATGTTCAATATATTGTAACAGGTCAAGATGCAGCTGCTAGGCTTTCATGTGCAGGTTCAATTGTTGGATATCGATCAAGGAGTTTTGGGTTTTGGGCTCTCATATAATTGAGCCTGCAATATAATCGGAAATCTAGCCTACCTAATGGCCATGTATTCATTTTGGACTATGTAATATGTGGCGTACATAAGTTAATTCACTCCATGAAAAGTGTTAGTTCAATGCAATTGGTATATTCGTCGCTCTTCTTTTGCAGTTCCTCAGAACTTTAAACTGCTAGAAGAACTTGAGCTTGGAGAAAAGGGGATTGGAGATGGGACTGTTAGCTATGGAATGGATGATGCAGATGACATCTTAATGCGCTCTTGGACATGCACAATAATTGGCCCAAACAATGTGAGATAACCCTTGGACCATGTGTTCAAATCTACATGCTATGTTATCTGTTCTCTAGTGTCTTCCTCACATTATATTATGGTAGGGTTGCAAGCTGATCTCTCGGATTTCATTATCTTTTACTCGCTTGGGCAGACTGTTCATGAGGGCCGCATTTATCAGCTGAAGCTGTTCTGTGACAAGGACTATCCTGACAAACCACCAAGCGTTCGGTTTCACTCTCGAATCAATATGACTTGCATCAACCCTGATACAGGAGTGGTATCCCCCCCCCCCCCCCCCCCCCCCCCTTTTGTGTGTGTGTGTGTGTGTGTGTGTGTTGATATGTCTTCTAAATTGACTTTGATCAAGAAAATATATGTAGGTTGACCCAAAGAAGTTCAGCTTATTGCCAAATTGGCAACGTCTGTACACAATGGAGGAAATTCTGACACAGCTTAAGAAAGAAATGGCCTTTCCACACAACCGGAAATTAGTCCAGCCTCCAGAAGGAACATTCTTCTAGATCATTGATTCTTGATCTTTTGCATCTCAAGATGTGGGGCGTACTTATGTAAGGACTTACAAAACTCGAATGCTTATTATTACATTTTGCATTATATATTTTGCTGATAGAAGTCTACATATGCACTGATTGTAACTGCCCATGACTGGTTACAATGTCGTTATGAAGGGTGAAAAGGTATATCATCCTTAAATTTGAAATTTGGAGTCATGGTTAGGTTCTCCATTGTTGAATTCACTATTGTAGCTTGATATATCCTAAGGCTGATTTTCTTTATGTGAGAACCTTTATGTGATTATCTTACATTACACTGTCATTCTCACAGAAAGAGAGAAGGGGAGGTGTAGGGTTTGAGGAGAGACATTTTTGTGTTAGGTCATGAAACCCTTTTTTTTTTTTTCCCTATAATTATTATTATGAATCATTATGGCGTTGTAGGGTTGCATTTTCTTGAGTTACAATGTACAACAATGGACTTTCATTGTTGAATAGGATTCTCAGGATTACTCTTAGAAACTAAGATCATAAATGCGAGCCTATGGATGGGGCTTATCAAAGAATATGAGGACATTAGAGGCATTAAACTTTTGCCACAGGGATGTAGTTATACAAGGGGCTTCAATCAAGGTTTTGTTATTGAGCTCAAGATAACTTTTCCGTTTAGCCAAATTTGTATCTAGTGAGCCCTATAAATCGTCGAGTGAAGTTCCTATGTTCTAGGTGTTATTTGGTTACACACTGCAAGCTATATCCTGGATTCATACGACTATTTAGTGCAACTGTAACGACCCAACCCACTAGCAATAATAATTCGTTGCTTAAGCTCTGTTATTATTACTAATGTCTATAATCTTTTATATACGTAATCACAACCCTATTTTCATTTGATATGGGACTATTGGGGTGTCACAGACTCTCCCCGTTTAGGCTTGACGTCCTCGTCGGCCCAATCACACACAGCTCAAGATCACTAAGCGATGTGAAACTTGTCTCACTAACCTCGTCATTCAGATTCTGACATAGCCTATCACCTTATCATTCAGACCCTGGCATAGCCTGTCACCTTGTCATTCAGACCCTGGCTCAGCCGTGACTCATCACACATTTTCGACTGGTGATTGGCTCTGATACCAAATGTAACGACCTGGCCCACTAGCAATAATAACTCGTTGGGCCCAAACCACCAACCCAAAATATTTAAGCCTAATTATTATTACTAATGTTGATGGTCTCTTATATATCTAATCACAACCTCATTCCCATCCGATGTGGGACTATTGGGGTGTCACAGCAACTGTTTGGTGCACTGCCCCTAAGGCTTTCTTAGCCTCGCCATATAGTATCTGAGACATATCTTGCACTTATATACTGGAGGTTATTATTTTGCAGTTCTTGCTCTTTATTTGTCACTTCATTCTTACTTGAAATTCTTCTGCACCTTTACAATGTTTTCTCTTTTGAGATATCCATAATTTGCATTCAGTCCTATCTTTTAGATTCCCATGTTAAGGATCTTTTCGCACATCTTTCATATCCTTCTCCTTGATTGTGACCTTTAAATTGGAGTTTCATCACCATTCCCCAGTTTAGAATAACAAACGGTGCGCTTCCTTGCCTTTTAACGCATAAATTACTATCATAGTTACTCATCATAAAGGTATCAAATCTCCTCCACAGATATGTAATAGTGTTCTTCAAATTATGAAATAGTTCAAATCATAAAATAATCTTTTGATTGCAACACAAGGAACTCCTTACTTGCTTTCATGAATCTTTCTGGTTTCTCGATGAGTCCGTCTCCTTGTTTAGTCATCTCCCTCGAGTAAGATCTAATTTCAGATCGTGTGAGTCACCAAGGCTAACATAGCACTGCAGGAGGAATACTTCTCCATTGAAGAACTAAATATTTACCTCCTGATTCACTCTCTTTGGACAAAATTAGTACCGTGCAAACTGCAAACTGCTCTAGTTCGCTTCGAGTTCAATAGAAATTTTTTCTAGGTTAATTTTTTCGCCACTAATGTCCTGGTCTTATCTTTAAGTTTTTGCCTTTTATTATTTCAGGTGTTAATTTTGATATCTGAAATCCCAATTGGAAGCTAACCCGCCTTTTGATTTTCGGGCTCTTCACCACCATATGTTGTGTTATCTTGTACTGTCCATTTTACCTCGTCTGCCATGTTTATCATCCACCGATCACATTAAACTCGTGAAAATATAGGGATCGCAATAACCAACTATTTGTGCAAAAGCAGCCGCAGATATAAAAGCATATCATGTTGGTAGATTGAGAGAGTTCTCCTTTGTCTCCACGTTGGTTATCATCCTGTTTGTACCTATTGTTCCTGATGTGGAGGTGTGGTAATCCTTTAATTATCCTCCATTATGGTTCGGCACTGGTTTGTCCGAGTTCTCTCTAATATGCCTTCAACTGCATATCGATATCATATAATCTCAGATTCGACTTATGATCTTCATTGCAAACCATATCTTTGTTTATGATCTTTTCCTGCTATCAGATACCAAAGCTTGTATCTCTGACTTTGGATCATAAATTGTTTTTGGGGTCTCAGCACATGAAATTTGGTTGAATAACTTCTTATGCTGAGATAACTAGCCAATTTATCCTTCAGATCTCTAAGAGGCAATTTAGTAATGTTTACTATTAGATGTTTCTCAAAATTTTGGACCCGATTCAGTTCATGTTGTAGATCGACAAAAATATTGACAGAAACGTAAAGGTCCTAAATTTGTCTAGTGGTCTTTGGCGGACCCTGAAAACTTTGGTGAGTTTTTCATTAAAGTGATATCTTTCCTTCGTTTTTCACCGTTGAACGTAGGCTTTAAAGGTGAACAGCGTAAATTGCTTGCATGTATTACATTTTTCTTTTTTTCATAATTCTCGTTTCTTTCCTGTGAATTGAAATTTCGTGTGTTCGGCGTAATAATTTTTCTGTAAATGGTGATGCTGCTAAAAAGAGGGCAAATCATGTTAGCAAAACAACCTTAGCTTAAGGAGATTTGTGACAAGCCCATGTGCTTGATGTAATGACCCTGACCCGTCGCAACCGTCGAGGATGACACGGTTCTGAGACCGGTAGGGCGGCGGGGATGATGGTGGAGCTAAATTGGGGCTAATCGCGGTAATCCGGTTAAAGGAGCCGGGAATGAGGGACTGAGAGGGGAATTGAGGAGGTAGAAGAGAGAGATAAGGAGAGATAAGGAGAGAAATTGAGAGATAGAGAAGCAGAGAGATTGGGGGAGAGTGAGAAAGAGGAGATTGGGAGAAGAATTGGAAGATAACACTATTTCATTCATGCATATCCCCAGTCTTCTGTGACATACATTTCATATACTCTACTCTTCTCCTGGGCTAAAGTGTAATACATTTCAAGGGCCGTATGGCTAAACTACTGTAATTACTATAACTATAATGGGCCTCCGTGGGCTTGATCCCGATGGGCCGCTCCCAGACCGGGTGCCGGACTCGGGTTCTTCCTGTTGGGCGCCCGCCCGCTACTGCCCGCTCCGCGGACGCTACTTATTACCAAATCCTCCACTATCCAACTCTGGATCCTGTCAGATGCTCTCCCCCCCTTCTCTATCTAACTCCTCCCATCTTCTACTCGTCTTCTCCCCCTTCTAGGGTTCCACACTGTGCTCGTTACACTTGAGCATGGTCCCTTTCCTTTTCATTAGAGCCACTTCAACATTCGGATAAGAACCACTTTGGGAGTTGAGAAATTTCGCATGCTTTGCATTCTTCGTATTATTCCATTTGTCTAATCTTGAACACTTTGTTAGCATATTTGCTTGCATTTATATTCAGTATTTCTTTACTTGGAAATTTAGAAAGGTTGTGGCTCAGCTTCAATTTCTGGTTCCTCACGGGGCTCCCCTGCAGTGGCGTAGAATCTGGAGCTACTGTGGACTGATGGTTTTTTGCGATAACAAGACCAAAAAGCTGGGCCAACTGAGGCCCCTCCATGTTTAACTGTACGGCGTCTTTACTCACATTCTCTGTTGTTTTTTAACATCTGATCATTATCATAAATAACATCTTTTTTTTTTCTTTCTCATTTAAATCCCCTTCCCCTTCCCACTGCCGAGTCCATACAGAAGATGTTTAGAGCTCTAAGTCTGAAATCAAAGGAAAAGAAATGGCTCCACCTCGTCTGTGATATCTAAAGCATATATTCCTATTCCTGTCCCCTTTTGTCCATTTGCATCGAAACCCCTTCAATAGGGTATCTTGGCATGTTCGGCTAGTGGAATACCTTTCTTTTCTCTTGATGAAGCCAAATTTGAAGGCCTTTTAAACCGAGTCACATCAAAACAGTGCCATATCCCATAAAATTATCTCTAAGCATCTTATAGGCTCTGTTTGGTACGGGGATAAAAAAAATTTTGTTATATCGGGGATAGGTATAGATTGTGGTATTAACAAGAATTAGTGTAAATTTGTGTTTGGTTCGGTTTAAGAGTTATACTGGGTTTAAAGAAAATTGTGTTTGGTAAATTATATAGGAATAAGAAGAATAAGAAGAATAAGAAAAAATTGTATTTGGTTGGGTATAGAGGAATAAGAAGAATTGAGAGGGGATAATTAGTATTTTGACTATTTGTCATTTAAATTAAAGTTTAAATGGAAGTAAAAATTTTAATTTTTAAATTTATATAAATTTTAAAAAATATATAATAAAAATTAAAGTTTAAGTGGGAGTAAAAATTTTAAAGTGAGAGTAAATAAAAATTAATTTTTAAATTTTAAGTGAGAGTAAAAATTTTAATTTTTAAATTTATATAAATTTTAAAAAATTTATAAAATAATTGTATAAATTTTAAAATTTTAAAATTAATAATATTTTTTTTTTCAAAAATGAAATAAAATAAAATTTTTAGATTTATTAAAAAATAAGTTAAAAAAATTAAAAATTTTAAAATAAAATAAGTTAAAAAATTTTAGATTTATTAAATCCTATGCTGGTATGTTTTGACCATTTGTATTGCTCTGTCACGTGAGAGCAGCGTGGTGGTTGTGATTATTGCTATTAGATTTTCGACTTTTGGATGAAGGATTTAGAGTTTTAATGATAATAATAATTTTTTAAAAGTTTAATGAGTAGTTGGTGGAATAATATGATCTAAAATATGAAAATAATCAAAAAAATATATTTAACATTAAAAATATTAGTAGCGTTGAGTGCTTAATGTTATTAATAACATTGTAGGCAGGTCGTATAGTGATTCTACATATACACTCTAAATAGGGTGTATATCATACACCCCATCCTATTCAAGGATGGAGATTTATTTATCGGTCATTTCGAAGTGACCGGTGGAATTCACCCATTCTTGGATGGATAGGATGTAAGATGTATATTCTATTTGGGTTTACACTTAGCATTAACATATATATATATATATATATATATATATATATATATATATATATATATATATATATATATATGAGTTCGGCTACTATGCTATCGATAGCATCAAGTATTTGATGCAATTAAGTTTTCTACATTTTGATCAATTTTTTTGATTATTTTCACCCGTTAAATTTTACTATTTTTTCAATCACCCATTAAATTCAAGAATTCTACTATCATCTCAATCACACATCTTTCAATTCAACGGTTAAAAACTTAATAGCATCAATAATTTGGTGATATTAATAGCATTCCAACTAAGCTCTCTTTATATATATATATATGCTAAAATATTATGAATGATGGGTACTATTATATTTTTAACCTTTGGATAAAGAAATGTGCGGTTAAGAAAGACATGAAAATAATATATATATATAATATATATTATATATATAATATATATATATATATATATATATATATATATGATCAAAGATATGAAAATGGTAAAAAGAAATAAATCTAACGGTAAAAAAAAGAAATTGATAGCACAAAATACATGGTGCTATTGATATATATATATAATTTCTTGCCTGCCTACACTAACACTAACTATGCTATGTCTAAAAGATAATTTCGTATTTATCATGTCATCGCTTGTAAAACTAAAAAGCTTTTAATTAAATTGTAATATAATGAATGAACAGTACCCATTATGTACTTTTTCCCTTGCAGTTACTTATAAGCTTCAGGCCCCAGTGGGTTCCTGAAAGAGTTATCCTGGATGAAGAGTTGCTTTTACAATTAGAAAGTAGAAATTTGATTTAGCAATATAGATTTAGCTAATAAAATCCATAGATTGAGCTTTAGTTTCATAATAATAATAATAATAATAATAATTGTTAAGACAAATCATGGATGGCCTTTTATTAGATCGATTTTTGAATTAAATAATTCTGTATTAGAGTAAATACTGAGTCTCTCTCCATTCTATGAAATCCTCAGTTTAGTTTGTGAATTCATAATTTTGTGTTATATATTACTTATTTCGCTATTGTTTTGGTTACCTCTTTTGTCAATAGTGTATGCAGGATGATTGACAATTATATAATATTCATAGTACAAATGAGCTTTTGGCTTATTTTGTTATCTCTGCTGATTTGTTCTATATCCATTATGCACACGAGTCGTTGGATTTTTTATTACGTATTTAATCATCGGTCTAAATTGTATGGGCTAGGATTTGATTAGATTTGTAGTTGAATTCTAATTGCATTAAGATTAATAAGTTTATCAAGATTTAAATATTAATTCCAATAAAACAAAATTTAGACTAGAATTTAGATAACTTTTGATGTAAGTTATAAATATAGTATAATTGTTATTATTTTAATAGTGGTAGGGTTTAACTACACTCATCAGATATGGTGCGGGTTAGGATTTAGATACATTCATATAGCATGATCAAAGTTTTCATAATTTTGGATGTACGGACGGGTGCGTTCAAAGAGAGAAGTTTTTTAGGTTCATACGAGACAATGGCAAGAGAGATTCAGGAGGAGAGAGACTTCTAGGTTTATAGAATACGATAGAATGACGAGAGAGATTCAGGAGGAGAGAGAAGTCTCCTAAGTTTATAGAATATAAGAGGAGGAGAGAGAAGTCTTCTATATTTATAGAATACGAGAGAAGGACGAGAGAGATTCAGGAGGAGGGTTCGGATTGAAACTACTCTATTGTAGAAGAGGAGTCGGTGTAATTATTCTCTTGGTTAATGAATCTTATTTCATCCGTATTTTCTGTTTTGGTTTTTTCTTCCGTTTGTGATTGTATTGGTTTCAGTTTTTATCGAGAATACCGGTTAATAAATCTTATTTTGACGTTTTCGCTGCGGAATCCTAACAATCGGTACCGAAACGAATTGCGGATATAATCTGATATCGGGACGAATATCGAATTCACACCATAGTACATATACACTATATGCAAACTCATTAAATTTAAAGATTGTAAGGTTAAGAAGAGAATTTTGTAGATTCTTATCTCGAGATAAGTACTTAAAAAAAAAAATAAATAAATAAAAATAAAAAATAAAAATTGGTGGATTATTAAGCAAAATTCAGTAGCCAAAGAGAAATCACTAGATCGGAAGCTACTAATTATGACAAATATTTTTGACATTCCATTTTTCTGGAGCCTCCTGAGGTAAGAGACAATCGTACACCACACCATTAACACCGCTCCAAATTAGGTTTGATTGGAGGTTTGATTGGGAGTCTACTGCAGAATTGAGCTGAGAAAGGACAGAAAACAGCGTTTATAGCAGTGGGCAGCAAAATATTAATTTTGAGAGAGAAAAGACACTGAAAAATTAGAAAATATTAATTTTGAGAGAGAAAACACTGAAAAATTAGGGGGTGGCGTGTACAGATGGAGTGGATATTATTTCACTCGTCATATCGAGTGACGAGTGAAAAATTAGGGAGTGGTGTGTAAGATATACAATCCCTAAAAAGATGTATACTTATATATACCCGAAAAATTATTGTTTGAACCTAGCCTTTATAAAAGACATTTAAGTTTAAATAATCTATGCAAATACTCAAATATTACTCTCATAAATTACTTGTACATATTTAATATAGAATTAATCGCATATAAATTTTTGCAAACATATCGAATAGCAGATATATTTCTACAAATTCAACTTTATATTTATTCATTTAAAAGTCCTAAGTTGTTTATATATATCTCTATCGTCAATATTAACTATAGGTTAAATATTTAACCTTGATAATTAGTTACTGAGGTAAATTTATTTTTTTATCCTTACAGAAATTTTTGTATTATTTTAACAGTTGAAATTTTTAAAAGAGCATATTTGAAAGAGCAAAAATAATATTTCACATATATTTTGTTAAAAAATAAATAGTAAACTAATGGTACTAAACCACATAAATATATATGAATAATTTAAAATTATTGAATAAATAAATATAAAAAATTAAATTTTATAGAAATATATTTATTATTCGATATATTTATAAATACATGTATGAAATTATTTTTTTAATATATTATACATAGAGTCTGACTACTATACTATTAATAGTATCAAGTTATTGGTGCTATCAAGTTTTCTACCCTTAGATTAACTCTTTTTAACATTTTCATCCGTTAGATTTTACTATTTTTCCAATCATCTATTAAATTTAAGGGACCACTATCATTTCAACCGCACATCTTTTAATCCAATAGTTAAAAATTTAATAAACCAATGACTTGATACTATTAATATTATTTCAGCTCAGCTCTTATACATAAATCAATACATATGGTATTATACAAAATATTAATAAGATATTGAATGTCGCTCTAAGTCGTAAGTGCTGCAACTAGCGCGGAAACAAACTCATCTACCCATGTGGCAAAACAATAAATGAGTTTTTTTAAGCGTTTTCACTTTATTTTTTTTTTTTAAAAAAACTTTTGACTCAATTAGTCCTATTGATTTATGATGTGGCAGGGAAGTTCCAGCAACACCGAGCATTATTATACTGTAGTGGAAATTAAATATTTGTGTTAATTAAATTCTATATAGTTTATATACATATTATAAATAGAAGACACTAGCTAATGTGATAATTATTTTTTATTTTTTTCACCTATTAATTAATGTGTTGATAAAGGGGACTGAGAATTTGAATACGAAGTTCCCGTACCATGTTGTAGCGTATATAATCATACTAGTTTAATACCCGCGCTTCGCTGCGGGAATTACAATTTAATTAAAAATTAAATATTAAGTTAATTAAGTATTAAGTAAGTATTTTAAAAATAATTCATTACTTTGAAATAATTAAAAAGAAAAAGAAAACAATGTTATAAAATAAACAAATCTATCGAAAAGAGTAGGCAGCAAAGTGATCATTAGCATATATTTAATTTTAGAGTAATATTATTTATCAAAAGGGACAATTAAAGAAAAGAGTTGATATATAAAAGGAGAATGATATGACAGAGATAGGGGGGTGGGGGATTCGAAAGGGTAAGCGGTAGAATCATCATTAGTATATATTTAATGTATGGATTCGGGCTTGGAGATTATGCCGCATAGTAAACAGTAATACTATTGATTATATACTGTAAAATAAAAGGAATAATTAAAGAAAAGCTTTAATATATAAAAGGAAAAAGGAGATCAAAGAGAGAGAGGGGTGGATGATTGGAAAGGGTAAGTGGCAGCGTTATTATTAGTATATATTTAATGTATGGATTTGAACTCGGAGATCATATCGCATAGTATTAAATTTTTTTTTTTTTGAATCGGAAATTTTTGTTCAAATTTTATTTCAGTTTTTTTCCCTTTTTTTTTCCTTTACAAATATATATAGAGAGAAAATGTTGGAAAAAAAAAAAATAAAAAGATAGAAAGAAAAAAATATAAGATGGAATGACAACAAAATAAAAATTTTAAAAGAAATAAAGTACATAAAAAATTAAAAAATAAAAGTACATAAATACATTCCCCTTCACTATCTTTTTAGTTGAATGCATGCATGTAACAGAGTATTTAAATAAAGTAATTAAAAAAGTAAAATAATAACAGAGTATTTATTCAGGAAAGGAAATTTCTGTATTGATAATAGAAAAATCGATATATATAAACAGAAATAGAAGAATATTAGATGGAATAATAACAAAAAATATAATTTAAAATAAATTATATAATTATAAAATAAATTAAAAAAAAAATATAAAATACAAATGATAAATTTCAAAAATATTGCATAATATAAAGAGAAATGAGAGAGAAATAAATTAGAAAATTAAAACAATAGTTAAATTTGCTATCTCATTTAAAATTTTTATATATAAAGAGAAGGGATAAAGGTAGAAAAATATAAAAGAAAAAAAATATATATATATATATACAAAAAATAAAAGAATATAAGATGGAATGACAATAATAAGGATAAACCAGTAGGGTCGAAAATGATAATTTTTTTTTAATCCAAAATATTTCAAATAAAAAAAATATATATTTAAAAAGATAATCATGATATTACTTATTTTCTATGGGTATTTATAAAATTTTAAACCTTTTGAAGAATACCTATAAAATTAACTCTAGAATTTCTTATATAATAAAATTAAAATTAATATTTAAATATTTATAATATGTTTAACTCTAATATTTTTGTAAATAATTTTATAGTAATTAACAAAATTCACTAATAAGAAACTAATTTGTGAACAATATAGGAATTATCCATATATTTTTTCTTTTGAATCGAAAATTTTTCTTCAAATTTTATTTACGTTTTTTTCCCTTTTTTTTCTTCTTTACAAATATAGTTTTTCGTAATATGTGCTTCCACGAAATCTCCCACTACGAAATGAATCTCACCTGTTCATTCGTCCTCTCTATTCACCTCGTTACTTCGATTTCTCGAATCCGTACCTTACATTATTCTACATTGTTTAAATGTTATTTAAAACCCCGCGTAACTCCATTGTAATGAAGCGGTGGTGTGTTTTTCTCATTGTTTTTCTTGATCTCATTTTTCTTCACATTCTTTCTTAATGTGATTTTTCCTTTTAATTTGAAGAAAATTTTAGGGTATTGTTGATTGATTATGGTGCTGATTTTTTTCTTGGTAATAATATCGCGAGATTGCTGCAAGAAAGAGTGAAGCAATTGCATTTTCTTGCACTAAACCCGAAGAAAACCCTTTTTGTTTGTTAGGTAAATGGTATTAAAATTTTAAGAAAATATTTTTAGACTCTAATAATTTTTTAAATGATTTTATAATAATTTACGAAGTTGACCAATGAAAAAGTAATTTGTAAAGAGTATAGGAGCTATCCATATATTTTTTTTTTGAATCGAAAATTTTTGTTCAAATTTTATTTAATTTTTTTCCCTTTTTTTTTAATCTGTAGAAATATAGCTTTTCGTAATATTTGCTTCCACAAAACCTCCCACTACGAAATAAATCTCACCCGTTCGTTCCCTCTCGCTCTTCGCTTTGTCGCTTTGATTCCTCGAATCCGTATCTTACACTATTCTAAATTCTCTAAACCTGATTTAAAATCCCACGTAACTCCATAGTAATGAGGCAGTGGTGGGTTTTTCTCATTATTCTCTCTTAATGTGATTTTACCTTTTAATTTGAAGGAAATTTTAGGGCATTGTTGATTGATTATGGTGTTCATTTTTTCTTGGTAATAATCTCGCAAGATTACTGCAAGAAAGAGTGAAGCAATTGCATTTTCTTGCTCTATATCTCAAGAAAACCCTTTTTGTTTGTTAGGTAAATGGTATTATAAGAATAGTTAAATTTAAAAGAATAGTTAAATTTGCTATGTTATTCAAAATTTTTATATATAAAGAGAAAGGATAAAGTTAGAAAAATATAAAAGAAAGACAAATATATATATATATATATATATATATATATATATATATATATATATATATATATATATATATATATATATATATATATATATATATAAAATAAAAGAATATAAGATGGAATGACAACAAAATAGATAATTTAAAGAAACTATATAAAGAATATAAGATGGAATGACAACAAAATAGATAATTTAAAGAAATTATATAAAGAATATAAGATGGAATGACAACAAAATAAATAATTTAAAGAAATTATATAACAACAAAATAAAATAATAACAAAATATTTATTTATAAAGAAAATTTTATACATTTTTGTATACTTTGATCGTGACTCTAATTATAAATTTAATTTACACTTAATTTTATAATAATTTACGAAGTTGACCAATGAAAAAGTAATTTGTAATTTAATTTTTTTCTCCTTTTTTTTAGTCTTTAGAAATATAGCTTTTCGTAATATTTGCTTCCACAAAACCTCCCACTACGAAATAAATCTCACCCGTTCGTTCCCCCTCGCTCTTCGCCTTGTCGCTTTGATTCCTCGAATCCGTATCTTACACTATTCTAAATTCTCTAAACCTTATTTAAATTCTGCGTAACTCCATAGTAATGAGGCAGTGGTGTGTTTTTCTCATTATTCTCTCTTAATGTGATTTTACCTTTTAATTTGAAGGAAATTTTAGGGGATTGTTGATTGATTATGGTGTTAATTTTTTTCTTGGTAATAATCTCGCGAGATTACTGCAAGAAAGAGTGAAGCAATTGCATTTTCTTGCTCTATATCTCAAGAAAACCCTTTTTGTTTGTTAGGTAAATGGTATTAAAAGAATAGTTAAATTTAATATATATATATATATATATATATAAAATAAAAGAATATAAGATGGAATGACAACAAAATAGATAATTTAAAGAAACTATATAAAGAATATAAGATGCAATGACAACAAAATAGATAATTTAAAGAAATTATATAAAGAATATAAGATGGAATGACAACAAAATAAATAATTTAAAGAAATTATATAACGACAAAATAAAATAATAACAAAATATTTATTTATAAAGAAAATTTTACACATTTTTGTATACTTTGATCGTCACTCTAATTATAAATTTAATTTACACTTAATAATAATTCATTTTTACCCTCAAAGAATAATACATTATATAAAATAACAAAATATATATGGTAAAAATATATTTCGTTTGTTTATGTAAGATAAATTATTGTGCATAGATCATAATAACTGACATATATTTTATGTAATTTTATCTCAATATATTCCAAAACTTCTATTAAAGATCAAAATAAGTATATGTACCAATATATAATACTTATTTGTAAATTGAAATATTAATCTTAGAAAACCTTGTATATAAGATATTTATTTATTTCTGCAAAATCAATACAGAATATAATTTCTGCAAAATCAATACAGAAATATTAATCTTAGAAAACCTCATTACTTCGATTTCTCAAATCCGTACCTTACATTATTCTAAATTGTTTAAATGTTATTTAAAACCCCGCGTAACTCCATTGTAATGAAGCGGTGGTGTGTTTTTCTCATTATTTTTCTCGATCTCATTCTTGTTCACATTTTCTCTTAATGTGATTTTTCCTTTTAATTTGAAGGAAATTTTAGGGTATTCTTGATTGATTATGGTGCTGAGATTGCTGCAAGAAAGAGTGAAGCAATTGCATTTTCTTGCACTAAACCCCAAGAAAATCCTTTTTGTTTGTTAGGTAAATGGTATGATCAATGAAAAAGTAATTTGTAAAGAGTATAGGAGCTATCCATATATTTTTTTTTTGAATCGAAATTTTTTTTTCAAATTTTATTTAATTTTTTTCCCCTTTTTTTTAATCTTTAGAAATATAGCTTTTCGTAAAATTTGCTTCCACAAAACCTCCCACTACGAAATAAATCTCACCCGTTCGTTCCCCCTCGCTCTTCGCCTTGTCGCTTTGATTCCTCGAATCCGTATCTTACACTATTCTAAATTCTCTAAACCTTATTTAAAATCCTGCGTAACTCCATAGTAATGAGGCAGTGGTGAGTTTTTCTCATTATTCTCTCTTAATGTGATTTTACCTTTTAATTTGAAGAAATTTTAGGGCATTGTTGATTGATTATGGTGAAGCAATTGCATTTTCTTGCTCTATATCTCAAGAAAACCCTTTTTGTTTGTTAGGTAAATGGTATTAAAGAATAGTTAAATTTGGTATGTTATTCAAAATTTTTATATATAAAGAGAAAGGATAAAGTTAGAAAAATATAAAAGAAAGAAATATATATATATAAATAAAAGAATATAAGATGGAATGACAACAAATAGATAATTTAAAGAAATTATATAAAGAATATAAGATGGAATGACAACAAAATAGATAATTTAAAGAAATTATATAAAGAATATAAGATGGAATGACAACAAATAAATAATTGAAAGAAATTATATAACGACAAAATAAAATAATAACAAAATATTTATTTATAAAGAAAATTTTACACATTTTTGTATACTTTCATCGTCACTCTAATTATAAATTTAATTTACGCTTAATAATAATTCATTTTTACCTTTAAAGAATAATACATTAATAACAAAATATATATGGTAAAAATATATTTCGTTTGTTTATGTAAGATAAATTATTGTGCATAGATCATAATAACTGACATATATTTTAGGTCATTTTATCTCAATATATTCCAAAATTTCTATTAAAGATCAAAATAAGTATATGTACCAATATATAATACTTGTTTGTAAATTGAAATATTAATTTTAGAAAACCTTGTATATAAGATATTTATTTATTTCTGCAAAATCAATACAGAATATAATTTGAGAGTTCCATACCCATCCTATATTGAGCCACGTCACTATTTGTCTTCATATTGAGCTACGTTGATTATTAAAAAATGAGCTCCCGATCTGACATGTCATCGTGTCATGCGTTTTCCTGACATGTCGTGATGTTATGCATTGGGTGAGGTGTTATACATTGAATGATGTGGTTTATTTTTATTTCCCATGCTGGTGACTCATTGGTTTCGCCTACGCCGATTCCCTAAGCGGGTGACCGGTCCCCATGTGCCTCGGTCCCCCCGCCCCCGCCTCTCTCTCTCTCTCTCTCTCTCTCTCTCTCGTTCTCGAACCGGTCCCCATGTACCTCGGTTTCTCCGCCTTCTCTCTCTCTCTCTCTCTCTCTCGTCTCTCTCTCTCTCTCTCTCCCGAAAGGTCCCCTTGGTTACTGCTATCTTTCTGTCTTCTTGCCACACCTCCCCTCTCTCTCTCTCTCTTCTATATATATATAATAGAATATATATATATCTATATATATATATATATATACTATATATGATAACTTTCATATGGTAAAAATGTATGAGAAAACTTTAACAATTTTTATTTAATAAATATT